>CM031962.1:10969882-10992382 GCA_018749465.1 Paracanthobrama guichenoti | reverse complement strand
GAGTAATTGCAAGTGTTCATATTTTGACACATTTCTCTCTTTCTCTTTCTTATAGAGGAGTAATGATGAGAATGGAAACTGTTCTGGGAACAGTATGGAATTCCCCACCACTAATCTGTATGAGTTGGAGAGCAGAGTGTTCACTGATCACTGGTCCATCCCGTACAAGAGAGAGGAATCACTCGGCAAGTGCCTCATTGCCTCCACCTGCCTGGCCAGACTGGGTAAGTTCTTATAGGTTTTTTATGTACATGTCTGGATTTGTGTGTACTGTAGAAAAAAAAGTCACATCTGAAAACATGTTTCCTCTCTCCAGGCCTGGCTGATGCAGATGAGAACTGTAAGAGGTTCATTGACCGCTGCATGCCTGAGGCCTTCAAAAAGGTTTGTGTGTGTTTGGATAAGCAGGCATGTAAACGCACAAGCTCTACCAGGGGTTTGTTAGAGATTGTTATAAATAACGAGATGTGACGATGAGATGAATAATTCAGATGTTAAATGGTGTTGTAGTTGCTGACGTCCAGTGCGGTGCACAAATGGGGAACGGAGATTCATGAGGGCATCTATAACATGCTGATGCTGCTGGTGGATCTGGTCGCAGAGAGAGTCAAACAGGATCCCATACCCATCGGCCTCATGGGAGTTCTTACTATGGTACACATACCCTTTTGAGTTTACATTCTAGTAACTATGGTTAGCTTCTACTAGGACTACGACTGCATGATATAATTAAAATAATTATGTATTTTTGGCGATATACTATATGTATTTGCTTTTCTATATTAACATTATTAACATGTAGACAGAAAGTAAAAAAATTTTTTTTTACTAAGTTAATAAAATATATATATATATATATATATATATGAACCAATTTAACAAGTAATGTATTTATTAGGTTTTATGTATAATACATATCATTAAAATTTTATGCTTTAATATATATTTATATACAAATTTATTTTAATAATTTTAATAAGTTCATACATATTAATATAATACATTATTTATATACATGTATATGTGTGTGTGTGTGTATGTATATATATGTATGTATATATGTATGTCATGTAATATGCAATATTTACCTACATATTTATTTATTTATTTTAATGAATATGTTGGCTGAGCGTCTGATGCATAAGGCACACAAAATTGGAAACACTTTGGGAGTTTTGAAGGTATCATCTGATTGGTTGAATTCTCCAGGATTTCCAGGAGACTTGTGTTTCACGTTCTTTAAGCTGTCATGTTTACAACAGTGACCATGAGCGCCACAAGGATCAACTAAAGCTGGGTTTTCTAAATTTTGAGAAGTTCGCGGCACCATTGTTGCCGTAAACTTGCACAACTTTAATTAATTAATAATCTATTAGATGTCTGTTATTGTAGGGATGTTGACTTTACATTTTCACTCCCTTAAACATGATGCGGAACAAAACGATCTGTGATTGGTTAATGTCGGTCAGACATCATCTTGGGCGGTCCTTGACCAATGAAAGCTGCTATGGAGTCCAGACCTTCAGCCGTCAGTCTGAATTTGAAAAATGGGTGACCTTTAATACATATCTGTCTGCACTATGTCTGACTATATCTAGGAAACTACAGGATTTCTTTGTTTGAAAGATTAAAACTAGTATAATGACGTAGCTGTTATTTCATATCACTAGCAAGTATATCGATAGCCCTACGTCAGACTATCTTTGGGTTAATTTTTTTTTCCTGTGTTGTTTTATTGACAGGCTTTTAACCCCGATAATGAGTATCACTTTAAGAATCGGATGAAGGCCTGTCAGAGGAACTGGGCGGAAGTGTTTGGCGAGGACAGCATGTTCGCTGTTTCTCCCAGCTCCAGCTATCAGAAGGTACTGTAAATGTTCATGTGTGCGTGTGCTTTGGGCTTGACGGTTGACATGACAGTCCTAGATAATGGACAGAAAAACTGGTTTTGTAGATTCCAACATGTGTGTTGTTAGCAAATAATAATTGTTTCCTTTGCACATGTGTGCATGTTTGATGCGAGGATAGTGAATGAAAAATCAGCAAGTTTATGATTTAAGAAATTGTACTTTTATGATGCCAATGATTATTGTTGTATTTCTGCAAGTAAGAAGCCTGTTAATTGCAAAGCAAACAAAGAGTAGACCAGGGGTGGGGAACGTTGATACAGAAGGGTCACTCTCTTGCAGAGTTTAGCTCCAACCCTGAAAAAAACACTCACCTGCCTGTGACATCAGTAATCCTGAAGACCTTGATTAGCTTCAGGTGTGTTTGATTAGGGTTGGAGCTAAACTCTGCAAGAGAGTGGCCCTTCTGGATCAACATTCCCCACCCCTGATTTAGACCATGAAAAATGTTTTTCTAAATATATTCTCCAAGATAAAAGAATATAATTTGCAAAGAAACATACTTGCATAAGTGAAGTAAATACTACATTTTCTGCATTAAAATGTAACTTGTATTCTGTGTTCTGATTGGACTAGGAGCCTCACGGCTGGCTGGTGGACTTAGTGAATCGGGTAAGAGCTTCAGTCTTCAGTCACTGATGGAAGGAATCATATTATATTACCTTGCATTAGACGTCAGAAAAATCTATGGGGTATTTGATATCTCTGAGTATGACTCTTTCTTATATCTGCAGTTTGGAGAGATGGGAGGCTTCACAGCAATTCAGTGCAAGCTCAACCAGGAAGAATTAGAGATTGGGGTAAGGCTGTGCACTCCGGACATTTCCGAATGTTTCTTATATAGAATAGAGTCTTTATATTTATTCACCTCAAATGCCCAAGGTCAATTATAATGGGACAATTGTTGGTATTATTATAATAATTATCCTTTGTGAACTGATTTTCTCAATTGCACATAGACCTTTATCACACTTCCTATTTCCAGTAAGTGAAGCAGTGTATCGCTACTTCCGGTACCATCGCAACACAATCCAAAACTAATGTCTGAATCCTCTCGCCGGTGTTACTGCAGCGATCCAGCTGCTCTAATTCTAAACCACGACACAAAAAGAATTGAGGAACGCATGGGTGAGACTGATACAGCGGGATGAAGGTCTTTCTTCAAAAATAATACGCGGGAGTACATTTGTATATAGTAGACCTTTGCATTTCCAAACTGAGTATGTTTACTCAAAATGTTAGCCTTACTGTCTATAAGCTAGTGTGCTCCAAAACAATGACAAAATTTGCTGTTAGAAGATATAAGCATTCAATACTTACAGCCTCTCACTTCCACTATGCACTTCAGCTTCTCATCAGTTTTTCTGTCCAATCAAATGCTCTCTAGAATCTAAACTGTCCCACCTCCTACATTATAATTAGATGCTAAAGCTGGTACATGGTGCACTATATAGGGGATATGGAACGATTCAGACAGTGTAAATATGCTTTCTATTGGGGCAAATGAGGTCTGGTTTCACGTTAGTGTCACATGAACCACTGCAGACCACGCACACACACAGCCTGCTACGGTCCAAAGACATGATAGCACAGAGCAGTGACCCATTTTAATTCTGCACAGAATGCTATATTTTAACGCGATATGAAGGTGATTAGGAGGAGAAATGGTTAGAGATTAGGAAGAAACTGCGGCTTTACAGAGCTCAGTGGCTCTGGCCGAGCTGTGATATAAATGCAACGCTATTGGCTCTTTTTAAAAAGGGGAGGAGCTGATCAATATGTCCCACCCTGTCTTCCTGTTTTGGTGGAAATTTTGTCAACACAGTGAATAATGCTGTGCGTTTCAAGGCACTTCAGTGGGCCTTTAAAAAAACTGAAAATGCAAAATAATAACTTTGTACCACATTAGTTGCACCTTTACACAGGCTATGAGTTTAGATATCCCAGATATGAGCAGGACGTGTTGTCTTTGGGTTGAGAATTATGTTAGCATAATGGAATGGCAAAGAAATAAATGGCTAATTCATGTGTCATCAGAGCAAGAGAGTGAGGAAGGGAGGCAGTATAAGTGAGATGCTGAGAGAAAGAGAGTTGAACGAGGGCAGATTCTATTATAGCATGTGCGCTAAAGAGCTCAGGATGTTTATCACCATCACGGAGAGCATCCTACACGCAGCAGACAGTGAGAAGGAGACGAGAGCAGGGGGATGAGAGAGAAAATGAGATGTCACATTCCTATGGGCAGAAAAAAAGTGCATTCAGGCCTGTTAACTCTTTCCCCGCTTGTGTTTTTAAAAATATGTTGCCAGCCACCACCAGGGTTTTTGATAATTTTCGCAAAAATGTAATGGCCCATAGAATATTTTGTTGTATGAATATCTGAGCATGCTGATATATTGCATGCTCAGATATTCATACAACAAAATATTCTATGGGCCATTACATTTTTGTAGAAAGAACAAAAAAAAAACTAGCTTCATGCATTCCTTTTTTTATCAACACTTAAATATATTTTGAACAAAACGATGAGAACGATGTTCAAACACAGATGGAGTCCATCAACACACCTAATGCTTGCACAGTCCTGTAGCTCATCCTGGGTCGACATTTCATTCAGTAACATTAGGCAGTTTTGATTTATATGATGTTTAATGTTAAGGATCACGTTATTTTACATATGCATCTGCTTATATACGAACGCTTGTTTTTTTTTTTTTTTTTTTGCGTCTCCTTCGTCTGTTTTGATCAGGAGATTCTGTACTCATTCAGAAGATGCGTAATAGCACCCCCTAGCGTATAACAGTGAAAACACGGAAACCTGGAAAATTCCGTGTTTGGCAGGGAAAGAGTTAAGATGCGCACTAACAGAATTGCTTTTAAACACTATTTCTTATCATGCCCTCTGAGGTAATGTAGTTGTCTGAAAAACATTAAAAAGTGTGTTAGTGGGATAGTCAAATAATTCTACCGAACAGCCCTCAAAACACAAACTAATAATGTTTTATATGGTGAGACGGGAGGATAGATAAACTGTCATATGGTAGTGATAGGCAGGGTGGTCAACTAGTTGTGGTTTGGTTTATTTTTTATTCATTTTTCAAAGTTTCCTGCCATCTGTGTTTGTTTGTTTTTAAAGAAGAACCTCAGAAAAACATCTAATCTGGTCTGAGACAGACAGATAGATAGATGCTCAGAATGTTTGACAGCTTCATTATTTTTAGCAGAAGAGGTGTCCGCTCCCCCATTTAGTGCAAGTGTGTAAATGCTCCCCCTTGTCTTGGAGCTGTGAAGCTGCCTTGTTTTTGGTTCCGCCCTTTTGTCTTTTGAAGGTGGGCATTAGCATGATCTGGGTGCCAGGGCTGAGAGATAGAGCTGGCGACAGGGAAAAGATGCTTTGATTTGGGATTTGCATATTAATGGCCTTAACACAGGAACAGGAAGTTTGAGGCGAGCGTAGGGAGCGAAATTCTTTTCAGGGGCACATACAACCTGCTGTGGCACGTATAGGAAACTCCGCTGGTTCATCGCCAGCTATGTTTTAATCTCAGACATAAAGGGATGCCCTGCTACAGTAACCATTTAATCCGTAGTGAGGGTAAGAGTCAATTAAAGCCAGAACACAAGAGAAAGATGCTGTCTTTTCTCCTCCACTGACTGGACTGATTCATTCACTCTCTCCAATGGATGAGAAGTCATTAGATGCTGAACAGAGGAGTGATTCATCTGTGCTCACTCTGTTGGCAAATAGCTCTAAAGAGATGTATGCCAGCAGAGAAATGTTGTATAAAAATCCCTGATTTTGTAGTTATGGCTCAGTATTTAATCAGGTGCCTCTGAGTAGCTATGAAAGGGTCAGTTTACCTACAAATAGAAATTTTGTCATTTGCTCAGCCCCCATGTCACTCTGTGGGCTCTTTTTTTAATGTTCTGAGCACATGGTCTTAAGCGCAGGTGCACTTAGGGCGTGTCCGAATCCACTTTTACCAGTTTAAGGATGGAAAAAATGGTCCAAAAGGGTTGTCCCTAGTCTCTTAATGAGTCATTGGTGAGTTTTCGGCATAACCATGGCAGATTTGCTATTTACATGGCGGAATTTGCGAGCAGAAAGACTTGTTTTTAATATTTAAAAATGTTTGTGTGCTGCTGCACACAAACACCCTGTGTGTGTAATAAGCAGAGTGTATGTGCTTTGTGCACCCGCCTATTAGGGATGTGCCGTATCATACCGTCCACGATAATACCGGTATGCATTTTTTACATGATAAAAAAAAAAAGTGTCATATTGCAAAATCAATGATATAGCGACGCAATGACATATGGCTCATTTACTTTCCCTAGCTCTCACAACAACACCTGTCTGAGAGTATACACGAAGAGCAGCATGTCAGCCTCCGATGACGATTTTGTACCTAAAAAGGGAGCTACTTGGTTACGAGAGGTCAGCCCTCTTGATAACTGACATAACATTGACAGCTTAAAGCTGTTATTGATGTTTGCAGCGCAATATTTGACAGGAAGGGTAACATTGACGGTTATTTTCGTCCGTTACGGCTCGTTAGATCCAGCATTCTGCCTCCTTTGAATCAGACACAGAGATAAAGTAGTGCGTATGATTACGTTTATTTGAATGAATGGATTATAGCATTTATTTGAATGAATTATTATTGTTAAAAGTCGTGGAGCGGCGTTGATGACAAGTTTCTGTGCTCCTGAATCTGCAGCGCGATCTCCGCTCTCTGTATGCGAGTGACATGTGTGTTCGTGCGTGTGTACGCGCTTCATGATGAAAACCGTGCATTAATATAGAACGATGATTCATCTGACTTGGAACTACCTGTGCATTAAACGATTTTATTGCACACCTTCCAGCCAATCAGAATCGAATATTCAGATAGACCATGGCATAAATTACTTTAGTTATTGTCAAACTAAAATGTTATGTTATAGTTTTACTTAAGATTTCCAGTGAAAACACTAATAACTTATACCAAGGCTACTTCGCTTTCATTTGACTCGTGCTGTGTGTGACTATAAAGCTGCTGCTGCCACCTTATGACCCATAGATTTACACTTTGAATTAAATATTCTCTCATCAAATGACAGTAGCTCATTGGAAAAGGATGGACAATGCCCTTCATTTTGTTTGCACTAATAGATGCTGCTGCCTACCAGCTGCAATAACCAATAAAACTTTGTTCCATCTATTTTTTTCTATATCATTATCGGAAATATTCTTGAAATATTGTGATATCATTTTGAGGTTATATCGCCCACCCCTACCACCTATAGGCACATATTACGAACACACCCTTTAAATAACACAAAAAATGCTGCGGCATTGACTTTAGACCAGGTTTTAGAGACACCTCGTTTTCAGACCAGCACGCCCATGGGCGAACAGATGGGCGCAAGTGCATTTGCTATTTAAACAACGTGGCGCTGGACTTGTGCTAAATGATAACTGCGTCGAGCTGAAACTAGCGCCTAGCATCGCATTGCGCCGGGTGTATGATAGGGCCCGTGATGTGTATGCTGAAATTTTAAAGAATCTTCTCACTGGTGAAAGTGTCGTACAGGTTTGGAAAAAAGTGTATAAAGTGATGACTGAATTATCTAAGAGTCTCACCCCTTGTTGCCACGTCATGAGTAACACTTAGAGAAACATTTTGCTTTTAACAGGCGAAGAAATATGTATTTGATGTTTCATTACTGATTTGTTTTTGTGGTAATATTCAGAGTAAAATATATGTGTGTGCGTTTCCTCAGTGTGTCTCAGCTCTGGTTCAGCCGCTCGGTGTGTGTGCAGAATACCTCAACTCCAGCCTGGTGCAGGTGAGTGTTTCCGCGACTGATCTGTTCTCTCTTTGTTACACGGATCCCTGGAATACTTGATTCTGATTGGTCAGTTAATCATTTTTCTGTGTATTTTCATATCTAGTTACAATTATTTTTTTATTTAGAAAAACTAGTGCTAATTAAAAAAAAAAAAAAATCTCTGTAGTTTAAACTGTTACTTTGTAAGAACATCTTTAGCTGTTTTTCTTTTTAAGAAGTAACCATAAAAAAATGCACTGGATGGATGGATGGATGGATGGATGGATGGATGGATGGATGGATGGATGGATGGATGGATGGATGGATGGATGGATGGATGGATGGATGGATGGATGGATGGATGGATAGATGGATGGATAGATTTACTTGATGATGTGGTGTTTTGAAAAAAGATATTGCATCAAAAAGAATGCATTTGAATGAATATGTTTTAGAACAATGATTACCAGAGAAATTTCGAGGACACTGTCATGTGACCTTAACCTTAAAGTGATTGGTGGTGTTGTATTTTGTAGCCAATGCTGGACCCAGTCATCCATAAGATGATAACATACGTGCAGAACCTGGAGGAGAAAGACCTGAAAGACAAGGTGAGGAACCTTCATGCTTTATTCACTGTGTGTGGTGTGCAGCAGTGTGAGATTTTCACAGTTTTAAAGCTGAAATTTTTGTATTTTGTTTTAATGTTAAATATATTTTATGGGTTGTTCTCTCCACCCCAATGTAACACAGTAACATTGACCTAACTAATGCCGTGAGTTTGGGGTGGGCCTATCTGCTTTACTGACCAGTGACAGATGGGCAAGTGCTTGGGAAACCTGCTTGAAAACAATAGTGTTGTTGTGAATAATGATTGTAAAAGTTTAATGTATTGTTTAACTGGCCATTTTAAATTCCTGTAATGGTCGACTTTGACTCTCCCTTGTTGTTTCTCTCTTTTTATGTACGTTTCTTTCTCTCTAAAGCGTTTGGTGAGTATTCCAGAGCTCTTGTCGGCCATTAAGCTGCTCTGCATGCGTTTCCAGCGAGAGCTGGTGAACGTCGTGGATGACCTTCGCCTGGACATCCTCCTCCGAATGCTCAAGACGCCCCACTTCAGTGCCAAGATGAACTCCCTCAAAGAGGTTCAAATTCCTTTCTACATATTAGCGCTTAAAGTTCACGCCTGAGTTCTTCCCTCATGTTGATGGCTCTTTGCTCTGATAGGTCACGAAACTCATTGAGGAAAGCACAGTATCCAAGACTGTGAAGAACGCCATTGACACAGACCGACTCCTGGATTGGCTTGTAGAAAACTCAGTCCTGTCAATAGCTTTAGAAGGTGAGGTGTTCCCTGATCCAGTTTAACATATTAACAGTTAATCTCATGTCAAACCCATATCGGGCCTGTTAATCTTCTCCGGTTTCATGATGTTTTACCACACAGGGGAAATAATAAAGAAAACACTTTTGTGATCAAATTTAGGCAGGGTTATTATCATTATCTAAAATTAAACCCATAAATAATTATTTGAAATAAAATAAACGTTTACTGAAATAAAATATTAAAAAAGCTTATTTTGTTGAAGTACTAGAATAACTAAAACCAATACATAAAATTAATAAATGTAAGATAGTCTTAAAAAAGCAAACACTAATAAAAATGACGCAAAAAATGACGCAAAGTGAAAATAAAAAAACCTAATTAAAAATATTAAAAAAACAGAAGATCAGTTAGTATTTTAATGATTCTAAAATAACCCTGTATTCAGTTTACAATGTAGACATAATTCAAGCTTCCCACATTTATATATTTATGCTTATTTGATATTCAGTAATTTTGAAGGGATGTAGTCACTTATTTGATATGCAAAAGAGGTTAGCCAATCACACAGAGGACATTAACATATTAACGTCTAGGCACAGCCTGTTTAAAAAGTGTCAAAGTGAAAAACTACAACTGTATATAATGCTACAAAAGGAGAGAATACAGTCCCTTAAATATGGCTCTATGACGTGCCTTGTGTATGTGGACGCTCACACTTTCACACTGAGCGAATCCTCTGTGATAAAGTGTTCAGAAGCCAGAATCTCAAACTGTTGCTTTGTGTCTGAAGTCTTTTCACCTCACCCACTCATTTGTGTCATCATCTCTTTATTCAATTGTCTTTATTTAACACCGCCTCATTGTCTTTTCTCTCTTTGTTCTGTTTGCCTATCTCATGGCACTTTCTTTTTATCCCCTCACTTTCTCTTTTGCTCGTCTCTTTCACTTTAATGCCTTTATTTGGTTTAACTTTCTCTTTGCATTCTTCCTTTTATTTTCTCTTTTTCTTTACTTTCATTTTTCCATACCTCTTTGACAACTTTCTCTTTCACTTGTGCTCTCTTCCTGATTCTCTTTCTCTTATTGTTCTAAATGTCCTCAGTATGTTTATTTTTTGAGGAATGACGGAAACCATCTGTTTTTGTTTTTACATGCGTAAGGAATGTATGTTTTTGATGTATTTAATTTTCATAAGGTTTTTTTATTCTTTCTCTCTCTCTCTCTCTCTCTCTCTCTCTCTCTCTCTCTCTCTCTCTCTCTCTCTCTCTCTCTCTCTCTCTCTCTCTCTCTCTCTCTCTCTCTCTCTCTCTCTCTCTCTCTCTCTCTCTCTCTCTCTCCCTCTCTCTCTCTCTCTCTCTCTGTCTCTCTCTGTCTCTCTCTGTCTCTGTGCTGTAGGAAACATTGACCAGGCCCAGTACTGTGACAGAATAAAGGGAATCATTGAGCTGTTGGGCAGTAAGCTCTCATTAGATGAACTCTCCAAAATATGGAAAATACAGGTAAGCTTTTGCAGATATTCATCTACTCTGAGCTTCATCAAAGCTGCATGAACTTCTGACATTGAAGGCCTGTACACACGCGCTTATCGCCAGCGTTTTTCAACGCGTCTTGAGTGTTCACACCCAAGCGATTTCACTGGCGATGCGCCGAGTGAACGCTCTCCCGGTACATAAGGTGGTGCTGCGGCACTTTAAGCTTCTGACACTCGCTTGTCACACAGAAGAAGAGAGACAGCGTTTACTGCTTGCCAAAACCATTCACACACTTATTGCTAACTGGCAAGCAGCGTTAGCAGCTCATCATCTTCTTTGTAAAAAAACAAACCCAAGGAGTTTTTTTTTTTTAAAATGACGTTTTTACGCCTGGCATTTTACACATCGGTGTGCACACTCACATTGGCGGCCTTTGTTTAGTCATGAGGCGTTAAACGTGCTCGGAAATCGTCCTGGTGTGAACAGGCCTTGAATCGAAAATGTATTTTTGAATCAGATCGAAATGAATGGGGAGCATTTCAATTGGTGTCCATCTGCATCTTGAGATTAATTCATAACACAATGACTTCATCATTTAGTTTAACTTTATGTACTAAGTGCAGTTACTAATACAGCGCCTGAAAATAGTCCCCAGCACGCTCTCTGTGCAAGGAGGTTGTCACGTTGGTTATGTTGAGGAAGTTATACTGCGTAATACCATGGTACGGCAGCAAAGTTCCCTGATTATTACGCAGGAATGAGAGAATAGTTCCTAGCCATATCGGTCTAGAAAATCACAACTTTTTATTTTCCGTCAGTCTTAGTACACGATGTAACTACAGAAGAGTCAAGTTTTAAATAGGACAAATATCGAAAGTCTTTGGTCATTTTTGAGCAAGATGCTAACAGTCAAATCAGATTCAATGATCTATGCTAAGCTATGCAAAAAGTTCTACCGCCAGATCCGGAGATCGGCTGAATGGATTCGAAAACTGTTTAACTCTAGGGGAGTTGGAAAATGAGCCTATTTTCAAAAAAAGTGGAGTGTTCCTTTAAAAGGTATCAAAACAAATCCAGTTTTCTTGAGTTATCACAAGAAAACAAGGCAAAAATAATAATGCAATAACTCTGTCATCCTCGTATGGTTAGTCTGCCTAAATATATAGTATATACAATAATTATTATGTTATATTAAATTGCATTTAAATTTTGTATATTGCTTTTTTATTATAAAATTACTGTCAAAATTAGGTTTGTGTAGTCTGGTTATATGAGCAAAAAGTTGACGTGTCCTATTTTGTGTGCAGGCTGGTCAGTCCTCCACTGTGATTGAGAACATCCACACCATCATCGCCGCTGCTGCCGTCAAGTTCAACTTTGACCAGCTCAGCCACCTCTTCGTCCTCATACAGAAGGTCTTTTCCATCTGCCTTCGGATTCTTTCATATTCTTGAACTGTGTTTTTGACTTTACCTTGTGTGTTTTCAGAGCTGGGAGGTGGAGAGTGATCGCGTAAGACAGAAACTTCTGAGTCTGATCGGACGGATCGGCAGAGAGGCTCGCTCTGAGGCAACCACAGGAAAGGTGCGTGTCGTCAGAATTAACCTGCATGTGTATTTCTGTCCCTCACCTGAAAGTTGGGCTTTGAACCTGCCTAGCTGTTAATAAGATTGAATGCGGAAATGTGAAAGGCAGTGATTGATGTAGCATTGTTGATGCTAGTGAAAGTTTCTTATTATTGCACTGTGTAAAGTTATTTTCTGTATTTAACAATATATTTTAATATGCTATTTACCATTTAATATGCTACCACCTACACTACAGTACAAAAGTTGTGGGTCAATTTTTGTAATGACATTAATACCTTTATAAATACTGTTACAAATAAATGCTGTTTTTTTTTTTTACTTTTTATATTAATCAAAGAAAAACATTTTCACAGTTTCCTCAAAAATATTAAGCAGCACAACTGTTTTCAACATTGGTAATAATAAGAAATGTTTCTTGAGCAGCAAGTCAGCATATTAGAATGATCTCTGAAGGATCATGTGAAACTGTAATGATGCAGATATTCAGCTTTGCATCACAGGAATAAATTACTTTTAAATTACATTCAAATAGAAAACAATTATTTTAAATTGTAATATTATTTCACAATCTCACAGAATTTTTTTATCAAATTATTGCAGCCTTGGTGAGCATAAGACTTTGGAGCATGACAAAAAAATAAACAGTATTTGTGTTAGAGGTGGCCGATATGACCAAAATATTATATCATTATATGAGTAATTTTATATATTTAACTATATATGTGTGTGTGTGTGTGTGTGTGTGTGTGTGTGTGTATATATATATGTATATATATATATATGTATATGCATGCATACATATATCTGCACACACGTATATAAAATATCACAATATAGTTGTTTTTGCTTTTAAAAAAGTTTTTATGATATAACATTTTTGATACCATTGAAATTTCATAATTCTATGAAAATACGACATAAAATGTATAATCAAATGTATAAAAATCAATACCTAGTATTTACTGTGTAAATTAAATACACATTTAGAGGGTTTCTCTTGTTAGTTGTTAGATTAGCATTATAATGACAGCAAGTAATTTGTATGCTGTCAATTTAAGACCGACCAATATACCAATATATCCAATATACTTTAACGTTCACTAAAGACAAATGACTGTTTACTTGCTAATACATGGTCACTTTGACACAATTATGCGGCAAAAAGCACAGTGCTGAGAAACTCATAGCGCGTGCATATTGCGAAATGAGTTGCTTTTGCTGCTACTTGTGCTTCAATGGTTTAAAATCACCTGTTTTTAAACCGCAATGCTTAAAAATGCATACAGACGTTAAGCTTTGTGACCGCACAGCACAGCAACATCACATGAGCGTAACTGTGATAGAGATGATAGTCCAAAATCTCTTCCGGCTGACCAATTTCTACCAGTTAGTCTACCGCCCACCCCTAATCTGTGTGTTTTTGTGGCTTGTGTGTCAGGTGTTGGAGGTATTGTGGGAGTTGGCACATCTCCCCACCTTACCTACCAGTCTAGTGCAGCAGGCCCTGGAGGAACACCTGACCATCCTCAGCGATGCATACGCCGTCAAAGAAACAGTTAAGAGGAACTACATCATCAAATGCATCGAGGACATCAAGAAGGTGAGCTGAGACCATAATTCTAAAATTTCCAATAATGGCCCGGACTCTTAATCTTCAGTGTTTCAGTTTATCAACTAATAGGAATCTGATGAATTTTTTATGATGCAACTGCTACATTATTATTTTGTTTTTCTGTCATTATGGAAACTCACTGTATGGCTTGCTTCTGGTGGTCTGAATTGGAGTGAGAGTCTCTCAATATCACACAAATCTCCTGTACTCCTCCATCTGCTTTGTGCTCCTTTCTGAAAATCTATATTCAGAAGGTTATGTACCGTAAACACAAAATAAACACAGAAACGCAATGACACACATTTTTGAGCTTCCTGGCTTCTCTTTCAGGCTAGAATCTGTGCAGTGGGCTATTTTAAGAGCTGATCCTGGGAGTATAAAGGTGTTGTTCTGTTTCTAGTGCTAGATGTATATTTTTGGCACTCTAGTTTCAGCTTGCCTCATCTCATCCCAAACGCACGCGCACACACACAGGCATTCACTTTGCTCAATCTTTGCGCTTCAGCCTCTGGTGTGATTTGGGTGCAGCGTCTGCCGCATAAACTCTTTAGTGGCGCTCACTGAATACAACTGAAGTTTATCTCTTTAGATGCAAATACAGGAGGATTCAAAGTCTCTCAGCGAGTCACAGGTCTCTTTTCTTACTGGCTCCTGGGGCAAGAAGAAACCGAGCTCATTGGCTAAAGTAAGAGAAGACCCACCCCTTTGGTTTAACACTGACCAATCATAACTCTTCCTGAATCTCACATGAACAGAATTTTATTTACAAACTGATGATTGCCACTTGATTCATGGGGAAGTACTGTAAAGATATGTGTGATTTTTACAAAGGGCACCTCTAGGGGTTTGATCTTCAAATCCAAATATTAACTAATGACTTGTCGTCTATTGGCTTCAATCTGTTGTTGGACGATTTGAAACCTTTGGAAATCAGAGACTCTAACCAAAGCCTGGGGTAACAGAGGGGTCAATGACGTGATGCTAATTTGTTTGTGCCTTTCATTAATTAATTAAATAAAAAAAGTAATTTGCATGTGTAATAATGTTTCTTAATTAAAACTAGAGTAAATCCTCATTAAAAGAAAAAAACATAACAAGAAATTATATCATAGAGAGAACCCTGCAAAACCTCATGACTCTGTCAATAAGTCTCTTAAAATATCAGATAATTTGTCCATTTTATGACATGATGTTAGTTTAGGATGTAAAATGTCATGTGGTGCAACTCTTCGTGATTTTAATAATTCATGAAATTTGTTTTAAAAAAAAAAAAACGTATTGAAAAAATATTTGGCAACGTTCTATAGTCTCATCCCTTCATTTGTGTGTCTGTTGTAGATTTTGATTATTTTATTATCTTTTTGTTGTATTTCCCATTTATTTCCTATGACGGGTCAAATTGACCTGAGGAGAGGATTAAAGGGATAGTTCACCCAAAAATAATTGACTCACCCTCAAGCCATCCTAGGTGTATATGACATTCTTCTTTCAGAGGACTACAATCGGAATTATATTAAAGTATGTCCTGGCTAATCTGAGCATTATAATGGCAGCCCAAAATTTGAAACCCAAAAAAGTGCATCCATCCATTATAAAAGTAATCCACATGGCTCCGGAGGGTTAATAAAGGTCTTCTGAAGTGAGGCCGTCTGGTGGAAGCTAGATGTTTTACTTAATAACGTGTTAAATATGGATATTTTTCTTTTTTATTTGCGCTTCAGAACGCCTTTATTAACCCCCCGGGGACCTGTGGAGTACTTTTATAATGGATGGATTAGTGTTGTCAAAAGTACTGACCGCGATGCCGTGATTGACCACAATGACCAGCGCTTCAAAAACATGTTGTAAATATACATCAATGACACTTTTCACAGAGCGCTTGCACAGATACACACGGGAGTGTTTGAATGCAAGCGTCTATCAGCCTACCGGTCCGCTGTTCGACGCCTGCTTTTGCTTTCAAACGCTCCTGTGCGTTGATCATTGTAGCCAGTCGCAGGCACATCCGATGAGCGCGTGAGCACAGTGGCCAGTCTGAGGTGTTTACGATTCCAGCTCAACAGCGTCGCATTTTTTAAATTTCAGTAACGACTTGGTATCACGGTCTGTACTTTTGACAACACTAGGATGGATGCACTTTTTTGCCATTCACTGCCATTATAATGCTTGGATTAGCCAGGACATTTTTTTATATTTGAATATAACTCCGATTGTGTTCATCTGAAAGAAGAATGTCATATACACCTAGGATGGCTTGAGGGTGTGTAAATCATGGGGTAATTTTCATTATTGGGTGTACTAACACTTTAAGTAATTTTATTTTTTCAACGATAAAAACACCTAGAATCTAGTAAAAACATTTTTGTGTGCATTCCAATTTCAAGTGCGGTAAAATTAAGCAAAGTCTCAGATAAACACTTAAAATTAAGTTGACCCAAGAAGAGGTTTAAAAAACCTTCATTTTATTATTTTATTATGTTTTACTTGATGGTTACACCACATAACGTTTTAGAGTTATTAAATTGAACATTATATTAAGGTTTTATTAAACCATATGAAAGTACATACTTACGTCATTGACCCAGATGGAGATTGCTGTATTAAATGAATACACCATGTGTGTTATGGTTGATGTAGTTTGTGTTTGTGCTTGTATTGTAGTCATCTCAGCAGACTAACCCTCAGACAGTGTGGGTGGTTCCTGCCTTGCGGCAACTTCACGAGATTACTCGGTCTTTTATCAAACAGACCTACCAGAAACAAGACAAGGTAGGTGCAGACAGCATCCAGACGGACCATCTGGCCTGTTCATTTTTTACACAACTGCAGCTATATGCACTTTTTTTTTTTTTTTTTTTTTTTAAATGGCTTTGCATTTTATACTTTGCGTCATCTTCTCTATCAGAGTATAATTCAAGACCTGAAGAAGAACTTTGAGATCGTGAAGTTGATCACAGGCTCTCTGGTGTCATGTCATCGCTTGGCCGTGTCCGTCTCTGGATCCAATGGTCTTTCTGGGTCCACACTGGTCGATGGGCGGTACACCTACCAGGAGGTACGCTGCCACATGTCCATTTTCTTTTAGTCATACTGAGTACTTAATGTTTATATTACAGCTCGGCTGATAATAGATTTTGGCAGTAATGATTATTAAGATGGGAAAGGTGGGAATACAGTGCAAATCAGAATTTTATTATTTGAAACAAAGTACTATGGGCCATTACATTTTTGGTACAATAATGTTCAAAAGTGTTTGTGAAAAGTGAAATAATTGAATGCTTTTATTCAGCAAGGATGCATTAAATTGATCAAAAGTGTCAGTATAGACTTTCTATTTATCAAAGAATCCTTAAAGGGGTCATAGCACACACTGTTTCTGCCAGTCTCATGTTAATCTTGAGTACCTATAGAGTAGTGTTGCATTCTTTATATCTCAGAAGAGTCATTAGTTTTATCATATTTATAAAAGACCAATACGCTGTACCGATTTTTTTTTCCCGAAAACAGCTGAGCTCATGGAGGCGTGCAGTGGGTGGAGCTAAAGAGAATGGGTGGAACACACACAAAATACATCATGGCATTATCCCTGGATAACTTTTGATTCACTATACGTTCGTGTTGACATTATGCACTTACGCGCCGATTACCAACAAAACATAGACATTTGATGCGGTTTCAATCACCGCCTGCGGTTTCTACTCATGACCGGGAACAAACAAACACACTTGCAGAACTCCATTGCTGCTCCGGAAAAACAAACTGCACCCACTGTTTCGTTAACACTGGGTTATTAGGGAAGCTGAACATGGTTATCTTTCCCTCACAACCAAAAGCTCACTTCTTTAGAGACATTGTTGATTTTGTGGTCTAGGACAGCGCCGCCGACAGCTTCCGTAACTCGAACGAAGCTCGTTGATGGGGGGCGCTCTTGCTCTCGCTCTGGTTGATGTGCGCACGCTCATCCGGGAGAAGTGTCCATACGAGCAGTTCCGCCCTTTATGAAGTCATACAGGGCCATACTCAAATAAAATTGGCACAGAAATACTCCGTCATACGTCCAACTCGTTTTTTGAAATTTTGGCCATGTTTAGCATGAGAATCCAACTCTTTAACAGTGTAAATAAGTTAGAATGCATGAAATAGCATTAGACCCCTCTTTAAAAAATGTATCAGTTTCCACAAAACCATTAATCAACATTAATAATCAGCAAATCAGCGTATTAGAATGATGTGCGTAATAGATAAAATAATACAAAAATGATATAATATAAAACATTTTGAATCAAATTAAAATAAACCGTTTTTCTGATGCAAGACTTTTATTTTGAAACACGTGCATGAAGTTGATGACTCTTCTGCAAAGACTTTGCTCTTCTTTCAGGCAGAATGCGTTTTTCCATTCCAATATGCTACATTTCATTCTTATTCTATGTAAACGCGCTAGACGAATGTGTTTGACATTTACACTCGCGCGTTTTGCAGTGCATGACACAGCGTTCCAAAAATGTAGCTCAAGTTAAAAAAGGTTAAACTTTTAAACAACGTGTCTAGACCTTGCATAGCTTTTTCCATTCCACTGACCTGTGGCTCGTGTTGTGCTGTTTCAGTGTCTGCAGTCAGATGAAATGATATCAGGCTATATGCCGGTGACATTATTCTAACGTTATTTTCAATACTTGTTAGGGCCGGTTTAAACAGAATGTGTTTTTGCGGTAAAAGTTAAGAGCATACAGCGTTGTAGTTACGTCGTCAATTACTCAAATTACCAAAAAGTACCAATAAATGACATAAATGCTTAATAGCCTTAACTTATGAACCTGTTTATTCATCAGTGTTAGTGAAATCCTTACAATATATGTGTATGTTAAGTAAAGTGTGTTAAATATTTTAGGGAAATAAATCTGCTTGGTTCAAATTCCTACAAATTTGGGTCACAGCTTTATGACCATGGGGAAATTTGGGTCCCATGGCCAAACTAGTTGAGGACTACTGATCTGCAACATATTACATCAGGGTTTTTAGCGTCTTATTACAAAAATAAATCAACTTCTAGTTTCTAGTTAAGGAATACAGTGTAAAGAGTCTAGTAATTTCCTCACAGATGAGTAATATTGTTATTTGGCTGAAGAATTAGCACAGAACAAAAATATATTTGTAGACTTCAGAGGTGACTCATGTTATGCCTCATATTTAAAAAGAATCCAGAAGAGAAGTGTGGTTTTGACTACCTGATCTTATTTTTTTATTTTATTTTTTTCACACATTTTCAGTATTTGGAGGGTCACTTGAAGTTCCTCGCGTTCTTCCTGCAAGAGGCCAGTCTGTACCTGGTCTGGAATAGAGCCAAAGAGATCTGGGAATGCTTAGTGTCCGGCATGGATGTGTGCGAGATGGATCGAGAGGTGTGGTCCTGTTGGTCTTTTTGTTTAGTTGGCTGCTTGTTTATTTCTTTTTTTGAGTGGGTTTTGTTTTGTTTTGTTTTGGTTGGGTTTGTTTTGGTTGGGTTTGGTTTTTGTTGTTTTGGTTTTGTGTTGTTTTTTGTTTTGCTTTTTTGTATTGTTTTGGTTGGTTTGGTTTTGGTTGTTTTTGTTTGGGTTTTTTTCTTTTGGTTTTGTTTTGGTGTTTTGGGTTTGGTTTTTGTTTTGGTTGGGTTTGGTTTTGTTTTCAATTGTAATCATGCCATTTATACAACTCTATGTGGGTGCTTGAAAAGAAAAGCAGCACGAGCCACACATGCTTTGGGTTGAAGGCAAAATGCCAACTTTTTTAACTTATTTTTTTAAACATTAAAGTGTATTTAATGACTTTTCAGTTCTGTAGTGAAAATTGGTTGCATTTTAACAAGCTATGTAGTCATTTTGTTGATGTTCGTTTCCCTGCTGTAGATGTGTTTTGAATGGTTCACTAAGGGACAGCATGATCTAGAGAGCGACGTTCAACAGCAGCTCTTTAAAGAGAAGATCCTCAAGCTGGAGCCTTATGAGATCACTATGAACGGTAATAGTTCAACTACAGAGTTCTCACCAATTCCGCTTAAAACCATAGCAATTCCACATTAACTATGGCACCTTGAGGTACTGCATCCTATACATCTGCAGGAAACCACTGTGGTTACTGTGCTAAATTTACCCTCATAGACACCATGAAGTGGTACTATGTGTGTGTAAGTTTCCTGTGGGTTTCATTAATGTCTTACAGGGTTTAACCTCTTCAAGACCTTCTTTGAGAATGTAAACCTCAGTGACCACCGTCTCAAACGGCAGGGAACACAACTGGTATGAGATTCCCTGCTTGTTCTCAGTAAAATTGATGGGAAAATCCAGCATTAAAGTCTGTGTATGATTCATTCTCTCAGTGTGTAGAGCGATTGGACCTGGCTGGGATGGATTTCATCTGGAGAATCGCAATGGAATCTCCAGACGAGGACATTGCAAATGAAGCCATACAGCTCATCATTACCTACAGCTACATAAACCTCAACCCCAAAATGAAGAAGGTCAGCAGTCAAACCCTGATTTTCTTTATTAATCTTGCCATTTCAGTGCACATAGATTCGCCATAGTTCTCCGTTAATAACCATTTTCTTTGTGTATTTGTTACAGGACTCAGTATCTCTACATAAGAAATTCATTGCTGACTGCTATAAGAGATTGGAGGTGAGTATTACAGTGTGAAATGACACTCTCCCCCCTCCCTTGTGATGATAATTGTGATAAAACTCATCCTCATATCACACACAGGCTGCTAGCTCTGCGCTGGGCGGCCCGACCCTCACACATGCTGTCACCCGGGCAACCAAGATGCTGACAGCCACTGCTATGCCTACAGTCGCCACATCAGTGCAATCTCCATCTAGGTATGACTAGTTTTTAAGCTAGTTGAGCAGCTTTCAGATCAGTTGATGAGATCCAGCTGATGTTGTTGGTTGCATTTTCATTGTCTTAAAAAAATGAAAGCACTTTTACATTTTTACTAATTTAAGATTCCAGAGCATGAATAGTACCAAAGCTGGAGCAGAGGGATTTAATTGTACAGTAATTAACTAATAGCAGCATTGTATAATTTTTTAACATAGGATAAATTACAGATTATAGTAATAAACAAATATATTTAAAGACACATTATTGTAGAATAATTGTTAAAAAAAATAAATCAAGGGAACGTTTGAGTCAGTTCAGTTGAAAAAAATATTTTTTGTTTATCACTAATAGCAGAAAGTCTGGTAGAATAACAAACATTTGCAGAATCGCAACGTGTCTTTTGGTTTTCGTTTTAGTTGTATGTTATTATATTGTAGTTTTTTTGTTTTGTTAGTTTAGTTTAATTCATATCCCACATTTTCCTTGTCATTTAGTCGCATCAGACTTGGTGCAACATTAAATTCTTAACTGATCTTGAGCTTGTTCTGACATCATTTGATATCAAGATTGACATGAAAATTGAACCCATTGAAATTCATAATCATCTGTCCTCAGGTCCAGTAAACTAGTGATCATTGAGAGACTTCTGTTATTGGCTGAGCGCTACGTTATCACAATAGAGGTGAGTGCTCATACACACACTCTCTGGGACATATACACTCATGTTACACACTGCTTAATGCACAGTGCAAAACTTTATTAGTTAGTTCATCTTGTATTGTACATCCTATGAAGTCAAGTCACCTTTATTTATATAGCGCTTTTAACAAGTCTGATTGTTTCAAAGCAGCTTCACATTGTTAACAGGAAAATAATGCAACAGAATTTATACAGCGTAATACGTTTCTAGTGAAACGGTGATGTTATCCAGCTAATTTCAAGTATCATATAGTGTCAATGCGGGCAGATCGGTAATATAGATGAAATTTAGGTGTCCCCAACTGAGCAAGCCAAAAACCAGAGGCAACGGCTAT
Organism: Paracanthobrama guichenoti; assembly: GCA_018749465.1. Classification (NCBI taxonomy): domain Eukaryota; kingdom Metazoa; phylum Chordata; class Actinopteri; order Cypriniformes; family Gobionidae; genus Paracanthobrama; species Paracanthobrama guichenoti. The sequence continues at coordinate 10,970,767 of CM031962.1, read as the reverse complement.
GAGAACTGCTTAAATGGTTAGTTCACCCAAAAATGAACATTCTGTCATTAATTACCCCCATTGATGAAATCCGAGAGCTTGCTGACCCCCTCCATAGACATCAACGTCATTGCAACTTTCGAGTTCCAGAAAGGTTGTAAAAATATTGTTAAAATAGTCCATGTGACTCCAGTGGTTCAACCTTAAAGGGGTACTTCAGTGCTGGGAAGATAAATGTGTATTTAAACTGGGTCATTTATGTAGTAGAAATGTGAAATTATTTTTGAATTTGGTGTCTTCTAGACTGAGAAAAACCTGAAAATGTATTTTTGTCTCATGTGGATGAAAGATAACAACTCCCAGAATGCACTTGCTTCGCTGCCTTACGAGGCCACTCCCAAAGCCACGGCTACTGGATCGCGGCAATGCCTCTACCGTTGTTTCATAATAATAAAATAATTTAGTTCAGTTAGAGAACACACTACAATTAAAAACTGAACGTGTCTGCTCAATATAATGTGAGTGAGCCGAGCGAGTGTCACGGCACAAACGCAGCAGGAGTCAGATTACATTCATCACGAGAGTGAAGAGCTGAGGTAAGTGCGGGCGCGGCATACATTCACGGCGCGTGTTCAGTCTGGTGCATTTTCAGGTCATGCCTTTGGAAGCTTAACTTTCATAGGAATTCATTTGAAAAGTTGAAACACTCACTTTGCTCCGCACCGCTCCGTTTACATGAATGCCCGCAGCTGCCCGAGCTGTGAGTGAGATCCCACCCCCATGGGCGGGTTGAAAACATGCAGAACTAGCTCCTATTTACTGGCTGTAGTCTTTAGCCTCTGGCCAAAAAAATCCTCCGATGACGCAAAATGACGATATTTGCGCCATCGGAGGACTTTTTTCCAG
>CM031962.1:10887382-10964882 GCA_018749465.1 Paracanthobrama guichenoti | reverse complement strand
TACACAGTGATATAAACAGTAGCGGCAGTGTGCGTTTTACCGTCGCAGTTTGAACCCGAGTCCTCATCCTTTTGAAGTGCACGCAAAGTGAAAACGGTGTCGTCTCGACATGTCGACAACATGAACCAAACTCTTCCAGGCCTCAGCTACAACTACAGTGCTTGAGGGTCAAAGATGTTTTTCACGGCAGTCAATGAAGACCGTAGGTGTGCATTATGCAAATTTCTTATGCAAAGACTGAAATTACAGATGATTCGTTTCAGGTAGCTCAGAATCAGAAAAATTCTTTCGGATCTTTAAAACTTTGCAGTTCTTTTACATTCACAAACAGCTATATTATACACCTACATGAAAGGTAATATCCAAAACAGCATAATAGGGGCACTTTAATATTGTGAATCAGCTTTTATTTTTATTTTTTCAGCTGCCATTTTAATTTTAGTTTAAAATTTGTGTCATGTGATTTTGTAGTTTTTATTACTAAAAATATTTCTTAATTGTAATAGTTTTAATTAACAATAACACTATTGGCCAATAAATTGAAATGATCAACATTTGTCTAAGAGGTCTAAGGGCCTGTTTACACATGGTCGCTTCATGTGTTTTTACTGATCGGACAGATATCTGATTTGTTAAAATTCCATTTACACTTGGCCACATAAATGTGTCTCCGCAAAACGGATATAAATCCGATCTTCAGTTTTAAACGGAGTTCACATCAACAAAAGCAACAGATATGAGCTGCATTTTATTTATCATCAGCTAATTTCAAGATCAAAGACTGCAATAGGAGAGAGAGCTCCATCAGCACTGGTAAGATCATTCAGTCACTACTTTTAATGCAGATGATTGTGTGTTGAGCGTCTGCGACACTTTCAGTTTCATTTGCGGCAGTTTGCACGTCGACTTGCTGAAGAGATACTCATCTGTGGCGATGCGTGTTGCAGTAGCACTAACATATCTGGCTATAACGTGTAAAAATCGGTGGTTTTAACAAGGTTCCAGATTCGTCTGGAATGCATCTCAGACCACCTCCCGAAGTAGTTTGAGTGATCGGATTGAAATTCATCTCGAAAGTGTTTCAGAGGGCATTTACACCTGGTCTTTTCACGATCGGGTAGCTATCTGATCTGGGAAAATATGACCAGGTGTAAACAGGCCCTAAACTTCAGAGTGCAATTTTTTTGTATATTTTGAATATTTAATTATTTGGCAATACTTTAAATTTATTAATATTAGTTAACAACTACATTAGGTAACGTTAATGACAAAATACCTCTAAATCGTATTTATCTTAGTTAATTTCAATATTTACTAATATATTATTCAAATCAAAAGTTATTTAAAGGCCCTGAGCTAACATGAACTAACAATTTACAGTTGTATTTTTAAGAGCTCCAGACTGCAAACAACTTTTAGTGTAATTTTGTTCGAGTTCGCACTGGTGCCACCATCATGTTGCCCAACTGATAAGACCTGCCATTTCTCTTGCAAATGAGACGAAAGCAGCAAACTAAACGAAAGCAAAACATAACCGCACTTCTTGTTTGAGGACCGTTTATCAGCTTGGAGCAATAATGGCTCAGAACAGGTTTACTCACGAGCCGATCTCGATCACGCGATACTGTTGTAGAGAGATCCAGTGAGAAAGTTTGAATTAACCACAGAATTAATAACAACGCTACAATATCTAGTGAGAAGCAGAGTTTTCTGTTATAAACCACAGATTTGTCAGAACAAATATCGCTGACGTGGAAACCAGGAGAAACATTCTGCCATGAACAAACAAGTTATAGAAGACTTTTCATTCCACAAATCACCAACATTCACCGTGGATTTAATGTAGTAACGCTAACTGTAACCATGGTATTGTGACAGAAATAGTCGAATGTTTTTACGTTATTCAGGGTTCATACAACCTTTTGAGGGTGAAATTCAAGTGCTTCACACTCTATCACTTCAAAGCTCTAAATACTATCCAATTTAAAGGTTCAGTGTGTAATATTTATGAGGCTCTATTGACAGAAATGCAATATAATATACATAACTGATTTTAGTAGTGTATAAAGACTGTACGCAATGAACTGTTATGCTTTTACTACCTTAGAATAAGCCATTTCTATCTACATACACCGTGGGTCCCCTTACAGTGAAATCGCCATTTTGCGCCGCCATGTTTCTACAGTAGCCCTAAACGGACAAACTTCTCTACAGAGCGCTAGCTAAAGGGAGGGGTGATCGGTGGGCGGTTGCAATACACAACCTCAGTACTAGATGCTGCTAAAATTTACACAGTGCACCTTTAAATGTTATTTTTATTGTGATGACCAAAAATGAAAATTAGGAAAATATTTCCCTATAGAAATTAGGTTTTTATAAAACTTAAGTTTATCTGCATCTCAACAATCTCAGTGCTTTATTTATTGCATTTCCAAGAAATAGACGTGTATAAGTTACTGTACATATTAATGCAAAATAATAGTGAATTTATGATTAAATTACCTTAATGATTTAAAATCCCCCCACCCCCCCAGTGCTACCAAATCTGTAGAACTTAGTGGCACTGGCGTTACTGCTCTCAAATGTTAGTCTTGAGCCCTGATTTATATATATATATATGTATATATATATAGAGAGAGAGAGAGAGAGAGAGAGAGAGAGAGAGAGTTCATTTTGAGCAAATAAAAGTAAATCTAAAATAGATTGTGGAACACAATGAGAATAATTAAAACCTCTTTTGCGTTTAATGAAAGTTTATAGCAAACGAGCTCTTCGTATAAACTCCATTTGTGTGTAGTAAGTAGTCATACTGAGCCGTCTTGTTAAATGTGCATTCCAGCTGACGATGAATCGTGACCAGAAGCTGTTGAATCAGCTGGGTTTCTCTGATGAGCAGAGTCTGACAGTGAAGAGCTCAGGAACGGGCACGCCATCAGGCAGTTCAGCGGACAGCTCCGCCTCTGCCAGCTCCAGCAGCAGCGGGGTCTTCAACTCAGCGTACGCTCTGGAGCAGGTACATACAGACACTGATCTGACTTATCACAATTTCTGGTGCTTATTATATTCATTTGATGGTGTTTCAAGTATATGCAAAATTGTGGGGTTGGTAAGATGTATTAAGTTTTTGTCACTACAAAAAATTATTTTCTTACTTAGTATTTTTGTCTTGTTTCCAGTCCAAATAGGTAAAAATTCCAAAATTAAGAAGCATTTACTAGACAAGTATATTGACGCAAGATATTATGCGTTGTTTTCTGTGGGGATTAAGTACATTTTGCTCATTAAGATTTAAGATTTTAAGATTTCAGATACTTTTCCTTGTTTTAATCAAAAACTTGCTTTTTTTTTTTTTTTTTTTTTTTTGAAAACAGCCCATAATATCTTGTCATTTTGCTTGTCTAGTAAATGCATCTTGATTTAAGAATGTTTAGATGTTTTAATTGGAAACAAGACAAAAATACTAAGTAATAAAAGCATTTTTTGCAGTGATATGCTCACAAAGGCTGCTTTTATTTGATATAACGGTAATATTGTCAAATATTTTTACAATTTAAAAGAACTGTTTTCTATTTTATTATCTTTTAAAATGTAATTTATTCCTGTAATGGCAAAGCGGATTTTTCAACATCTTACATTGATGTAGTAGTGTTATGTTTAGTGTAATATGTCCTTGCTGATTTATATTAAGTAATTTAGCTGTCTTTCCGTGTGTGTGATTGCAGGAGAAATCTCTTCCTGGTGTGGTCATGGCGTTGGTGTGTAATGTCTTTGAGATGCTTTATCAACTTGCCAACTTGGAGGAACCCAGGTAAACAACTCACAATGACTGCTAGTTATCCTATTATTTATTTGAAGTAGTTCAGTAGGCATAGTTCACCCAAAAATGTAAATTCTGTCATTGTTTGCTCACATATTGTTCCAAACGTTCATGCTGTTTTTCTTAAAGGGGTAACACACACAGTTTCTGCCAGTCTCATGTTAATCTTGAGTACCTATAGAGTAGTACTGCATCCTTCATATCTCAGAAGAGTCTTTAGTTTTATCAGATTTATAAAAGACAGATACGCTGTACCAAATCTTTCCGAAAACAGCTGAGCTCATGGAGGCGTGCGGTGGGCGGAGCTAAAGACAAGCACGCGCGCACACACACACATACGCGCAATACATCATGGCGTTATCCCTGGATAACTTTCGATTCACTATACGTTCGTGTTGTTCACATTATAAGCACTTAGGCACCGATTGCCAACAAAACACTTGAGGATGCAGTTTCACTCACCGCCTCCGGTTTCTACTCATGACCGGGAACAAACAAACACACTTGCAGAACTTAGTGGATGCAGTTTGTTTTTCCGAAGCAGCAACAGTTTCGTTAACACTGGGTTATTTAGGAAGCTGAACAAGGTTATCTTTCCCTCACAACCAAAAACACACTTCTTTAGAGACTGTTGATTTATTTATTTTTGGTCTAAATGACAGCGCTGCCGACAGCTCCCGTAACCCGAATGAAGCTCATTGATGGGCGCACGCGCTCATCCAGGAGAAGGGCCCATACAAGAAACTAGACGTAATACATGGCCACACTCGGAAAAACTTTCTGAAACTTGTTCGAATACTGAAGGAATGTATTTGGAACAGAAATACTCCATCATACGTCTTTTTTGGGCCATGTTTAGCATGAGAGTCCAATTCTTTAACAGTGTAAATAACTCAGAATGCATGAAATAGCATTAGGACCCCCTCCCCACCTTTAAATCTTTTAATGGTTGATTTCACTTCACAGGTGAATCTTTTTGCTTTGCTGCCTAAATTGTATTTTGTGTTTTCAGTTGACTTGTAATGATTGTGTGGCCCTCTTGTTCCTATCCAGAATAACTTTGCGTGTGAGGAAGTTGTTGCTGCTTATCCCCACTGACCCAGAGGTGCAGGACGCCCTTGATAACTTTGTGCCAAAAGAGTCCAGCGTCTGGAGTCACCAGGTACCTGAACGCCTCTCCTTGACTTCTCCTTGAAATAGCACTGAACTTATGTTTATCCTGTTCTTAAAAAAATCTGTTGATCTAACGAATTATCCTTAAATGTTTTATTAAACAAAAAATATTGTAGACAAATGTACACTACCATTCAAAAGTTTGGGGTCAGTATGATTTTTAAAAGAAGTCTCTTATGTTCACCAAGGCTGTATTTATTTGATCAAAATTACAGTAAAACAGCAATGTAGTGAAATATTTTTACAATTTAAAATTAATTTTTTATATATATTTTAAAATGTAATTTATTCCTGTGATGTCAAAGCTGAATTTTCATCATTCCTCCAGTCTTCAGTGCCACATGATCCTTCAGAAATCATTCTAATATTTTGCTGCTCAACATGTCTTATCCTGCTTGACATTTTTGTGAAAACCGTGATACTTTTTTTTTCTCCAGAATAAGATAATTTCTTTAAAGAAAAAATAGTTTTGACCCCAAACTTTGCCAAATTTATGGAAATGATTTAATAGTTTTGAGGAGTTAACTATTATTCTCAGATGTGGAAAATGTTAATAGTAAAGAATGAGTAGGTGTGCCTGGTAGTTTAGGTGAGATAGAGTTAGATGTGATCACTGGCTGGATGACTCAGCATTTTGATAACGGTTACCATCATGTGACAGTGTTTTGTTTTTATCAGGACGCACACAGTGCAGAAGACAGTGCCCTCTAGCAGACCTCGTAAATACCTTCTCTCTCTCTCTGTCTCATCAGAAAACTCTGTTTACACTGGGGTCTGGTTCTCAGGCCTCGAAGTCTCCATCTCTGTCCAGTAAACAGCAGCACCAGCAGAGTGCAGCATCTATCCTGGAGTCTTTGTTTCGTTCTTCTGCCCCGGGCATGTCTACATTCAGAGTGCTCTATAACCTGGAGGTTTGTCATGCATTTCTCATGTTGAAATTGGAATATTATAACTTTGTGCGGAGACAATATGTAAGCCAGTCATAGGCTGACTACCCTAAACCATGTAAATAATGTGTCTCTGGCACTTTCAAAACATTGCTCTATTTTTCAAAGTTTTTGTAAGTTCCTGTAAAATCAAAATTAAACATGTGTTCTGAGTTTGACACACCACAGACAAATGTGTTATTAACCACCCATTAACCATCCGGCAAGTAAATAAAATAGCTTATCAGAATCTCTCAAACGCTGGGGGCGTGTCCCCTGTCCCTGTAGGAGCTAACGGAACTGACAGTAACTCGCAATCGAGCGGGCGAACTGATGCAAATGTGATCTAGTTATGATAGTGTTGGGGGAGGAGCCAGGCTCAGTGGCTCCAGTGCGTCATCAACAGTTATGATAGTGTTGGGGGAGGAGCCAGGCTCAGTGGCTCCAGTGCGTCATCAACAGTTATGATAGTGTTGGGGGAGGAGCCAGGCTCAGTGGCTCCAGTGCGTCATCAACAGTTATGATAGTGTTGGGGGAGGAGCCAGGCTCAGTGGCTCCAGTGCGTCATCAACAGTTATGATAGTGTTGGGGGAGGGGCCATATGCACAGTGGCTCCAGTGCGTCGTCAACCGTTATGATAGTGTTGGGGGAGGGGCCATATGCACAGTGGCTCCAGTGCGTCGTCAACAGTTATGATAGTGTTGGGGGAGGGGCCATATGCACAGTGGCTCCAGTGCGTCGTCAACAGTTATGATAGTGTTGGGGGAGGGGCCATATGCACAGTGGCTCAAGTGCGTCATCAACAGTTATGATAGTGTTGGGGGAGGGGCCATATGCACAGTGGCTCCAGTGCGTCGTCAACAGTTATGATAGTGTTGGGGGAGGGGCCATATGCACAGTGGCTCCAGTGCGTCGTCAACCGTTATGATAGTGTTGGGGGAGGGGCCATATGCACAGTGCCTCCAGTGCGTCGTCAACAGTTATGATAGTGTTGGGGGAGGGGCCATATGCACAGTGGCTTTTTGGCCCCACCCAAAAAATCCTGAAACCGGCAATGGAGGAAAGCTGTTTAACGGTCTAACTTCACAATTCAGTACTACATAATTCACAGTCTCTGTAACTTGTTTCAGCAATACATTTCTAACATTTATAATGTGTTTGGAAACAAATCTCAGAATTGCCTTTCTGGATCAATCAATGTCATACACTGATCAGGCATAACATTACGACAGGTGAAGTGAATAACACTGATTATCTCTTCATCACGGCACCTGTTAGTGGGTGGGGATATATTAGGCAGCAAGTGAACATTTTGTCCTCAAAGCTGATGTGTTAGAAGCAGGAATGGGCAAGTGTAAGGATTTGAGTGAGTTTGACAAGGGCCAAATTGTGATGGCTAGATGACTGGGTCAGAGCATCTCCAAAACTGCAGCTCTTGTGGGGTGTTTCTGGTCTGCAGTGATCCAAAAGTATCAAAAGTGGTCCAAGGAAGGAACAGTGGTGAACCAGCGACAGGGTCATGGGCGGCCAAGGCTCATTGATGCACGTGGGGAGTGAAGGGGAGTGAAGACGAGCTACTGTAGCTCAAATTGCTCAAGAAGTTAATGTTGGTTCTGATAGAAAGGTGTCAGAATGCAGTTTGTTGTGTATGGGGCTGCATAGCCACAGACCAGTATTTTTTGTTTATTACTAGCAAATAAAAAAACTGAGTTTGTGTATTCAAATCCCACATTTTTTACAAACCATACAGAAAATTGATTCTTGTGAAGGGAAAAAAATGAACACGCTCTCTCACTTACTCACTCACCTCCATCCATTCTCTTAGGTGTTGAGCTCCAAACTGATGCCCACATCTGATGATGAAATGGCAAAGACCAGTGTCAAATCTTTCTGTGAGAACTTCCTCAAAGCAGGAGGTCTCAGGTAGCTGTCTGCTTTTTACCCACTTTTCCTCTGCATGTGGATAATTATGCTGTCTTAATGTGTCTGTATATTTGAATCATTAATTATCTCAGCGGTGCATTGTCTGTCTCTGTCTCAGTCTGGTGGTTAACGTCATGCAGAGAGACTCCATCCCCTCTGAGGTGGACTACGAGACCAGACAGGGAGTCTATTCCATCTGCCTGCAGCTGGCCAGGTGCAGTCTCATTTAGCAGTCTGGCTGTCTTCTCTTTTCTATTTCTATTTAATTTGTACTTTTCTCTTTTTCTCTCTCTTTGGAAACACCACTCCAGATGTTAGGCTGCATAATAATATTGCTTTAAAAATATATTTTTGACATGGATGTTTGAGAACATAACTGAAACTGTAGTTTAAACAAGTGCACAGACATTTCTATAGCTTATCGAGAGAAATGGCACAAACTCTTGACAAGTATGAAACTTTCTAGTGTGCATGTGTCAGGTACCTGTGTACACGCACTTACTTTGAAAGACTGCATTCGGTGTGTATGCATATACACTGTTCACGTCCAAACTGAAGTATACATTTGGCTTTAGCGTTCAGCGAACTTGCTCTTTGTCTCCCCCTGTAGGTTTCTGCTGGTAGGGCAGGCTATGCCTAGTATCCTCGATGAGGAGTTGAGCAAGGACGGTCTTGACACTCTGTCCTCTCGGCCGTTCCGTAACGCTGGGCGGCAGAGCGGCCGGCAGCTTTCCGTCTGTGGAACTCCGGAAAAATCCTCCTACAGGCAGGTGTCCATGTCTGACAGATCCTCCATCAGAGTAGAAGAAATCATCCCGGCCGCCCGTGTTGCCATACAGGTGTGTGAGAGCATCCAGTTATCTAGTGTTTTCGAAAAGATTTTTTCCGCACCTTATATGACTCAACTGGTTTATTGTTTCAGACAATGGAGGTGGGAGACTTCACATCCACAGTGGCATGTTTCATGAGACTCACTTGGGCGGCAGCCGCAGGCCGTTTGGACCTAGTTGGCAACAGCCAGCCAATCAGAGAGACGACCAACTCGCTTCTCCCACTGGGCGTACGCAGCAGGGTCAGCAGCACAGGTAAGACTCTGATCGCTACTACACTACCGGTTGGAATTTTGGAATAATCAAGATTTTTTTTTTTATGTTTTTGAAAAAAGTTTCTGCTCCTATTCTCCAAACTTAAAGTAAAACAGTAATTTTGTGAAATATTATTACAATTTAAGATAACTGTTTTCTATTTGAATATATTTTAAAATGTAATTTATTGTTGTGATGGCAAAGCTGAATTTTCATCAGCATTACGCCAAACGTTAGTGTCACACAATCTTTCAGAAATCATTTGATGCTGAGTTGGTGCTCAGTTTTTTTTAAATCGGTTATTATTATTATTGGTGCTCAATTATTCTTATCAATGTTGAAACTTTTTGCTGCCTAATTTTTTCAGGATTCTCTGAATAGAAAGTAAAAACCCACATTGATTTGAAATTTACTGTCACTTTTGATCAATGTCCTTGCTGAATAAAAGTATTAATTTCTTTAAAAAGAAAATGTTACTTACCCCAAACTTTTGAGTACTAGTGTAATACGGTTTCCACAAAATATAAAGCAGCAGAAAAATATTTTTGTAAACACTGATGATGATAATAGGAAATGTTTCTTGGGCAGCAAATCATCATAGAATGATTTCTGAAAGAATGATGTATGATTGAGTAATGATGCTGAAAATTCATCTTTACCATCACAGGAATAAATGACATGTTAATATATAATAAAATCGAAAAAGTTCTTATGAATTGTAATAATTAGGGGTGTAACAATTCGATACAAACCGTGATACTGAACTCATGATACGATACTTAATCACAATATTTAAGTCAAAATAAAAGAGCCATTTTTTTAAATTATAATTAAATATTATTATTATTATCAGGACCCAGACACATTCCCCCATTGCATTATTATACATTATATTCAACATTATATATAGTCGCTTAATGTAGTAATGTCACTGAAACTCCATAACTTTAATTTCTTCTGTACTCACGCTCTCACGCAAGCATTTGAACATCCATGTTTAACCTTACTACTGCGCGTTGTTGTAAATCAGTTCATCATATAAAGCAATCATGTCTCTTCAGAAGACTTGGATTTGGATTAGACCACTCAATTGATTATTTTTACGACATTTTTGGATCTTTTAGAGGAATAGACTTTAAATGAAAGGACAGAAATCTCACGGTTTCATAAAAATATCTTCATTTGTGCTTGGAAGTTGAGCGAAAATCTTATAGGTTTTAAACGACATGAGGGTGAATACATGATGACAGAATTAACTTTTTGGGTGAATTATACCTTATAAATACAGTAAGCTGAGCCTTGGGTAAAACTAACCTTATAGCGATTAGGGATGTCACGGTGCCAAAATTCCAGTAGTTGGTACCAATACCATAAAATGTTATGGTACTCTGTACCAATTTCAGTACCACAGCTAAATGTTTTTTATTTTTTTATTTTTAAAAAATGGATTAAATGTATTAAGTTTATTATTTATGATGACAATCATTATAAGTAAATAATACATAAACATGTAAAGGCTGTATGCTGTTTAAAAGTAAACCTTGTTTATAAAAAAGATCAAGTGAAAAATAATCAACCATCTAGGCATAATTATTATTATTATTATTATTATTATTATTATTATTATTAGAGGCGTAGGCTATTATTATTACATAGAGACGTAGCTAAATCTACTGCAGCCTAGGCTACAACAGTAGCCCAATATATTCTGTCAATTGAATTTTTTTTTTAAACCAAGCTTTTATTTTGACGGGTTGCCGTGTTCATGATATGACAGTTTTCTCCAATGAAACGTTAAATTCTCATGAAGTGACGATTTATGCTTTCGTGTCCTCATATAGAGACTACAAAGACAGCGAGTGTGTGTGGGTGTGCGCGCAAACCCGCCCGCGCATGTGCGCCCGACTTCATTCACACAGAGACGCAGAACATGCAGTAATATTTAAATAGTATTTTGCAGTTTAATATTCACAGACACCAGTATATATTCAGCTAGTCTGGAGCTCTGCGCTTGGATAAACACGGAAGCCACTGAACGCAGCTGCGGGTACTACCGGTACTACAGAAATGCTGGTATCGTCACATTTTAATAATTTCAGTACCGAAGTACTGGTACTTCTGACATCCCTAATAGCAATATCTTGATAGATCGATGTATCTTTACACCCCTAGTAATAATATTTCACAAGATTACTGTATTTTTGATCAAATAAAGGCATCCTTGTTGAGCATAAGAGACTCTTCAAAAGCGTATTTATCTTTTGACCGGCAGTGTATATATGTCTGTTTATAAGTCTTTGCATCTCTCTCATTGTTCTTGCGTGTGTGTGTGTGTTGCAGGAAGTAACTGCAGCTCCAGCAGTGAGGGAGAGATCACCACATTACAAGCTGGGATATGTGTCAAGCAGCTGTGCGTGTCCATCAAAGACACTATTATCGCACGAGAAGCGCTCTCTTTACTCGTCACATGCCTTCAGCTACGTTCCCAACAGCTATGTAAGAAAAAAACACGATCAGTTGCTAAAGAAAATTCAGCAAAAATTCAAAACGCTTATGGAGTCACTTTGTTTCTTGTTCTTTTTCAAGGTTCATTTTACAACCTGCTTTCTGTGAATGATTTCATCATTGATATTCTGCTGGGCTCGTCCAGTGGAGAGGTCAGTGCCCGTGTTGTATTCCTGACAAAATTAAACTTGTCTTAAGTATGACTTCTGAGTCCAGATGTCCAATGTCTCGTCTTTTCACAGATCCGACGTGTGGCGTGCGATCAGCTGTACACTCTCAGTCAGTCAGACACATCTGCGTACCCTGATCTCCAGAAGCCCAACCTCTTCCTGCTGAAGGTGGTTCTGACAGCCCAACTTCCTCTTTGGTCCCCTACCAGCATCATGAGGGGTGTTAACCAAAGGTCAGACCTAAACGAAATTGCTGAAATTAAATAATCAAGCAAGGATTGTTTCTGTAATAGGCCCACAAAATAAAGATGATGTTGTGTAAACTTCATAAAGCTGTGGAGCTAAAATGATAATCATGTTTTTAGGTTGCTTTCACAATGCACAGAATATTTTGACCTGAGGTGCCAACTACTGGATGACCTGACCAGTGAGTGTCTTCCTTATTTTCAATAGAAATATATAATATAAGTGGCATTTCCACAAATAAAGATGTTTTGGTCTCCAATCATTTATTTTCTAATTGTTCACATAATGTGCGATTACAGTACATATTGTTAAGTGTGGTAAAAACTATTTGTAATTTTTAACTAATTTAAATTACCAAAAGCATTTAGCTTCCTCCCACATTTTTACTAGTGAGTCTCATTTTTACATTACAATTTTCTGTTACAACAAATGTAACATTTGTAATGTATTCATGAAATTGTGGTACTCTTTATAGAGCACGGGGGAAAACACAAAGAAACTGATTCCATTTTCTAGTTGTCTGCATTTATCAGTCTCACTCTTCAACCCTGTTAATCAAGTTACTGTTTGAAAATGCAGACAAATATTTATTTACTGTTTAATCTATGGCAAATGCAATTCTATCATCAGCTTAATTAACATTTGTCCCCAAACTAGCTAGTCGTTGTTTTGATGAATAGAAAGTTTAAAGGGATAGTTTACCCAAAAATGTAATTTTCCCCATGATTTACTCACCTTCAAGTCATCCTAGGTGTATATGACTTTCTTCTTTCAGACGAATACAATCAGAGTTATATTAAATATGTCCTGGCTCTTCCAAGCATTATAATGGCAGTGAATGGCAGCCCAAAATTTGAAGCCCAAAAAAGTGTATCCATCCATTATAAAAGTAATCCATATGGCTCCGGGGGTTAATAAAGGCCTTCTGAAGCGAATTGATGGGTTTTCGCAAGAAAAATATCCATATTTAACGCGTTATGAAGTAAAATATCTAGCTTCCACCATACCACCTTTCATATTCAACTCATGGAAAAAGTGTAACTGGCGTCAGATGTAGCGTAAGCGGTTTGAACTGCGAGAGGCGTTACACTTTCTTTGTGAATTGAATACAGAAGGCTGTCTGCCAGAATCTAGATATTTTAATTTATAAAGTTTAAATATGGATATTTGTCTTACACAAACCCATGGATTCGCTTCAGAAGGCCTTTATTAACCCTCCGGAGCCGTGTGGATTACTTTTATAATGGATGGATGCACTTTTTTGGGCTTCAAATTTTGGGCTGCCATTCACTGCCATTATAATGATTGGATTAGCTAGATTATATATATATATATATATATATATATATCTCTATAGCTGACTGTATTCGTCTGAAAAGAATGTCATATATGCCTAGGATGGCTTGAGGGTGAGTGAATTATGGGATAATTTTCATTATTGGGTGAACTGTTCCTTTAACAAACAGTAATAAATTCCTTTATTTGGAATAGAAGTCTTCTGAAACTAAGTCTTTACTGTCAATGTTTGATCAATTTAATGCATCCGTCTCACACAAATACAATTTTTAAAATGTATTTATAATTTTTACAAATTTCATATAAAATGAATCGAAAAATAAAAAAAAAGCTCATTAAATACATTTATTTTGGCTTACTGAAATGATCAATGTAACTTTTAGGAGGTGTCCTTTGGTTTAGTTCTGCTTAAGGAATTTAAGAATAATTTTTCGATTTCTTTGGAAAAGCTCAGCCCCATGTGTTTCATGTTCTCAGCATCAGAAATGGAGCAGCTTCAGATCGGCCCAGCGGCCATGCTGGAGGATGAGATCAGCTGGCTTGATAATTTCGAGCCCACTTGGACCACCGAGCTGGAGACCAGCGAGGCCGACAACATCCTGCTGGCCGGACACCTGCGCCTCATTAAAACCCTGCTGTCCCTCTGTGGCAGTGAGAAAGAGCAGTTTGGTCAGCCACTTTTTTTCGATGAATATGACGGCATGATGTGATGCATATGGAGATTCGGATGTGGATTAGAATGATTTTTCTTGTTAATGTGCTGCAGGTCCTTCTCTGATCCAGCAGCTGTTGGATGACTTCCTGTTCAGAGCGTCTCGAATCATCCTGAACAGTGACAGCTCATCTAGCACTATAGCATCTATCCACGACTTTCACCCAAAGTAAGATGAAATGCTTTGCATACATTCACAGACATTGACATGTAAGTTGCTAAAATTGCCTTGTGTGTCTCAGGTGCAGTACGGTCAGCAGTCGTCTGGCGGCATACGAGGTGCTGGTCATGTTGGCTGACAGCTCTCTAACTAACCTGCAACTCATCACTAAAGAACTGCTGTCCATGCACCATCAGTCTGACCCATCCCTCACCAAAGAATTCGACGTGAGTGCCCTCATCAGCCCTTCTGTCTTTTGATGAATTAGAGCCTAGTTTAAAAAAAAATTCAATTGACAGAATATATTGGGCTACTGTTGTAGCCTAGGCTGCAGTAGATTTAGCTACGTCTCTATGTAATAATAATAGCCTACGTCTCTAATTATTGCAATATAGACACTGTTATTGAACTGAACTGAATAAACATTGTATGGAAGCTTGTTTCCCCTGAATAACACGACTTTTTATCTCACAATTGACTTAATTTATCGCAATTGCAAGTTTATATCTCACATTTCTGAGTTTATATCTAAAAAGTCCGATTTGCAAGAAAAGTTTATACAATACTGACTTTATTTCTAGCAAATTCTGACTACTCACAATTCTGACTTTATTTCTCTCAATTCTGACTATATCTCCAGTTCAGATTTATATACACTCACCTAAAGGATTATTAGGAACACCTGTTCAATTTCTCATTAATGCAATTATCTAATCAACCAATCACATGGCAGTTGCTTCAGTGCATTTAGGGGTGTGGTCCTGGTCAAGACAATCTCCTGAACTCCAATGGGAAAGGGAAATTCTGAATGTCAGAATGGGAAAGAAAGGTGATTTAAGCAATTTTGAGCGTGGCATGGTTGTTGGTGCCAGACGGGCCGGTCTGAGTATTTCACAATCTGCTCAGTTACTGGGATTTTCACGCACAACCATTTCTAGGGTTTACAAAGAATGGTGTGAAAAGGGAAAAACATCCAGTATGCGGCAGTCCTGTGGGCGAAAATGCCTTGTTGATGCTAGAGGTCAGAGGAGAATGGGCCGACTGATTCAAGCTGATAGAAGAGCAACTTTGACTGAAATAACCACTCGTTACAACCGCATTTGTGAAGCTACAACACACACAACCTTGAGGTGGATGGGCTACAACAGCAGAAGACCCCACCGGGTACCACTCATCTCCACTACAAATAGGAAAAAGAGGCTACAATTTGCACGAGCTCACCAAAATTGGACAGTTGAAGACTGGAAAAATGTTGCCTGGTCTGATGAGTCTCGATTTCTGTTGAGACATTCAGATGGTAGAGTCAGAATTTGGCGTAAAGAGAATGAGAACATGGATCCATCATGCCTTGTTACCACTGTGCAGGCTGGTGGTGGTGGTGGTGTAATGGTGTGGGGGATGTTTTCTTTTCACACTTTAGGCCCCTTAGTGCCAATTGGGCATCGTTTAAATGCCACGGCCTACCTGAGCATTGTTTCTGACCATGCCCATCCCTTTATGACCACCATGTACCCATTCTCTGATGGCTACTTCCAGCAGGATAATGCACCATGTCACAAAGCTTGAATCATTTCAAATTGGTTTCTTGAACATGACAATGAGTTCACTGTACTAAAATGGGCCCCACAGTCACCAGATCTCAACCCAATAGAGCATCTTTGGGATGTGGTGGAAGCAGGAGCTTCGTGCCCTGGATGTGCATCCCACAAATCTCCATCAACTGCAAGATGCTATCCTATCAATATGGGCCAACATTTCTAAAGAATGCTTTCAGCACCTTGTTGAATCAATGCCCACGTAGAATTAAGGCAGTTCTGAAGGCGAGAGGGGTCAAACACAGTATTAGTATGGTGTTCCTAATAATCTTTTTTGTGTGTGTGTGTGTGTGTGTGTGTGTGTGTATGTATATGTGTGTGTGTGTATATATATATATATATATATATATATATATATATATATATATATATATATATATATATATATATATATATATATATATATATATATATATATATATATATATATATATAGCAGTTCTGACTATATCTCTTAATTTTGAGTTTATAATTCCTGCTTCATTTCTCACAATTCCTGAGCTTATAACTCACAATTCTGACTATATCTTGCAGTTCTGAGTTTATAATACTGACTTTATTTCTCACAAATTGAGTTTATAACTCACAAATCTAACTTTATTTCAGAAGTGTGAGTTTATATCTTTCCAGAAATTAAGGAATCGCTGAAAAAAAGTCAGATAACTCTTAATTAGCTTTTTTCTTTTTATTCCGTTGCAGAAACAAGCCTCCATTAGCATTTAACTGACTCAAGCTAACTAATGACATTATTGTCTTTAGAGCTGCTTTACAGCAGAATTTGAATTAGTCTTGTGTTTTATGACGTTTGAATCATGTTATTTTCCTTACAACAGATGTACTTGCATTGATTTCTGTCATTGTGTGTGTTGTCAGTATCTTCCTCCCGTAGACAGTCGCTCTGTGTCTGGGTTTGTGGGGCTGAAGAACGGAGGTGCGACCTGCTATATGAATGCAGTGTTCCAGCAGCTCTACATGCAGCCTGGTTTGCCTGAGGTAAACTCTTATCACTAGTGTACAGTTAGCACAGTTTCTCTCCACTAGGTGACACCCTAACCTAAAAGTAATAGGAGTGAACTGGACAGTGTTTATAGCTGTCTGTCTGACCCCATATTTTGGTTATTAAACAAAGGATGATGTTTATTTGTGTTGTTTTGTTTCTTTGTTATTTGTATTGTTGTAGTTCTTTGTATTTTTTTTGACAAATGCTTCTTTTTGGTGTACTTTTATTTTTATAATTCTTTGACTTTAGCGCCCCAAGTTGTTCCATCTGTTTATGATGAGACGTACACTGCATCATACTCAAAATAATACTGTCAAACTTTGTTTTGTTTGTCGAATTTTCAGCAACACTGCATACTGCAGGGAATGCTTCAAAATTTATCAGTAGTCAGACTTGACAAATGAATTGAATCAGACCAGCTTTTTTTTATTATTCTATTTATTTTTTCTTAATGTTCCACACATTTATAGTTTCAGTTTAGCTTTCATTCTTTAATTATTTTACAGTCTACCAACATTCTGTTCATCAAAGAATCCTGCAATATTAAGTAGAGGTCGACCGATAGTGTATTATACCGTTAACTAGGTTGGATCGCTTTTGCCGATAACTGATTAATCAACTGATAGTTTTAAAATGGATACTGGATAAAAAAATAAACTCATACCACTAAGTAAAACAGTGCTGAAACCATGAAAATGTGCTAAATGAAATGCATATGTAAATATGAATATATTAAAATGAGTTCTAACAGAACTAATTCTACAGAAAATAGATTAAAGATATATTATATTATAATATCATAAATAAATTCTTTAGCTATAACCTAGAAACATGTACATTTTATAGGTAACATTTGCAAGTCCCATTTGTTAACATGGATCTATTAATAGCTCGCTTACATGAACGATATGCATTATGCAGTATACATTTTACAGCATGTATTAATATTTGAGCAATACAATTGCACCTTGATCATTCATGTTAGTTCATAGAGCATTAACTAAGGTTAACAGATCAAAATTAAAACAAAACTCAATTTAAAAATGTGTATAATACATCTACAGCATTTATTAACCTTAGTTAATGTTATAAATGGAATTTTATTGTAAAGTGTTACCATTTCGTATAAATCCAAACAGACATGCTTTTTAGAACACTTGACGATTATCTAAGCAAAATAACAAAATGTTGACATCGAATGCATTTCTGATATGTTTATATTTCTGTCGGCTGCATGACGATACAGTTTGCTTTCTCACATCACTAGTTTTTACATTGTTTTAACTGCTTGAGGTACTGCTAATGTTAGCGGTCCTTTCAGTCTCGGTGACATGCAGTACATACTGCTATTCTTTACCTGCTAATGCAGCTTCTAGTCAACAAATGAATTACTTTATTATTATTTGGCCACATGTACTGAAGTTTTCTGTGTTCATAGCATTTTGCTGTCTGTGTTTTAAACGCGCAGCTGATGTGTCAGCGCTCTCTGTGTAGCGCACAGCCTCACGTGTCAATGTAAACAACGTCAGTGAGTTTTTATTTCGCCTCTAGAGGCCGCTCTCGTGCTGTAGACCCTTCTCAGAGCTCTCTTACTGTGTAATGACATGGCACCCTTCTCAACCGCTCCAGCCACGGACGCAACCCGGAAAAACTATCGGTATGGATTTTTGCCGATAACCGATTGTTCCACCAATCAGCTATCGGTGCCGATTAATCGGCAAAACCGATGAATCGTCGACCTCTAATATTAAGCAACAGAACGGTTTTCAGCATTGATAAGAAATGTTTCTTGAGCAGCAAGTCAGCATATTAGAATGATTTCTGAAGGATCATGTGACACTGAAGACTGGAGTAATGATGCTGAGAATTCACAGGAATAAATGACATTTTATTAAAAAATCTGTTAAAATAGAAAACAGTTCTTTAAAAATGTTTGTCTTCATAATGGGTTTTGGTAAGAATATTAACCTGTGTGTGTGTGTGTGTGTGTGTGTGTGTGTGTGTGTGTGTGTGTGTGTGTGTGTGTGTGTGTGTTGTAGTCTGTCTTGTCAATTGAAGATGATGCTGAAAACCCAGAGGAGAGTGTGTTCTGTCAGGTTCAGTCTCTGTTTGGTCACCTGATGGAGAGCAAACTGCAGTACTACATACCTGAGAACTTCTGGAAGGTAAAATCCACCTTTATGATCTGTCTGGGACTATCCACACGCACACAGCGTTTAGTTTGAGTTATTTTAGTACTTTAAAGGGCATATTGCAGGTTAAATTGTTTTCAAAATGAATGTATAACCTTGAAAATACCATATGAAAAGGTAATGCAGTCTCTTAAGGCTGTGTACATCCTCACACTATCTGTGAATCGGCACAAGATAATAATCCCATAACAGAATGAATGAATAAAGGATAACATGAAACGCATACATTAACACTATAGTGTCTGTGGTTCGGCCGCCGGCGGGAGATGTGACGGTCCGTCAGAGATGCAGCTCGAAGAAAACGTGAACTGTGCATCGTAAATCTTGTTGTTGTTGTTTTTTTAACATTTGCTAACTACCAAACCAGTCGTGATGAGAAAGCGCTAACGTTATTTCACAAAAAGTTTAGTGTGGACGGATATTAACGAGTGTGATTTTATGCCTGATCAAAGCTTATTAGTTTCTGTTATTGGTAAGAATCAATACTCCAGATGACCAATACCAGCTTTGCTATTGCCTGATGCATGATAATAATCTGTACAGTATTGTGATCTGAGCACAGTGTTCATATCGTTCGCTAGCGTATCTAACGTAATATCATTAGCTAACACTGGTCTCTCACCGAGACACCTGCTCTGTTCTCCACTGTTTCTCCTCACACAACAACTTAATTTGTGTCGTTGTTCTGTCTAATCCTGTCCTGTCCCGAATCGTGTGTCATTATTGTATGGCTGTGAGTGTACTGCCATATGAGTATTAATAAACATTTATAATCTCCTCAGCGTCCGAACTGTCATTGCGATCCATTGTTTTCCTATCATTGAAATTCACCGCACTCCCTCCCGTTACA
Source organism: Paracanthobrama guichenoti (assembly GCA_018749465.1). NCBI lineage: Eukaryota > Metazoa > Chordata > Actinopteri > Cypriniformes > Gobionidae > Paracanthobrama > Paracanthobrama guichenoti. The sequence goes on along the minus strand of CM031962.1, from coordinate 10,945,232 downwards.
TCACTTCCAGTTTTGGCGTTTTTAGATCCGGAAGTCTAGTTCCTACATTATTTTTCTATACATTGACTCTAGGGTCTCTAACCTGCAATATGCCCTTTAAACTATACATATACAGTATTTTAGTTAATGTTTTTCTACTTTTAGAATTAGTTAATGATAATAACTCTGTTCCGGTCATCAGAATTAAGAGCAAGTATTTGATCATTCTCCTCGCATTGTTATTCTCTTGATGTAGATCTTTAAGATGTGGAATAAAGAATTATATGTGCGAGAACAGCAGGATGCCTATGAGTTCTTCACCAGTCTGGTGGATCAGCTTGATGAACATCTAAAGGTACAGCTCACCTGAAGTCCCCTGAATACTCAAGCATACACGCACAGTCTGAAGCGCGTTTGTAATTCTCCTCATGTCTCCCTTATAGAAAATTGGTCGAGAGCAGATCTTCAAGAACACATTCCAGGGCATTTTCTCCGATCAGAAGATATGCAAAGACTGCCCACACAGGTGAGCCAAAGAAACAGCTCACCCAAAGATGTCTGGCTTTGTTTGTTCACTGTTATTTTTTTCCAAGTAGTCTTCTTAAAAGGTTAGTTCACCCAAAAATGAAAATGCTGTCATTAATTACTCACCCTCATGCCATTCCAGACCCGTAAGACCTTTTCGGAACAAATGAAGATATTTTTGTTGAAATCCGATGGCTCAGAAAGGCCTCCATTGGCAACAATGACATTTCCTCTCTCAAGACCCATAAAAGGTACTAAAGACGTCCATCTCAGTCCAGTGGTTCTACAATAATTTTATGAAGCGACGAGAATAGTTTTTGTGCACAAAAAAAAAACAACTAAACAATGACTTGTATAGTGAAGGCCGATTTCAAAACACTGCTTCATGAAGCTTCGGAGCATTGTGAATCGGTGTATTCGTGATTCATGATTCGGATCGCGTGTCAAACCGCCAAACTGCTGAAATCACGTGACTTTGTTGCTCCGAACCGCTGAATCGATGCGCTGATTCATAACGCTCCGAAGCTTCAGGAAGCAGTGTTTTGAAATTGGCCACAGTGTTGCAAAGTCCACGGCTTTCCTGCGGAATTGAGCTACTTTAACACTGTTGCCGCAGGCTGTTTTTCATGTCCGTGGGTTGAAGCGACCTCAATAATGTGAATTTTAGCAGGGAACCCTGCCAAAAAAATACACCTTTTACCACCCCGAACGCGATTTTTACCGGGGATCCCCCCTGAAACCCGATTGGGCTTGTTTTGAGTGGCAATCGGGCAGGTTTTGTTGTGAAAACCTGGCAACCCTGATCGGCCATTACTATACAAGTCGTTATTTAGTATTTTTTTGCGCACAAAAACTATTCTCGTCGTTTTATAAAATGATTGTAGAACCACTGTAGTGAGATGGACTTTGTAATGACGTCTTTAGTACCTTTTATGGGTCTTGAGAGAGGAAATGACATTTCTGCCAATGGAGGCCTTTTCTGAGCCATCAGATTTCAACAAAGATATCTTAATTTGTGTTCAGAAGATGAACAAAGGTCTTACGGGTGTCGAACGACATGAGGGTGAGTAATTAATGACAGAGTTTTAATTTTTGGGCGAACTAACCCTTTAATAACAATGGCTTGAGTTCGTGTTTGGATATGGTTTGTAGGTATGAGCGTGAGGAGACGTTCATGGCTCTGAATTTGGGGGTGACGTCCTGTCAGAGTCTGGAGATCTCTCTCGATCAGTTCGTCAGGGGAGAGGTCCTGGATGGCAGCAATGCTTATTACTGCGAGAAATGTAAAGAGAAGGTAAAGTTGGATTTGTTCTCCTTGATGAACTGCAGTGAGGTATCAATGCACATTTGTGCTCACATATTTTGTGTTGCAGCGGACCACTGTGAAGCGGACCTGTATAAAGTCTCTGCCCAGCGTGCTGGTCATCCACCTCATGCGATTCGGCTTCGACTGGGAAAGCGGCCGGTCCATCAAATATGACGAGCAGATCCGAGTAAGATTAAATAAATAATTTAAAATAAAATCATTTAAAATGGTTGATGATTTATTTATACACTACTACACAAAAGTTTGGGGTCAGTAATATTTTTTTTTTTAAATGTCTCATGCTCACCAAGGCTGCATTTATTTTCATCAGTAAAAACAACAATATTGTGAAATATTATTACATTTTAATATACCTTTAATTTCTATTTTTCTATTTTAACATATATGAATGTTCAGCATCATTACTCCAGTCTTCAGTGTCACATGATCCTTCAAAAATAATTATAAAAATGCTGATTTGGTGCTCAAGAAACATTTCTTATTATTAATTATATTGAACACAGTTGTGCTTCTTAATATTTTAGTGGAAACCATGGCACTTGAAATAGAAATCTTTTGTAACATTATAAATGTTTTTACTTTTACTTTTGATCAATTTATTGTCTCCTTGCTGAATAAAAGTGGGGGAAAAAAAAATCTTATTGACCCCAATCTTTGGAATGCAAGTGTGAAATCTATTTGCATCCATTTCAATACTTGTGTTCACTTTATGTGCTCTTAGTTCCCCTGGGTGCTGAACATGGAGCCGTACACGGTGTCGGGAATGGCCCGTCAGGATTCAAGCGCGGATCACGGAGAGAACGGGAGAGGGGGCGAGGCCGGATCCGGATCCGGGGGGTCACCTCGGAAAAAGGTCACCATCTCTGAAAACTACGAACTGGTGGGAGTGGTTGTTCACAGCGGACAGGCCCACGCGGGACACTATTACTCGTTCATCAAAGACCGGCGGTGAGGGATGGCGAGAGAGACCTTGTCTGTTAACGGGTTTGTGGGGTGTTCTGGTGTTTACTTACTGGCCCAAGTCAGAAGAGATAGTTTTATCATTCATCAGGATTTTTCTGGTTCACCTGGGTATTTGTGAGTTAATGAAAAGATAACTAGTTAATTACATACAAAAATGTCAAAGTACTTTTTTTTTTTTTTTAAGGAAAACCTCCATGTCATGTGACCATTAACCAATATCAGTTAACCATGAACATATCAATGTGTTAAATTATTAGTGCTGTCAAAATTAGCACATTAACGCTTGCAATAATTTTTTTTCAGTTTAACGAGTCAAAAATATTTAACGCAATTAAAGCCATTCCTTTGGCTAGCATTGCATTACATGATAACGCTCTTATTCATGCAAATGCTTTTAAACCATGCAAGTGTGACAAGACAAAAGAGAACGCGCTGTCTGTGAATGTCCTGACACACACGACGCACAGAAAGACGCTCGGCTAAAATCGAGTTGTCTTTCAGGCTTGAACAAACAATAACACAGAGTTCTGCCAAAATGCCTGTTTTTCGAGTATTCTCATAAGAACGGTCTTAGATTAAATAACATCTTAAATGAACGTAAAGACTTGAGGTGCGCGTGACAGTTAGTCAGATCTGCGTCATGCGTGGCAGTGGCAGATTTTAAAGTGACAGCAGCCTAATAAACCAGTTGCTGTGACGTCTGTCATTAATGTTAATCAAAGATAAGAGCGTGGCGCTAGCAACGCCAAGGTCATGGGTTCGATTCCCAGGGAAAGCAAGAACTGACTTTAATTTTTTTTTAAATGTGTACCTTGAATGCAATGTAAGTCGCTTTGGATAAAAGTGTCTGCCAAAGGCATAAATATAAATGTAAATGTAATTGAATATTTATGCAGTTAAGACTGTTAAGTGTAAGATAACTTTATTCAATTTCTGTATGTTGATTATATATGAAGACCACCGTAAATATGACATTTATTATAATGGGTTTATGTGAAGATTGTTTTTAAGTTCATTTAAATTAAAAGTAATTTTTTTAAAGCCTAATAAATGTTGACATTGATAGCTTTCAGTTATACTGTAATGTTGAATGTCTATCATTAATGTTTTAAAAAAAAAGTGATACTGGCCTTCACGTTACTAAAAGATCCTATTACAACAAATATTTAAGATATACTGTCTTTAAGTTGTTTCTACATTCATTTGGAGAGTAACAGTGAAATTGTTACAATATAAAAATATTAAAAACATAATCGCGATTAATTACAGAAAAAGGTGAGATTCATTGGTTAATTTTTTTAATTGATTGACAGCAATATAAATTATATATAAATGTTTTAGGTCAAAGGGGTTCAGCTTGGAGTTCCTGGTCTATACAAACGATGAGAGACGAGTTGCATTGGGTTTTAGTACTCGTGTTTAATACTAGGAAACAAATCCCAAGTATGAAAATAGATTACAGAATGCATTGTAATGTTACATAAAGATTTTGTTAAAATATCCCAGATGGCTTGTTTGAACAATACATTTATGAAGTTCTGCAGAGTCTATTTCCATAATACTTCAGCAACCGCAGTATCTGAAACATGGGCTTCATTTTCGTGGGAGGTCTTTTGCCCCTCTCTGTGTGCATGTATGTGTATTTATGGGTCTCTGGGGGGCCGTGCTTCTGTTTTTGGCAAGAGTGTTTTTATTAGAGCCTTAAACTGTCCCAGATGCTTGGCGGCATGATGGTGCTTTTAACCAGTGCTTTTCTGGGAATGAAGGAATGTTTGAGGGATCACAATGAACTGAGCAAGATCTGTAACATGTTTTTCCAATGCTCTCTTCCCTTTTAGGGGTAGTGCACGAGGACGCTGGTATAAGTTTAACGACAATGTTGTGGAAGAGTTTGACATGAACGATGAGACTCTGGAGTATGAGTGTTTTGGGGGAGAATACAGACCCAAAGTCTACGACCAGTGTAAGTCATTAATATTTCTTTAAATCCATATAAAGAAATTATCTCAAAAGTGCCAGTGCTTCAGTACCAAGTCAGTTAAATGAAGAGTTCTGGTAGTACCTCCTCTGAACATGAACACAGAATTAGGCCTAAAATAACTGAACAGCTATAAAATAAAAAATAAATACATAATATAAGAATATATAATAAAAGTAATTAAATAAAATTGTGCACAATAGGTCCTCAAACTAAACTTGAAGGTTTATATACATATATATACAGTGGGTACGGAAAGTATTCAGACCCCCTTACATTTTTCACTCTTTGTTATATTGCAGCCATTTGCTAAAATCATTTAAGTTTTTTTTTTTTTTTTTTTTCTCATTAATGTATGTACACGCAGCACCCCATATTAACAGAAAAACACAGAATTGTTGATATTTTTGCAGATTTATTAAAAAAGAAAAACTGAAATATCACATGGTCCCAGACCCCGTATTCAGACCCTTTGCTCAGTATTTAGTAGAAGCACCCTTTTGATCTAATACAGCCATGAGTCTTTTTGGGAACGATGCAACAAGTTTTTCACACCTGGATTTGGGGATCCTCTTCCATTCCTCCTTGCAGATCCTCTCCAGTTCTGTCAGGTTGGATGGTAAACGTTGGTGGACAGCCATTTTCAGGTCTCTCCAGAGATGCTCAATTGGGTTTAAGTCAGGGCTCTGGCTGGGCCATTCAAGAACGGTCACGGAGTTGTTGTGAAGCCACTCCTTCATTATTTTAGCTGTGTGCTTAGGGTCATTGTCTTGTTGGAAGGTGAACCTTCGGCCCAGTCTGAGGTCTTGAGCACTCTGGAGAAGGTTTTCGTCCAGGATATCCCTGTACTTGGCCGCATTCATCTTTCCCTCGATTGCAACCAGTCATCCTGTCCCTGCAGCTGAAAAACACCCCCACAGCATGATGTTGCCACCACCATGCTTCACTGTTGGGACTGTATTGGACAGGTGATGAGCAGTGCCTGGTTTTCTCCACACATACCGCTTAGAATTAAGGCCAAAAAGTTCTATCTTGGTCTCATCAGACCAGAGAATCTTATTTCTCACCATCTTGGAGTCCTTCAGGTGTTTTTTAGTAAGCTCCATACAGGCTTTCATGTGTCTTGCACTGAGTAGAGGCTTCTGTCGGGGCACTCTGCCATAAAGCCCCGACTGGTGGAGGGCTGCAGTGATGGTTGACTTTCTACAACTTTCTCTCCCGACTGCATCTCTGGAGCTCAGCCACAGTGATCTTTGGGTTCTTCTTTACCTCTCCTCCCCAAGGCTCTTCTCCCCCGATAGCTCAGTTTGGCCGGACGGCCAGCTCTAGGAAGGGTTCTGGTCATCCCAAACGTCTTCCATTTAAGGATTATGAAGGCCACTGTGCTCTTACGAACCTTAAGTGCAGCAGAATTTTTTTTGTAACCATGGCCAGATCTGTGCCTTGCCACAATTCTGTCTCTGAGATCTTCAGGCAGTTCCTTTGACCTCATGATTCTCATTTGCTCTGACATGCACTGTGAGCTGTAAGGTCTTATATAGACAGGTGTGTGGCTTTCCTAATCAAGTCCAATCAGTATAATCAAACACAGCTGGACTCAAATGAAGGTGTAGAACCATCTCAAGGATGATCAGAAGAAATGGACAGCACCTGAGTTAAATATGAGTGTCACAGCAAAGGGTCTAAATGCTTAGGACCATGTGATATTTCAGTTTTTCTTTTTTAATAAATCTGCAAAAATGTTTTTCTGTCAATATGGGGTGCTGTGTGTACATTTGAGAAAAAAAATTAACTTAAATGATTTTAGCAAATGGCTGCAATATAACAAAGAGTGAAAAAATTAAGGGGGTCTGAATACTTTCCGTACCCACTATATATAACCAGATTATTTTTCACATATTTGACATTGTTGCAACACCTCTCTTCCCAGTCTGTCAGTAACACTCTGTTTAGTTCCTGTCTCTATGAAGCCCCTCCTTCTGAAATGCACAGTGTGCTCTGATTGGATGGCTGGATCAGTGTGTTGTGATTTTTTTCATGCTCAAACAGCCACATTACACACTAAAAAACAAAGAAGAAAATGTAAAAAAATATGACCCCTTTAAAAAAATGTCTTTGTTATTAGCAAGAATATATAATTTTTTTGCTATGGTATCAAGAACCAATTTCTCTGTTATTGGCTAGTATTTCTTGATTTATTTTTGGTTAACCTAATTTATAAACGACATCATACACAGTACATCTTAAATTTACCCTAGATAGATTAAATTCACGTCATTATCACTCATGGGGTTCCTATGTTCACATGCTATAGCGAACCCCTACCCAGATGTGAGGCGGCGTTACTGGAACGCCTACATGCTGTTCTACCAGCGCATCAGTGACCAGAACTCCCCCGTCCTGCCCAAAAAGAGCCGAGTCAGCATCATGAGGCAGGAGGCAGAGGATCTCTCCCTGTGAGTTAGCGTCTTACTTCCTCCTGCATCAATGTTTGAATGTGGACACATTTTCATAATCCTTCATCTCAGGTCAGCCCCGTCCTCTCCGGAGATCTCACCCCAATCATCCCCACGGCCCCCCAGAGCCAACAACGACCGTCTCAGCCTGCTCACACGCTTGGTCAAGAAAGGAGAGAAGAAGGGTCTGTTTGTGGAGAAGATGCCCGCCAGGATCTATCAGGTAGAGATTTTAAGGCCTGAAGTAACTAAACGAAAGGTTCTGGGTTCAATACATGTTGAGGTCATTTGTGGTGCAATTACTACAGAAAATAATTTAGAGTTGTTCCTCAGTTTGTTTGTTTTTTTAAATGATTTTGATTAAATACTGATATAAAATAAACACTTTTTTTTTTTGATACCATACATACTGTTTTGGTGCTCAAGATTCAAGAGTTTTATTTGTCACATACACAGTTATATACAGAATATACAACCGGCAGTGAAATGTAAACAGGTCCACTCCATGGACAGTGCAAATTCACAGTTAAAACACAAGGAAGAAATTATAATAGAAATAGATAAAAAGTACTATATATATATATATATATATATATATATATATATATATATATATATATATATATATATATATAGAGAGAGAGAGAGAGAGAGAGAGAGAGAGAGAGAGAGAGAGAGAGAGAGAATTATAAATAATCAAGTCAAGTAGAAAAAAGTAAAAATAAAAATAAAGAGTGGAATAAAATAAGTGAGGTAAACTGTGCAGTGAGTAAACTGTACACTTATAAATATGTGGTTAACAAATGTATAAAGAGTATAATGTGTTTATAACAGGTTGTTACACAGTAACAACAAGAACAGAAAGTGCAGTGCAATGTCAGTATATCGATGGTCACGTGATGTTAAGTGACTGAGTTCAGGAGTCTGATGGCCTGGGGAAGAAGCTCCTCCTGAGTCTCTCAGTTTTGGCCATCAGGCTTCGGAAGCGCTTTACCAGATGGCAGCAGCGTGAAATGAGGGTTTGCAGGGTGATTAGAGTCCTTGATGATTTTAGTAGCTCTACCTTTGCAGCGTTTTGTGTAGACGTCCTGCAGAGACGGGAGAGCTGACCCTGAGATACGCTCGGATAAGCGCACGACTCTTTGCAGGGCTTTGCGGTCATGACTGGTGCTGTTCCCATACCACGCTGTGATGCACTGAGTTAATACACTTTCTATCGCCCCTAAATAGAAAGTTTTCAGGATAGCTGGTGAAACCCTGAATTTCCTCAGCTGGCGCAGGTGGTACAGTCTTTGCCTGGCTTTTTTCACCTGTGTCTGAATGTGAGCAGTCCAGGTCAGGTCCTCGGAGATGTTTACACCCAGGTACTTGAAGCTGCTCACTCTCTCTACTGGTCACCCGCTGATCATGAGGGGGGAGTATGTCCGTAGCTGTCTCTTCCTGAAGTCCACAATCATTTCTTTGGTCTTGCCAACATTCAGAGAGAGACAGTTGTCCTGGCACCATGATGTTAGATGCTCCACCTCGTCCAAGTATGCCGTCTCATTGTTGTTGGAAATGAGGCCCAGGACAACAGTATCATCAGCAAATTTGATGATAGAGGTGGAGCTGTGTGTGGACAAACAGTCATGTGTGTAGAGAGAGTAGAGCAGGGGACTCAGGACACAGCCCTGTGGAGCTCCCACACTCAGGGTGATGGAGGTGGAGGTGGACTCCACCTCTAAACAACTAATCACTAAACAACACATTTTTTTAGTTTGAACACTACAACATTTGAACACTTTTTTCCAAAAGTGTTCAAATGCTTCCTTTTTGGAAGAAAAAAAAAGGACATTTTAATTTATTTTTTTATTTTTTTTTAGAGAAGCTTCTAAATAAATAAAATACAAATTTTCATCATCTTTTGGTGCAAAGGCGTTCATATGCATTTTGTTTTAACAGGCATGTTTTTCTGTTTTACACTGAGAAAATCTTGGTACTATCTGAAAGACTGAATATCATCAGGAATAAAATATATAAATGGTTGAGAGAATCTTCATGTGTACCCCTGATAATATTGTTTTGACAAGTTTGACACACTCCTGATTTTTTGACCTGTAGATGGTGAGAGATGAAAATCTGAAGTTTATGAAGAACAGAGATGTTTACAACAGCGATTACTTCAGCTTCACACTGTCTCTGGCCTCTGTCAATGCGGTAAACTCTCATTCATTTGATTATTGCATCGTCTTTAAACTCTGTATATTTCCTGCACTCATATTTGAGCTTTACCTTTTTACAGACAAAGTTAAAGCATCCGTCTTATCAGGCCATGGCAAAAACCAGTCTGCAGCTGGCCGTCCAGTTCCTCTTCCACACGTACCTGCGCACCAAAAAGAAACTCAGGTGAGACTAGGGGTGGGGGGAAAAACGATACAGCATAGTATCACGATATTTTGTGTGGGGATATTGTATCGTTACAAAAACCGCAAGAATCAATATTTTCAGGGACTTGTGCAAAATTTTACCTTAAGCTCCATGCTTATAACTATACCTGCAAACCAGTCGCTTTTCAAACTAGTCCGTCTATATTATGCCACATCTACGCTGTCATTACAACACAATAGGCTTGCTGCGAGTCTGTTACCGGTGTTCAGCCGCAACTTGCCTAATGCTGCACCACCCCCACCGTCGTTTAGAATTTTTTTTATAGTAGTAAAAATTATTTAGTTCAGTTAGAGAACAGACACTACAATTAAAAACTGAACGTGCAGCGTAAGCCGAACGAGAATCGCAGCAGGAGTCGGATTTCATTCATCACGAGAGTGAGGAGATGAATGACAAGACGACGGTGGAAGATTTGGTTTAACGAAATGTAAAAGCACCCATTTAAGTGAATTTGTCTTTGTACTGCTTATGTTGTTGTTTGTCATTAAGAATAACATCGAGCTCACCATTCAAGCAATTGCCGCCCCCGAATTGGTGCTAATTCTAAAGTGAAAGTAAAATGCGCACGGTCATTCATAATGGCCGTAATAATATGTTATTGCAATACTCAGCATATCGCAGTTATTTTAAAATCGCAATAGAATCGTATCGTGGCTTAAGTATCGCGATAATGTCGAATTCGCGGGGCCTCTGGTGATTCCCACCCCTAGGTGAGACACTGCTTTTGTTTACAATGTTTAAACTCAAGGCTTGTTACAGTTAGTATTATTATTGAACTATTGCAAAGATGAGAATCAGTGGTGAAAAAATATTCAATTTCATTGATGTATTATAAAATAAATGTATTAATGTCTCATCTCCCAAGTGTGACTGATTGGTGTATGTTATCCCTTTGCAACTCTGACTTCTTCTCTTTCAGGGTGGACACAGAGGAGTGGATTGCTACCGTGGAGGTTTTGTTGTCCAAGAGTAGCGAGGCGTGTCAGTGGATGGTCCAGTACCTGGTGTCACCTGAGGGACGGGAGATCATCAAGTGAGCATCACATCCATCATCCTCTGCACACACATTGGCAATATAATTGCCATTGGCTAGTAAACATATTAGTCACTCAATCACTGGTGAGTGAAATCTAATAATTTATTAGCTAGTGGCTAATAAATAGTCGCCTAGCGCAATTAAGTCACATGTGTGAGGGATTTACTCGCAATGAAGAGGGTTGATATCATAAGCAAGATACATTGACACCAAAAAGGTACCACACTTAAAGGTACACCCTTTGTAACTTTTTTTGTTCAAAATGTTAAAGGTGCACTATGTAGGATTTTTGCAGTAAAATATCCAAAAACCACTAGGCCAGTGTTCTATATTTTGTTCAGTTGAGTTCTTACAATATCCCAAATGTTTCCAACTATTTGTAAATCGTGAGAAAATTGCTATTTTAACCAATGAAACGGGACGTGTGAGGGAGTCACCTGTCAATGGCATCATATCTGCGTTACCCTCAGTTTCCACTTTTATTTAGCAGAAACGCTTTACTCTTACTGCAGTGTGCAACAAGTGTCATAGCAGCCACTGAGCGAACACACAGAGTAACGTCATAACATCATTTTCAACACACTCAGATGTATCTAATATGATAAACAGAGCTGCGTTACCTCATACTCATGACCGGAAAAGCAGAAATGGCGCCGGCGACTGTGTCCCGTCATAATAAAAGTCCCGCTGCTCGCGAGCCGTGTGTTGTGTAACAATCACTCCAGCGGCCTTGCTCAGCTCCCACAACACTCGTCCTGCTCTGCTTCATACTACAGTAACGTTAATAACCGCATCCATGAACTTGATTTCTGCCCGAGTCCTATCCCGATTCTTTTCCACCGGCTGTGAGGTGAAGACCACATGTCCCAAGATTCTGCGCTCAAACTTGGCGTCATCACACTACGCCTTTGTTTTGAATAGGAGACCTCTAGCAGACTGAAAAAGTTACATAGTGCACCTTTAAGGTTCAAGATTTAAATGTCAACACATCAATCCTTCTTCCAAAATGTGTTTTTGTCTTACCCTGATTCACTTTGCTAAGCCTATTATAAGTGTTTATACTTTAGACCTGTCGGGATGGTTTTTGCAGAGAATTGCGATTAAAAGTGTCTCCGGATACTTTGATAGATGTATGGTCTGGGAGTGTCATAGGTTAGTTGAGTGAGTCAATGTTACAATGAGCTAGAAAGATTGACATGCAGAATGCCAAATCTCGAACCTCTGGGAAATCACCCATTTAAAAAAAGCCAAACAAGAGAATGCAACAGAGCTCGTAATAAAACAAGAATCAACGTTGGTTTGGCTTTTCGGAGATGGTGAGAACTGAGGGATTCAAAATGTTGCAAGCGACACGGAGATGGTAGCCTGACATCATCATACTCAATTCTAGTCAGAATATGAGTCTGATACTGCTCCATTGGGCTGTGATTATGGGACGTGTTTCAACCGAACCAGGAAAGACCTCAATTGGATAGACCTACAACCAATCAGAGCAACGGAGCGACGCATAGTTGTCTTATCAACAGAACTCAACTACACACACACTGGAAGAAGTAGAAGAGGAAGATGAGTGTAAATGACCTTTGCCGGTGTTGTAAAAATAATTTAAGGATACACGGGAGTACTTACCAACACGATCATCATTTTTGAGAAATAGTAAAGGTGAATGCATATACGAACAAGTTCTCCGTTTAGGATTAGAACGAATTCAACCCAAGCGCCCTTTGGTGACGTGAATGCTAACGTTACTGTTTATCATCTGTCCATCATTGTATAAAGCCCGCCCTGACAATTTGATTGGTCCGAGCAGCTCCTGTTCGGGCATAGTTGCTCCACAACAGATCAAGTCCAGACCGAATTTCCCGAACTCAAATGTTGTGGGCGGGGCTAAATTCGGCTGGCATCCAGGCTACTGAGATGGTGTTTTTATACATTAATGTCTTCAGCTAGTCAGCTTGAGATCCATTCCATCTAAATTGGTTATATCTCTTAAGCCTAGTAGTGAATGTTTTATGAGCATTAGGATAGCCGCATTCATCCGCAAAGCAGAAGCACAACCAAAACAATGTTCTTCCACAAAATGCATGTAGTTTTGTTTTTTAACCGCTAGAGGTTTCTACCACAAGAAGTAAAAAGAAATGCATGGAGAACCGTAAACTGTCCCAGAACACCATGAGGGTTTTAAGATATTCCCTCGCTTTTGTTTTTGCTAGTGCCCAGTTCCCCCAAAACCAAAAACACCTGTGTTTGTGTAAGTGTGTGCTTGTAATTGTATTGCTGAAAATCAGTAGCACATGTCTGGGCTACGGCCACAGCTGCTTTCTGTCATCCTGAAAGGTGGTCAGTCCTGGGATGTTAATGTGTAGAGCGTGTACGTGAGATCTGGAGATTCGCAGTCCTGTTACACGATTGGTGGATTCGTATCGTATGTTAGGGCTGCCCCGATTATCACACCACAGCCGAAGCCAGGGAATGTTCCATATTGTTTTATGATCTAGCTCTGACACACTTCCAACAAAACAAGCAACCATTTCCCTTATCAATGGAGACCTGGAGCCATAATTTTGCAAACACTTTCCCCCCTGGAAAGAACAAAAGAGCTGGCTCTGCAGGAAGAGTTTCCACTGAACCTCCCAACCAGCTCAGATATGCCAGCATCTCCGACCACATATTCTGGCAAAATGTAGAAAACAGGGGTCAGATTGACCAAACATTCTCAAGTTGATGGGTGGTGAATCTCATGAAGGACTTTTCTCTCTCTGTCTCTCTCTGTAGGATCTGTCTGTTGGAATGCAGTGTTCGGGAGGTCCGTGTCGTGGTGGCCACCATCCTGGAGAAGACCCTGGAGACTGCTTTGTACTTCCAGGACACTGGGCTGGACTGTCTGTTGGACATGCTGCTTTCTCTGTTGGATAAAGACGTCCCGGACAATTGCAAGAACTGTTCTCAGTACTTCAGCCTCTTCAGTAACTTTGCTCAGAGGGTGAGAATGATGATGTCACTGTTATGGGCACCAGACAGTATATTTGAAGAATGTTCATGCTGTTCTTTTCCATAAAGAAAATATATAGTAAGCTCAATAAAAAAAACACCATAAAAGTGGCCCACACAGCTTGTACACTAATATTGTAAAGGAGTGTACTGCTCACAAATAAACTCTTTCTAACAAAGCAGCTTTCTGTTGGTCAACACAAGGAATTCACGTGACCAAATTGAACACGAGCTAAATCTGCACTCAACTGTAAATGTGACCGCACCTTAAGTCTTCTGAAGCCACAGAATGAACTGATTTGAGTTGTTCACTGATGATCTGTTTCAGGGCTGCGGACCGTGTCAGTTGCTGCTGAAACATTCAGCTTATCGTCGGATGCTAGTCTTCCTCCTGGGAGCCAACCGGCAAAACAACCAGGTATTGCAGACGACGTTTTTTTCAACGCCTGATTAAGTGTTCTGCGTCTTGGAAATATTGGGGTTTGCTTAAGCGCTCATGTTAACCTCTGTCTGTGTTAATGACATTCTGCCCGTTGTGTGTTTTAGCACCGGCGCTGGAGTTCAGCTCAGGCTCGAGAGTTCCTGCATCTCCACAACACTCTGGCCTTGATAGTGCTGCACACAGACCTCACGTCTCAGAGGACGGAGGGTAAGAACACACAATGACTTCTGGACACGCACCAAAGTTATTAGCATTAACAAAAACTTTTCAAATATTTTTAAATAAACTAAAATAAAATGGGAAACATTTGCAAAATACAAATGTGCACTAAGTTATGAGAGAACTCTTTTTATATTATAAATTTTGAAAAAACATAAGATTTTATTCAGCAAGGATGCATAAAATTGATCAAAAATAACAGTAAAAAGGTTCCATCCTGAAAAAATGTCATGTTTCCATAAAAATATTTTAAAAGGCACAATATGTAAGATTTTTTAATTTAAAAATTTTCAAAAACCACTAGAACAATGTTTTATATATATATATATTTATTTATTTATTTGTTTTTTGTTTTTACTTGTGTACTTACATTATCCCAAATGTTTCCAAAATAATCAATTTTAACCAGGACACGGACTGTCATTGTGTCACCTATCAATGACATCATACCCACGTTGCCATCGGTTCTATTTTGTAGAAACCATGGAAACACTAAAGACATATTAGTTTAATATATTATGTGTCTAATTATTAGACAGGTGAGCAACTGTTTGGATACGTTCATCAACAGAAATCATTGTTGAACTCAACACAGTTAGTCTTATTGTTTAAATCTAATTTTCTTGATTTACCATGAGTACCATGATTTACCATGCCAAATATTGATCTAGCTTACTGCAGTGCTTACTGCCGCCGGCATAACATAGCTTTCGACACACTCAAATGTATCTAATATTATAAAACAGTTATGCGTTACCCCACATACGCATGACGGGAAGAAGCTGAAGCGCTCGTCTGTGGCATAATAAAAGCTCCACTGCTCTCGAGCCGTGTGTCGCGCTTGTCTCTCATTAGCAATCGCTCCAGCGGCCTCGCTCCGCTCCAATGGCTTTCAGCCCCACCCTGCTTCGTACTACAGTAACGTTAATATATCTTTAATACATTATACATTAATTTTATTACAAAATCAAGGCGTCATCAAGCTTTATTTTCAATAAGCGCCCTCTAGCTGCGAAAATTAAATATTGTGCCTTTAAGCAGCACAACTGTCAAAATTAATAATAGAAATTGCCATCACAGGAATAAATTACATTTATTTTGAATTGCACAATATCACTCTTTCACTGTATTTTTTTACACTTTAAAACTTTTAAACTTACATTTTAAACTTTTGAAAGGTAGTTTATATTATTAAAAAATATATATTTAATGAACAAAGTCCACTACATCTATTCAGTAGTGTAGTCTGCTGCTTGTGTTTAGATGTTACTGGTTATCTGTGTGACTGATGATGTAAAGCTGATGTGTTAGTGCTGTTCTCGTGTGTTCAGCTCAAGGAGTGTTCAAGCACGCTTCCTCAGGACTGGTGGCTCCATCTTCACCCCTCCTCCCTCTACATCCAGACATCAACACGCTGCTCTTTAAAGCGGAAGGACAGGTGTATCTCATGGAGGTAAGACTATCTCTTTTTCACTCTCTCCTGTCTTTGTCTGTCGGTATTGCACACTACTGACTGAGGCGCATGTCTTTCAGGTGATGTTTGCCATGCGTGAGCTGTCCGGCCCGTTGTCGTTTCTCATAGAGATGATCACATATTGCTCATTCTGTAATGAACCTTTCTCACTGGGAGTCCTGCAATTACTCAAGGTTGGTAACGTGACTAGTTTAAACCTTCCAGGGTTGATGTCTGATAACTTAATGTAGAGTTATTATATTTTTTATAATTAATTATTTATTATTATCATACTAATTATTAAGGGAAAAATGTTGTTGTATGCATGCTGCTTAATGTCAAGTAAAATGATCACACAAATATACAAATCTTGGCAGAAAAATGTTGTTGAACTGATCCCTGCCTGTATTTCTATACAATACAAATATACCTGACAATATGTTCATGTTCTAGAATCATCTGGAAACGGCTCCTCCTCATGAACTGAAGAACGTTTTTCAGATGCTGCTAGAGATCCTGGTGAGTAATGGGCGTATTTGTGCTGTAGTTTCGAGTAGGGTGTAATTATGTAACAACATTTTCCTGTCACCTCTCAGATGGTAGAGGACCCTCTGCAGTCCCAGAGGCTTAAATATGCATTTGAATCTGAAAAGGGCCTTCTGGGTAAGAACCATAACACTTGGATCTCATCAGCATGAGTATATGTAAGATTAAACTGATTTCAACTAACTTGATTGTTGTTTATTCACAGCTTTAATGCATCAGAGCAACAATGTGGACAGCAGTCGCTGCTATCAGTGTGTGAAGTTCCTGGTCACGCTGGCACAGAAGTGAGTGTAGAAGACTAGAGTCAAATTAAGGATGCACAATATAGATAATTATCATATGTCTCTATCTATATTTATCTCTATATGATATAATGGCATAATTTCAGTTATCACCCATCTCAAAATAACTATTCATTGTTCATATTCTACATTATAATATAATGCATTTTAATGTACATTAAAATGCATTATAATTCCTTGTTACAGCTGAAATTGGTTGTTACACCATTAGAAACTATAACGCACTAAAACACAAGTATTATAATGTACTCTAACTTTGGTTACAATTATTCATGTGACCATACAATGATTTATAAGGTGCATTACAAGGCATTATTAATGCATTAAAATACTTTTATAATGAGTTCTAAATAAGGGCTTTAAGTAAAGTGTTATCCGATTTGGTTTTAGTTTTAAATGTTTTACATTTCCTTTATTTGGACAAAATAGTATTTATCTGACTTTTGTCAATTATTAGCCATAAGTGTAATATTATGATTTAACAATTTTGTTGTTGTTTTGTAATGCGTTGTATTTGGTGCACAATATTGCCAAAAGTATTGGGACACCCCTCCAAATCATTGTTCCATTCACTTCCATGGCCACAGGTGTATAAAATCAAGCACCTAGGCATGCAGACGCTTCTACAAACATTTGTGAAAGAATGGGTCGCTCTCAGGAGCTCAGTGAATTCAAGTGTGGTACCGTGATAGGTTGCCACCTGTGCAATAAGGCCATTCGTTGAAATTTCCTCACCACTAAATATTCTACGCTCAACTGTTAGTGGTGTTATAACAAAGTGGAAGCAATTGGGAACAACAGCAACGAAGTGGTAGGCCACATAAAATCACAGAGCGGGGTCAGCGCATGCTGAGTTTGACACAGCATGCAGTGCACAGAAGTTGCCAACTTTCTGGAGTCAATAGCTACAGACCTCCAAACTTCGTGTGGCCTTCAGGTTAGCTCAAGAACAGTGCGTAGAGATCTTCATGGAATGGGTTTCCATGGCCGAGCAGCTGCATCCAAGCCTTACATCACCAAGTGCAATGCAAAGCATCGGATGCAGTGGTGTAAAGCACGCCAGCACTGGACTCTAGAGCAGTGGAGACATGTTCTCTGGAGTGACGAATCATGTTTCCCCTTCTGGCAATCTGATGGACGAGTCTGGGTTTGGCGGTTGCCAGGAGAACGGTACTTGCCTGACTGCACTGTGCCAAGTGTAAAGTTTGGTGGAGGGGGGGATTATGTTGTGGGGTTGTTTTTCAGGGGTTGGCATTGGCCCCTTAGTTCCAGTGAAAGGAATTCTTAATGCTTCAGCATACCAAGATATTTTGGACCATTTCATGCTCCCAACTTTGAACAGTTTGGGATGGCCCCTTCCTGTTCCAACATGACTGCGCACCAGTGCACAAAGCAAGGTCCATAAAGAAATGGATGAGCGAGTTTGGTGTGGAGGAACTTGACTGGCCTGCACAGAGTCCTGACCTCAACCCGATAGAACACCTTGAATGAATTAGAGCGGAGACTGTGAGCCAGGCCTTCTTGTCCAACATCAGTGCCTGACCTCACAAATGCGCTTCTAGAAGAATGGTCAAAACTTCCCTTAAACACACTCCTAAACCTTGTGGAAAGCCTTCCCAGAAGAGTTGAAGCTGTTATAGCTGCAAAGGGTGGGCCAACTCCATATTAAACCCTATGGATTAAGAATGGGATGTCATTAAAGTTCATGTGCATGTAAAGGCAGGCGTCCCAAAACTTTTGGCAATATAGTGTATCTGCAATTGTTATAATACACTGCAATAACCAATATTAGGGTTTATATTTTAAATGTATACTATTTTTAAACAATAATTTCCCACAAAATTAAAATGTTTCCAAAAATATTTTAAATTACAGTAGAAAAGATGCTTAACTCTTTAGTACAGCTTAGTAAAAAAAAATACTATTGTCTTCCAGTAAGCCTAATAATTATGGTCACCGATAAATGATGCATTCTTAGATACAGTGTGATTAATGAACCGTCAGTGTTTCCGGCAGCAGTGATGTTAAATGCCTCTGTGTTTCTGTTAGATGTTCTCCAGCTAAGGACTATTTTAAAGAGCTCTCAGGACACTGGAGTTGGGCAGTGCAGTGGCTTCAGAAAAAGGTAAGAGACCACAGATTCACACTAGTACTTCTTTATTGTGCATTTTTTTAACTCCCCCTCTCTCCTCTTTCAGATGTCTGAGCACTACTGGACGCCTCAGAGTAACGTATCGAATGAGACGTCCACGGCTAAAACCTTCCAGCGCACCATTTCAGCACAGGTACGTTTCATTATGCTGCGTTTATGTCGATTCGGAACTTTTTACACTATACATAACCAGTATAAACGTATGTCAAACTTTACAATGTAAAAACTTTTCTGAAACATTGTTCTTCTGTTAGCTCCGACCTCCCAATCACTGTTTTGATGTCATTTAAAATGATTGAAATGCAGGGACTCCATTGGGGAAATGTACCCTTTATTGTTATTTTAGTATTATTCATATTTTGAGTTGGCTTTTATTTTTATATTTTCAGTTTTCATTTTAGTTTTAGCAATTTCATGCTTTTGTCATTATTTTTATATATATATATATATATATATATATATATATATATATATATATTTCTGTGTAGCTTTCATTTTTATTTTAGTGCTTAAACATTTCATTTGGTTGAGAAGGTGACATTTCTCATTTTAAAGGTTTTTAAGTTTTTCATTTATTTTATTCAGATTTCGGTTTATTTCAGTTGCTGAAAACAATTTGTAATAGTTTTAGTTTTAAGTTAACAATAACAACACATTAAGGGAAATGTGTTGTTTTGAATTAAAAGTGATTTGTAAAGATCTTAGGGGTAAAAGTCCCATTTTTCTTTCTCTTTCCTCTCTGACTTCTGTGCATCCTTAATGTTTTACTTTTCTTTGAGATGAAAACACCCCCAAAACTATACAAGTGTTAATAATTTTTTTAACCTATTTTTATATTTTGTATTTTATTTTGAAGAGTTTGTTCAAACAAAAATCATCATTTACTCACACTCATGTTGTTCCAAACCCGCAAGACTTTCATTTATCTTCAGAACACAAGTGAAGATATTTGAATGAAATCTGAAGTGATTTCTGTCCCTCCTTTGACAGCTACACAACTACCACTTTGACATTACAAAAAGTTCATAAAGAGTTTTTTCTGAAAAGACAATCACTTTAAATGATGAACAGATTCAATTTAGGCTTTTATTCGTTCACTCAGTGTTACACAACACAAGCACGTTTGAGCTTCAGCAAGAACCAATGAGGTTCATTCTCGTGTGTTACGCAGCACGTTTGAGCTTCAGCAAGAACCAATGAGGTTTATTCTCACATGTTACGCAGCACGTTTGAGCTTCTGCAGAACCAATGAGGTTCATTCTCGTGTGTTACGCAGCACGTTTGAGCTTCCGCAAGAACCAATGAGGTTCATTCTCTTGTGTTACGCAGCACGTTTGAGCTTCCGCAAGAACCAATGAGGTTTATTCTCACATGTTACGCAGCACGTTTGAGCTTCTGCAGAACCAATGAGGTTCATTCTCGTGTGTTACGCAGCACGTTTGAGCTTCCGCAAGAACCAATGAGGTTCATTCTCTTGTGTTACGCAGCACGTTTGAGCTTCAGCAAGAACCAATGAGGTTTATTCTCACATGTTACGCAGCACGTTTGAGCTTCTGCAGAACCAATGAGGTTCATTCTCGTGTGTTACGCAGCACGTTTGAGCTTCCGCAAGAACATTGAGGTTCATTTTAGTGTAACGCGGCATATTTGATCTTCCACGAGAACCAGTGAGGTTTGTCCAGCAAGTACGGTTGAATAAAAGCATAAATTCAATCTGTTCATCATATAAAGCAATTGTGTGTTTTCAGAAAATTTATACTAAACCACTCGATTCATATGGATACATTTTACAAACTCTTTATGGATTCTTTAAAGCGTCTGGTTGTGTGGACGATAAATGGAGGGACAGAAACCTCTCAGATTTCTTTATAATCTCTTAATTTGTGTTCCGAAGATGAATGAAAGTAACAGGTTTGGAACGACATGAGGGTGAGTAAATGATGGCAGAATTTTCTTTTTAAAATAACCCCAAAAAAGCCATTGCGAGAATCACTGCATTTGACCTGCTGAATGGAGCTCAGTTAATGAGTGTTTTGTTTTTAGGACACTCTGGCTTATGCCACAGCTTTACTGAATGAGAAGGAGCAGTCCGGCAGCAGCAATGGATCAGACGGCAGCCCGGCCAATGAGAACTCAGACCGAAGCCTCAGACAGGTCAGAATCTCATTCATTCAGCAGTCCACCATCAATTATATCATAAAACTGTCAGCAGCATTATGATAAAACATTCTTGTGTTTAATAGTTATATTTACCGTTTTACCATTTCTCCCTCTTTTTCTCTCAGGGATCCGAGTCCCCAATGATGCTGGGTGATTCTCGAAGTGATCTAGAAGATGTGGACCCCTAACGTTTCTCATTGTTTGTGCGCAACAAAACACCACCAAAAAATGTCCCTCCGACAGAAAGATGTTGTGGCTCTAAACACACAATAAGAAAACCTGCATTTGATCTTCTAGGGACTGGAAATAAAGCGACAGAAAGCAGCCAAAGGGCCCGTCGGAGCGCTCGCTCTTCAAGCCGCCTCGTTGGAGACGTGAACAGACGCGAATATCTTGGTTTTTTTTTTTTTTTTTTTTTTTTTTTCCTTCTTCTTTTGGTGGTCAAAGCCTGGCTAGAGTTCATGTCTTGCAAGTAATTTAGATGCCTCGACAAGTTCTGTCAGACGAATGGGACTTTAAAACGGAGGCTTTCATTTCCTTGACGTTTTTACGCAGAACTACTACTACTATGGTGCCAGACGGGGTGTTTTAAAATAAATCAGTCAGCGTATATTTGCCAATGTAATTAAGTAGATACTATTCATGAGAAATGTAAAGATGTGTTCCATAAGTGTAATTTCAAATGTAAAATAATATTTTTAAGAATCCTTTCCTGATTTTCTTTATTTTTTTCTGGATCTGTTTGAGAGGTGCCTCAAATCTATTCAAAAAAAAAAAAAAAAGAGGAACTTGCAGTCTCTGAGAGTCAAATAATCACACCGTTTTTCCCTTCTCATTTTTGCTGGTATTTTTAAAATGCACTTTATATTTGAATTCAGTTTGTGACAGATTCATCACGTGGAGGCAATTGGACAGACATGTCCCTCGCCGCTCTCTGTCCATCCTTGATTTTCTGGATAGGAACAGCGTGCAGCAGAAGACACAAACTGTTTGCGCAAGTGCTAGAACGAGAAATATGATGATGGACATGGGGGACAGACTTTACAGCGGAAGACATCGCATCAGTAGATGCGTCCTAAGACACATATGCAACAAACAGAGACGCTACTGTCCAATGAACGTTTCTTCCTCCTGAAAGACAATGAGTGCTACAATCAGCAGTGGGTCATCTCACTCTTTCTGTTCACCTGTTTTGATGTTGTCTTGTGCCACTCTGGTATGAAGGTCTAGGACGTGAAGACACTTTTCAGGGTTAATTTTGCCAAATTTGTCCCTTTTTTTTTGTTGTTCGTTTGCCTGCATCTTTTCCATTCAGTCTGCCTTATGCGATAGAATGACGGGGCGAGGATCGGGCAGAAAGGGGATGAAGGGGGAGGGGAAAGATTTAAGACAGGTTGTTAAAGGGGATGGGAAGTTGTCACAGAGCAGTAAAGTGCCTTTACTCGTCTCGTCTCCTACACTGCTCGCGTCCTCGTCTTGAGACAAACCAGTGGACACGTCATGCTACACAAATGCCTGAACTCGCTCGACATTACGATAACAACGCACATACATCCGCTCGGCCACGCTCATCTCAGAGCGCCATATGAGGACACAGTTGGTGTCTCGTGCGTCACAGCGGCTTGTTTGAGCCGAGCCTGTGATGTCTCTCTTTCAGGGAGTCCGCAGGGTGATTCATCTGCCGTTTGCTGCTCATTTTGTTTTTAGACTAAAACACTTAGCGACGTCGCTTCAATGTTTACAGAGGAAAGACCTCAACACCACCTCACACAAACGTTTGCTGAAAGAGTGAACCGTAGTGCTGCTTTTTACCTCACAGTCACCTGCTCTTTGTTTGATTTTTCAGAAACTTTCACATTGATGCTTTTTTGACGTGCTTCTTCGCGTGCTTGTGCGTGTGAGAGACTCTCTTAAAGGAAAAGAACTGAGTAAACTGGCCGAAACTGAAGCGTGCTGGTCCACCTGTTGAGAAAAAAAACATCTTAAACCAGTCTAAGCTGGTCTCCCAGCCTGGCTTAGCCGTGTTCAGCTGGTTTAGTGGCCAAAAGCCATTTAATACCAGCAAGCAGACCAGCTTGATCCGGCTGAGAGACCAACAGTTTAGACTGGTTAAAGATGCTTTTTTTTTTTCCTAGAGGGCACGCCTGCTTAGCTGGTTTTAGAGGGTTTTGGGCACTTAAATTCTTGATTGGTCTGGCTGGGTGATCATGTAGAACCAGCATACCATCTTAAACTGATTTAACATGGGGGTGTTTTAACACAGCCTGGTTTGCTGGTTTTTGAGTGATTTTTGGGAACTTTGACTTGAGAATTATCAGTGTGGGAGACCAAGTAAAACCAGCAAACCATTTAAGGCTGGTTTAAGGCTACCATTTTTTTTTTCTCAGCGGGAAAGCCTGATTAGCTGGTTTTGGGGGGGGTCAGGCTGGGTGATCAGATAAAACCAGCACACCTGGTTTAACAAGTTTTTTTTTTTTTTTTTTTTTCCCAACAGGATCAGCCTGGTTTGCTGGTTTTAGAGTGATCTTGGGCACTTTAGCTCAAGATTGTTCAGATTCGGTGACCAGGTAAAACCAGCAAACCTGTTGAGGCTGGTTTAAACAGTTCTTTTCATAAGGGTATTGGACTTTTTTGACTCTTTCTCTTGGTGTTATCCTCTAATAGTCAGCGAAACACTGCAGTACTCACAACTGCCTTTATACTTTGAATGAGTAAATGATTCATTGCCAATTCATCGCCGTAGAAGTGATTAGTGTTTGGGTTAAACCGGTTGACTTTTTCAAAATGTATCGGGCTGAAGGCACAGGGTTCAGTGACATTGATAGGGCAATTCATCAGATCAGTGCCTGAACATAAGGCATCTTTCTTATTTTGCATGAATGCGCACATTCGCAAATATATCACACTAATTTTCAGCTCAGCTGCCTAAAATAGTTTTCACTAAAGGAGCCCATAAAAAAGGTGGAGTTACAGTTTATACTCTGTGTACTTGAGTAAACAGGGTGTGATTAAAACTATCATGAAATCTGATCCTCCTCCCTTCGATCAACCTTTATTTTTAACCTTTCCTACACCTGTAGATGCTGTACCAACCACTCGGCAGATCTGTGACAAGGCTTGCATTTTTAAGCTGGGTGTCAGGACAGGGTTGAAGATGCTTGAAGAATTTTTAATAACTGGGGATTCTTTGATTCATTTCTGCTGCGAGTGTGTAAAGATATGTAAAGGAATCTGTTAATGCATGTTAAAACCACATTTTAATTTGTACATCAGAGTTTGACAATGAAATCATTTGATATAAAAAAGGAAAAACTGGAATGCACAACTTTTCACAGATTGTGTGAAATTTGTACGTGTCAAGTCTGAAGTTGATTGTAGACCATTACTCGCATAAAGTTTGTATAAAACTTATGATGTAAAAATATACATTTATAAAAAAGAATTATACTCCTATAAACAGGGCACATGCATAATAATAGATAATGCTTTTTCCAAAATATAGTAAAAATTTATCTTGTTCAATTCAGAATGTAAATATTAAAATGAAAAGTGCTGACTTAAAGGTGCAATAGGTGATTCTCTACATAATTGTTATGCTGGTTGAAAGTCTCGTCATACCCTGATAGCAATCACTGTTAAGTGGTCTAGATGTATTTTAAAAAAATATGTATCCTCTGCGCAAGGCGTAGGACCATGAAATGTTTGTTCAATCATTGCATTCGGTCCGAATGATAGCATGTGTTCCGTTAGTCGTGTTTGCATACCACTGTGCAGCCTGTTCACGCAGACATCATACGTGAGAATGACTTTCCTTCTAAACCGACAAGTGGCAAGTATCTACATTTCAGGTATGACAGTACAGTTCTATGTACTGCTGACTTTGCCGATAATTCGGTGAGATTCAACTGTGTTGCCGCTATATCCTGAAATCGCATATGAATAAAGCTGAAATGCAGTGCATTCTTTAATTTGTCAAGTCAACTTCTGAACTGAAGTAATTTTCACAATCACATACTTCTGTATGCAAGCAAGCACTTTTGTTTCTGCCCTCACGGTACTGTAACGTTTTCTCACCGCTGAATGACACCATGTAATCCAATAACGTCTCTGGTCGTCTCGCTTCTGGTCTGTGCATGTTCATGTGTTTTCGGAGGAGGCGTGGCTTTGGACGGAGATTTGCAGGGATCGTGGGATCCATGGGCGTCAGAACCATTGGACAGGACCCACCCACTTTTTATGACCAATGATATTGGACCCACTCATTTTTACGGTCTGTGGCTGAATCTGAAATCGCCCCCTAAACCCTCAATCACTATTATTTATGTTAGTCCACTTATACAGTTCACTTGAAGGAGTGAATGAAAACAAGTTAGCGAATTCGGACAGCCGCTGTGTGTACATCGGCTGTACACTCGTTATTGCAGTGCAATGTGGGATAGAATTAGTGTTTCGGACACCACTACAAATGGCTGTCCCTTCAAATAATGCCCTATTTAAGGGTATAGGGGACAATTTCAGATTCAGCCTGTAATTCAGCACGTCTGTTTACTTACCCCTAACCGATAAACAATTATTAAACACACTTTATTTCCACTTTTCTAATATTTTCTTAATTTTTATTGAAAATAAATGCCTTTCCTATCTGATATGTGATGGGCAAAGGGAGTAGAGCGAGTTCGGCAAAAGGCGGATTCGAACCTCGGGTCGATTTGCGTCAAAACTAGATGCCATGGATCTTACCCCTACACTATTGCCGCTCTAAATGGTTCAGTGATTTTCGTAATTTTGCCTGGACCAACCACACGTTAAGTAAATAACGCAGTATATTTGTACTTAGTGTAAATGGCATCTGCTCCGGTAAAAATTTTCTGAGGACCCACCCACATTTATTTTTTTTTTTTACTTCCGACACCCATCGTATGCTTTCAATGCAAGCAGGCTAAAGTTAGCATTTCCCAGATCACCTACTGCACCTTTAATACACAGTGTTATGGATTATTATTATTATTATCAGTTAGCAACATCGGAGGAGGTTTGTCAGTTTATCAGTACTGGTCCATATTTTAAATATATCGGCCAATATCATTGTGTTTCTTCTATTTTTACATTTAGATTTCCCCATCATCTTAGGCTCACTGTTCAGAATTGATCAATGCATAAATGTGTTTTGCAGTTTTAAGGCCTATTTTGAAGTGTTTTAGCGTTTCTAGATTGGTTATGGTTATATCCAGTTAACAATGCTCTTCTCCATCGTGCAATATTTCATAGTTTCCGAATTGAACTAACTTCTGTCACGCCTCCACCTATTCTATGTGTTATAGCAGTTATGTCCTTGGCTACGTGTTTAGAGAAGGGAGGAAAGAGGAACACGCATCCCCTTGAACGTTGAGGAGGTATTCAGTGGTCATGTGGCTGGTGGGACGGGCGGTGCCTGCAACAGGTGGCAATGGCGGCAGCACCTTTATCTCCTCCAGATGTACGAACTACACAGGTGTTTCCCAAAGCAAATGCCCCTTGAGACAGTGAACCACGCGAAAGAGCCTGACAGCCTGTCAGTGTCCAGGAGTCCTCACACGAAACTTCCACCTAAAAGAAATAATGCGGGTTAGTTCTGTTTAGATACATTAAAGGTTCTGTAATATTAGGGAAATTTCAGCAAAATGTCAATAGTGTAGGGATGTATGAAGCCCAGAAGTCACTTTCAAAAGAAATCCATAGGAATCGAGTGGTTTAATCCAAGTCCTCTAAAGAGACATGATCGTTTTATAAGATGAACTGATTTAATGTTGGCTTTTACTTAGACAAACACTGATCGGTAAACGTACATAGAGCACTCTACTATGGTAAAGGAAGCTCAAGCATTTATTTTACGATGATTACTCTTTATGAAAAGAGTTGTGGTGAAGAAAAATCTCGGATTTCATTAAAAAATATCTTAATTTGTGTTCCGGAATATGAATGAATGTCTCATGGGTTTGAACCGACATGAGGGTGAATAACTGATAACAGAATTTAAATTTTTGGGTGAACTAACCCTTTAAGTCATGTTTCAATGAATCCACAGTTGTATGTGTTCATTGAGTCTTGTGAGAGTGAGTCACCTGCTCGCTGTGACCTGTGGGGTCGTGTTCCTTCAGCTGACACTCCAGAGAGGACATGTGGCAGCAGGAGGCATATGACGTTACACCCCTTTTAGCAGGACATGCCCTGCGGCTGCCATGTAGAGGTCGATCGGAGTCTGATAGGTCTCCAGTTGAAGAGGAAGAACTGCAGCCTGAATAGAAACGTGAACAGAAATGAACAAAGAACAGAAACTCTGTTCTGACAGCAAAACTTTACTCATTAAGAGAATAATTTCAAAACAAATGCATGAGATTAGAGCTCTCAAAAAAAGCCCAATAAAAAAAATGTAAATGTCTTAATGCCCATATATAAGATACTTTTATTAATATTATTATTAACAGTATTTTAATGAAAGAACCTTTTTCAGAGTTTTCTTGAATTTATGAAAAACGCTGCAGTGCAAAAGCATCTGTCACCTGTCAGCTGGTGGCCTGGGGGACATTCTGCATCCGCACCTCTCTCGGGACTCTCTATCATCTGGCACAGAGCTTTATGGCCTGTACAACAGCGCGCTACAGCGTACACACCTTGCCCTCCGTTCCCATTGACAGCAACACACACTTTCTGCCCATCTCTCACCTGTCAGAAAATCAATTACTAAACATTACTCTGCTTTACTCGCTCTCTTGTGTAGAGTAGTGACTTGCATCAGGTTGACAGTTTAAACTATTTTTTGAGGATACTGAACAAACTTTCTCTGATAATGACCTCCAGTCTTTCTCCAGCTCTCGCGCCGTTATGTGAGAAGCTGGAGCAGCTCAGCATCTCTTCACCGCTGCGACAGCGGGCCACAGATGTGGCGAAACCTGAAGCGCTTGACCTCTCAGACCAAACCGATCTACAGAGCAGATCCTCTCCTGTGAGAAAACACACATGTAGAGGCAACTTTGTTAAAAATACACAACAATCAGCATTTAAGGCCACCTTGATGATTACTAGGAGTTGAACAACTTCAGATTTGTTTTTAAGTAGACATGTATGTGATCGAAAGTCAACGTCGACTAGTCGTTAATGACGTCGTTAATGAACAAATAAGCATGAAACTTGAGCTGAGACTTGAACATGGGTTGCCTTGTGTACAGCTATGGCATATGACGAGGCTATTGCGCCTACATAATAGCTTATTTTTACTTTTGTCTTTGGGTGGTTATATTTCTCACAGATTTCTGCTCATTCTAAATCAGATTCAGATAAAGTTACAGTAAAGATTACATTTATATGAATACATTAGTGAGAGCGCGATTGCATGTGAATTAATTCTACCTGGCAGCTGTGTTTTATTTACTAAGAAATATATGCTAGAACTTCTCAGTTTCTAAGCTATTTTATAGCTTATTTTATGATTCTGTGCATGCAAATTGCACGTGATGTGTGAGCTACTGTCTGTAAGTGTGTACGTTGCAATGCAGCGATTAACTTGCGTGTACAATAAGATGTTTAAAACGTGCATTCATCTGATCAATTCTGTGCATCCAGATGGTGTAATCAAACATATCTAGTGAGATACTTGCAGATTATGCATTTATTTCTCATTTTAACTGTTAGAAACAGAGCTAGCCACTAGTCTTAAACTGGTCTACCTGCAAAAGCATCCATATAAACCAGCCTGGGCTAGCAACAGAGTACCAAAAATGGTTTAATACCATTTTGGAAGTTAAACTGTTCCAAATTGATCCAGGGAAGAATAAAATGCAATAAATTATAAGATTTTATGTACAGTATGTTACATGATGAATGTCACTAATAAACACAATTAATATGTTAATAAACCAGTAAAACAAAACAATAAAGTTAGTATTATTAATAAATATGAATAAGGTATTATAATAATATTATATAATTAATATAATTATATTATAGTCACTGCACTCTGTTAAATATAGTATTTAATTAGGGGTTAATATTAATATTAAAAATGGTTTTATATTTTATTAAATAAATTCATTGCAGTCTGCTAATTATAGAATTAAATTATTAAAGGTTAACATTGGAAATGTGTTATATTACATTATATTATAAATTTATTGCAATCTGCTAATTATAGCATTAAAATAATTTAGCCAATAACTAATATCAGTCCATATTATTATGTTGATAATAATATGGCAAGCCACATTGTTGAAGCTTTACTCATGAACCCTGACCTGTGAGTGTGGAGGCAGGGTTGGGCAGGGCGACCACCATGTTGGGTGTAGCGAGGCGGCTGTCCTGTGGCAGAGAGTCTGGGTTAATGACCTGTTTGACTGAATGAGAGAGGAGCTGTTGCAGAAGCTCAGCAGAGCTGCAGTTTGGACTCAGATTCAGGAGCACCGCCGCTACACCTGAAGACACACACGGACCAGAGCTGGTTATATGGACAGACTCATAAAATATGCACTAATAAATTGTATGCATTAGCATATGTGTGTGTGCTAACCAGCTACATGTGCCGCTGCCTGTGACGTTCCGCTCTTGGTAGTGAAGCAGGTAGAGCAATCACTGGATGCGCTGATGATGTCATCACCGGGTGCGAACACATCCACGCAACGGCCCACATTGGTGCCTGTCTTCCCAGTGCTCAACGGCTGGTCAGCAAAATTAACGGCCCCTACTGTTATTACCTGCAAGAGGAGAACAAATTATGATTAAAACCGATTATACTGACAAGCAAATGCTTTCTGAAGGATTCAACCCATTGTAATCTCAGGCCGGTACCTCAGGCTCTGAGGCTGGTGAGTACAGACAAGCATCATCGTTGTAGTTACCAGCTGCAGCAATAAGCACTGCGCCAGATTCAACCATTTTCCGGCAGGCAGCATTGAGGGTGCGACTGAATCCCCCTACAAATGGCAGCAGTAAGATCACTGGTCTGATAGGCTGAGACATCAGAGATGACTGGATGTACTCCAGACCTGCAATAGAGTTCAAATATAATTTCATATCATATAATATTTTTTGTTTTTTTTGTTTTTCTGCCAAAGCTCCTAAAAGTATTTATTATTTAAAAATATATATATATATATTTTTTTTTCGTTTTATTTACTAATATATATACACACCCACCTAAAGGATTTTTAGGAACACCATACTAATACTGTGTTTGACCCACTTTCGCCTTCAGAACTGCCTTAATTCTACGTGGCATTGATTCAACAAGGTGCTGAAAGCATTCTTTAGAAATGTTGGCCCATATTGATAGGATAGCATCTTGCAGTTGATGGAGATTTGTGGGATGCACATCCAGAGCACGAAGCTCCCGTTCCACCACATCCCAAAGATGCTCTATTGGGTTGAGATCTGGTGACTGTGGGGGCCATTTTAGTACAGTGAACTCATTGTCATGTTCAAGAAACCAATTTGAAATGATTCGAGCTTTGTGACATGGTGCATTATCCTGCTGGAAGTAGCCATCAGAGAATGGGTACATGGTGGTCATAAAGGGATGGACATGGTCAGAAACAATGCTCAGGTAGGCCGTGGCATTTAAACGATGCCCAGTTGGCACTAAGGGGCCTAAAGTGTGCCAAGAAAACATCCCCCACACCATTACACCACCACCACCAGCCTGCACAGTGATAACAAGGCATGATGGATCCATGTTCTCATTCTGTTTATGGCAAATTCTGACTCTACCATCTGAATGTCTCAACAGAAATCGAGACTCATCAGACCAGGCAACATTTTTCCAGTCTTCAACTGTCCAATTTTGGTGAGCTTATGCAAATTGTAGCCTCTTTTTCCTATTTGTAGTGGAGATGGGTGGTACCCGGTGGGGTCTTATGCTGTTGTAGCCCATCTGCCTCAAGGTTGTGCGTGTTGTGGCTTCACAAATGCTTTGCTGCATACCTTGGTTGTAATGAGTGGTTATTTCAGTCAAAGTTGCTTTTCTATCAGCTTGAATCAGTCAGCCCATTCTTCTCTGACCTCTAGCATCGACAAGGCATTTTCGCCCACAGGACTGCAGCATACTGGATGTTTTTCCCTTTTCACACCATTCTTTGTAAACCCTAGAAATGGTTGTGCGTGAAAATCCCAGTAACTGAGCAGACTGTGAAATACTCAGACCGGCCCGTCTGGCACCGTCTGGTCCTGGTCAAGACAATCTCCTGAACTCCAAACTGAATGTCAGAATGGGAAAGAAAGGTGATTTAAGCAATTTTGAGCGTGGCATGGTTGTTGGTGCCAGACGGGCCGGGTCTGAGTATTTCACAATCTGCTCAGATTCAGATTCAGCATCTCCAAAACTGCAGCTCTTGTGGGGTGTTCACCGTCTGCAGTGGTCAGTATCTATCAGAAGTGCTCCAAGGAACCGGCGGTTACCAGTTGGTGAACCGACGACAGGGTCATGGGCGGCCAAGGCTCATTGATGCACGTGGGGAGCGAAGGCTGGCCTATATGGTCCATTTAAACAGACGAGCTACTGTAGCTCAAAAAGTTCTGATAGATAGATAGAGAAAGGAGTTCGAAAACACAAAAGTTTGTTATGTATGGGGCTGCATAGCCGCAAACCAGTCAGTGTGCCTATGCTGACCCCTGCCCTCCGCCGAAAGCACCAACAGTGGGCAGGTGAGCATCAGAAATGGACCACGGAGCAATGGAAGAAGGTGGCCTGGTCTGATGAATCATGTTTTCTTTTACCTCACGTGGATGGCCGGGTGCATGTGTGTCCCTTACCTGGGGAACACATGGCACCAGAATACACTATGCAAAGAAGGCAAGCCGGCAGAGGCATTGTGATGCTTTGGGCAATGTTCTGCTGGGAAACCTTGGGTTCTGCCATCCACGTGGATGTTACTTTCCAAATTCCCCAGATCTCAATCCAATCGAGCATTTGTGGGATGTGCTGAACAAACAAATCTGATCCATGGAGGCCCCACCTCGCAACTTACAGTACTTAAAGGATCTGCTGCTAAGATCTTGGTGCCAGATACCACAGCACACCTTCAGGGGTTTAGTGGAGTCCTTGCCTCGACAGGTCAGGGCTGGTTTGGCAGCAAAAGGACTACTAACACAGTATTAGGTATGATATAAATCAGATAAATCATGTTATGCCTGATCGGTGTGTATAAAAATATATATATATATATATATATATATATATATATATATATATATATATATATATATATATATATATATATATATATATATATATATATATATATATATATATATATATATATATATATATATACATATATATATATATATATATATATATATATATATATATATATATATATATATATATATATATATATATATATATATATATATATATATATATATATATATATATATATATATATATATATATATATATATATATATATATATATATATATAAATATAAAAAAACTTGTGTTCGATCTGATTAATTATTTTATTTTATGCTTTGGTTTACCTGCCAAAGCTCCTGACACGGTTCCCTTGCCTTGGCAGTTCAACACTCGGACACTGTTTACACTGGCACCTCGAGCTACACCTGAGTCCCGTCCACTGACCACTCCTGCTATGTGCGTGCCATGACTATCACACTGACTAGCCTGTGGGCAGAAGACCGTAGAAAGAAATGGCTTCTCATTAGCACTTACACTAAAAACTGCAGTTGTTATACAAACCCCGATTCCCAAAAAGTTGGGACACTGTACAAATAGTGAGACATTTTGAAATGGCATGCTAAATATTGGCTCATTTTGGATTTCATGAGAGCTACACATTCCAAAAAAAGTTGGGACAGGTAGCAATAAGAGGCCGGAAAAGTTAAATGTACATATAAGGAACAGCTGGAGGACCAATTTGCAACTTATTAGGTCAATTGGCAACATGATTGGGTATAAAAAGAGCCTCTCAGAGTGGCAGTGTCTCTCAAAAGTCAAGATGGGCAGAGGATCACTAATTCCCCCAATGCTGCGGCCAAAAATAGTGGAGCAATATCAGAAAGGAGTTTCTCAGAGAAAAATTGCAAAGAGTTTGAAGTTATCATCATCTACAGTGCATAATATCATCCAAAGATTCAGAGAATCTGGAACAATCTCTGTGCGTAAGGGTCAAGGCTGGAAAACCATACTGGATGCCCGTGATCTTCGGCCCTTAGACGGCACTGCATCACATACAGGAATGATACTGTAATGGAAATCACAACATGGGCTCAGGAATACTTCCAGAAAACATTGTCGGTGAACACAATCCACCGTGCCATCCGCCGTTGCCGGCTAAAACTCAATAGGTCGAAAAAGAAGCCATATCTAAACATGATCCAGAAGCGCAGGCTTTTTCTCTGGGCCAAGGCTCATTTAAAATGGACTGTGGCAAAGTGGAAAACTGTTCTGTGGTCAGACCAATCAAAATTTTAAGTTCTTTTTGGAAAACTGGGACGCCATGTCATCCGGACTAAAGAGGACAAAGACAACCCAAGTTGTTCTCAGCGCTCAGTTCAGAAGCCTGCATCTCTGATGGGATGGGGTTGCATGAGTGCGTGTGGCATGGGCAGCTTACACATCTGGAAAGGCACCATCAATGCTGAAAGGTATATCCAAGTTCTAGAACAACATATGCTCCCATCCAGACGTCGTCTCTTTCAGGGAAGACCTTGCATTTTCCAGCATGACAATGCCAGACCACACACTGCATCAATTACAACATCATGGCTGCGTAGAAGAAGGATCCGGGTACTGAAATGGCCAGCCTGCAGTCCAGATCTTTCACCCATAGAAAACATTTGGCGCATCATAAAGAGGAAGATGCGACAAAGAAGACCTAAGACAGTTGAGCAACTAGAAGCCTGTATTAGACAAGAATGGGACAACATTCCTATTCCTAAACTTGAGCAACTTGTCTCCTCAGTCCCCAGACGTTTGCGGACTGTTATAAAAAGAAGAGGGGATGCCACACAGTGGGAAACATGGCCTTGTCCCAACTTTTTTGAGATGTGTTGATGCCATGAAATTTAAAATCAACTTATTTTCCCCTTAAAATGATACATTTTCTCAGTTTAAACATTTGATATGTCATCTATGTTGTATTCTGAATAAAA
Organism: Paracanthobrama guichenoti; assembly: GCA_018749465.1. Taxonomy (NCBI): domain Eukaryota; kingdom Metazoa; phylum Chordata; class Actinopteri; order Cypriniformes; family Gobionidae; genus Paracanthobrama; species Paracanthobrama guichenoti. Next base: position 10,911,138 of record CM031962.1, on the reverse strand, counting down.
TATTGAAATTTGAAACTTCCACATCATTGCATTCTGTTTTTATTCACAATTTGTACAGTGTCCCAACTTTTTTGGAATCGGGTTTGTAAAACATTTAATTACATTTACTAACCTGTCTGTGAACTCTGACCCCATCCTCCTCTGGCACACTGTTGAAGTCCGTCACCATCACTCTGTCCTCAATCTCACGATGAGTCACCTGAACGCTTGTGTCTAAAAGATACACTCCCACCTTTGCACCATCATCTACATACACACAGGTATGATGGTTCAACAGATCAAGAACCATAAATGGCAAAATACTTGAACAAGGATTGAAGATTCAAGATTAAGCATTTATAAATATAATTTTAGAAGTTACATTAAAGTGTTTGGGAAAGAGAACACCGAGGAGACTTAAACTCACTGAGTGGTGAGTATTTTCCAGGCTCATGTTTGTTTTGAAGGATGCGCTGCAGATTCCATGGGATGCTCTGGGCAAAGATGGAGGAATCCTCTTCGATGTATTCCACATGGGGCAGCTTTACTGCCTGCCAAAAACACAAGCGATGGAATGAAAAAGACAGACAATAACGGAATTATTTTAATTCCATACATTTTTTGTTTGTTTTTTTCAGTCCATAATACTGTTCAAACATTCTTAGGTATAAAATACTTAAACTGAGTGCATTATTGTGTGATAGTGTCTATAAATTACCATGTGAAGAACATCTCTGCTCATTTTCACCAGAAACCCGTGGAAGGCTCCAGAATAAGTCTGCAGTATTTCAATCAGGTATCCGCGTTTTGCGGCTTTTGCGCGGAGTCTGCGCGCAGTGCGCTCCACCTGGTTCACGTGCGTTCCGTTCCGCATCACCACTATATACTGGCCCGGCATGCGCCACGCGTCCTGTGTGTAAAACATGCAGAGTATGTGATTCACGGTAGTTTTGATAGCCTCCTCATTCCACACGTACAATACATTCATTTTAGACTTTCTTGGCAACAGTGATGTTGATGTTGAAAATCACATTATGAAATAAATGTTTTTCTCCAAAAACACATTGGGAACAATTATTTGCCCCCTTTTATTAAATACTTTTTGCAACCTCCTTTTCCCAAGATAACAGCTCCGAGACTTCTTCTATAATGCCTGATGAGTTTGGAGAACACCTGACAAGAGATCAGAGACCATTCCTTCATACAGAATCTCTCCAGATCCTTCAGATTCACAGCTCCATGTTGGTGCTTCTCTGCTTTAGTTCACCCCATTCATTTTCTATAGGGTTTATGTCAGGGAACTGGGATGGGCATTGCAGATGCTTGGTTTTGTGCTGAGTAACACATTTTTTGTGTTGATTTTGATGTTTGTTTTTGGATCACTGTCCTGTTGGAAGATCCAAACATGGCCCATTATAAGATTTCTAGCACAGGCTGTCAGATTTAGATTTTTTATCTGTTGGTATTTGATCAAATACATGATACCATGTATCTGAACAAGATATCCAGGTCCTCTGGCAGAAAATTAGGCCCAGAGCATTAAAGACACAGCAGATTATTTCATTTTACACATGGGGTACTTATTTATCCCTGTGTGCACTAAACCCATATTAAGTGTTTGCTGCCAAAAAGCTCTTTTTTGTTTTTCATCTGTCCACAGAACATCTGAAAAAGTAACTGACACTACTGGACCTTCAAACAAGACGGGTTTTATGGTCAGATAAAACAAAACATTAGCTTTTTTTGGCAGCACACACTTAATATGGGTTTGATGCGCACAGAGATAAATAAGTACCCCATGTGTAAAATGAAATAATCTGCTGTATCTTTAATGCTGTGGGCCTAATTTTCTGCCAGAGGTCCTGGATATCTTGGTCAGATACATGGAATCATGGATTCAATCAAATACCAACAGATAAAAAAATCAAAACCTGACAGCTTCTGCTAGAAATCTTAGCGCTAACATGGAGCTGGGAATCTGAAGGATCTGGAGAGATTCTGTATGAAGGAATGGTCTCTGATCTCTTGTCAGGTGTTCTCCAAACTCATCAGGCGTTATGGAAGACGACTCAGAGCTGTTATCTTGCCAAAAGGAGGTTGCAAAAAGTATTTAATAAAAGTGGGCAAATTATTGTTCCCAACGTGTTTTGGAGAAAAACATGTGATTTCTCCTCCACTTTCAATTCTTTTACTTCAATGAAAGGTTAGATTTTTGCAATTTGTTTTTAATAAAATATCAAAATATCATAAATGCAGATTTATTTTTTACAGGCATCTTTGATCATATTTAACAAGGGGGCAAACACCTTTTCACACCACTGTATATACTTAGTAAAGTAAGGGATTCTTAATTTTTCTGTAATTTAATTACAGTTACTTCTGATGTAATTGCATTAAATACTGTATAGACTATACAACAATTCTGTATAAAACAATAGTGGATTTAACATCGAAATGTAATGTTAAAATGTATGTTTTAATGTATGTTCTAACCTTCTCCTTTACATACTTTGATTAGTTCAAGAATAATTTATGCAATCGTATATTTTTATTTGAAATACTTAAAGGGTCATGAACTGAGAAATCGAAATTACAATAGTGGATTTAACATCAAAATTGAATGTTTTTTATGTAACCTTCTGCCTTTACATACTTTTGTAGGATCAGGAATAATTTATGCAATTTTATATTGTTTATTAGTTTCATTTTATTTTATTTATTAGTTGTTTATTCTGTCTACCTTTGTATTATTCAACTAGTCGAGGTTGATATGAGATTTTATAAAAGAAAGTAATTAGTAATAAGTAATCCAATCCTGTTTTTTTTTTTTTTTTTAGAGAGAGTAATTAGTACAGTAATCTAAGTACACGGATGAACATGTAATTAGTAGGCAGTAATTAATTACTTTTCTAGAGTAACTTACCCAACACTGTGTGTATACTAGGGGTGTAACGATACCCTCATGTCACGATTTGATACATATCATAATACTAAACTCACAGTACAATATTATTGTGATACTCCAAGATATGATAAGGTTAACAAAAATGTACTGTTGATTAAAATGCTAAATTTGATATTGCATTGGGGGTGGAAATGAATAGGCTTGGACTAGGACAATGGTTAAACCAGAATAAAAAGATTAATGATTCTGAAGCTGAAAAGCCAGTATTATTTTAGACAAATATACTTCCACTCTGTTACTGACTAGATATATTTAATATAATTTAGGCCACTTTTTACTGGTAACATGGGACATTTAGCATTATCAGGACGCACAAATATTCCCCTGTTACATTATTAAACATTATATTTAACATTGTGTAAAGTAGTTTAATGTAGTACTGACACCAAAACTCTGTAAACTTGATTTTTTTAATTTTATACACAATACAGATTGTCACATTCCTTGATATTGTTGCACTTTTGTATTGCGATATACTGTGACACAATATATTGTTACACCCTAAGTGTACACATACATATAAACATTTGTTTTACCTTGAAAATTAGTAATTTTACATGATTTAAATATTGCATTATTTCTTATTTTATTTGATACAACTATTAATTAAAATCTGCATCCTGTAGACATAGTAAAAGCGCTTTGCTTGATTTAAAAGGAAACAGACTTTTCATATATCAGAATAATTTCCTTTACTCATAAAAAGAACCATTTCATGTGATTAAGTATAAATTAAGCCCAGTATACTAGTACACAGAAGACAGAAAACTGAATTGTTTAATTTTGCTATTTAACATGCAGCATAAAAAAATTAAAAAAACTGTTTTTAAAGTTAATATATGGCCATAGTTGTTATGTTAGATCCTTTAGCAGGGAGTAGGCCTACCTTAGTGCACCTGTAAAACTGGGCAGATGGCCTGTTCTCTGCTTCAGGCTGGGTGTCATCCTGCAGAATTAGAGACAGGATCATCTCTTCATCCTCAGTGTAGTCTTCATCACTCTCAACTATAGTCACAAGACCCAGCAGAAAACTCACACAAAAAAAGCACACCGTCACGACGCCTCTCATTCTGTGGACACTTTTTGTGCTTTTAGGTCAAGAATATAAAACAAGTATTTCAAGTGATATTGCTCAAAATTCTCTTTTTTTCTTTTTTTTTTTTTTGGGATTGTTCCTCGTCATGCAGTAAGGCAGACGTGTGAAGCAGAGAGGTTTAGAGCTGAAGTGTATCCTCACGTCATTTAACATCTCTCTGACGGACTGAACGCAGTGAGGTGGGGCGTGCTGACGTTTCTCTGTCCTTATATCGAACGATGTTCGGTAATAAATACAGCAGAAGAGGAGTCAGATTACAGTCCACCCACACACACATTATACGCTTACTATTACTATTCCTGCACAGACTTGTAACATTTGCTGGAATGAAACCTCTAAAATTGAAAGTGTCAATGAATGATTTAGAGGTGGCTACAAACTGCCTAACAAAGTGAACAGGCTTAAGGAATAAATTAGTGACATTTTATTTGTTTCTTTTTTTAACTAGGCAAAAAGAAGACGCATGTCTTACTGTTTTTACACAGAACATAAATTAGGGTTAGGGTTAAACCCTAATTTGGGTTGCACGTGTCGGATGCTGCAGCTGCACTTTGACCAAACACAGATTCACGTCGTCCTCTGTTGGTCAGATACTGGTATTGTTGAAGAGCTAAAAGAGTCGTAATCAAATGAAACGTGCAAAACACAATACAATCCATAGTCTAATGTGAAAGCGGCCTTTTTTCTGACCGTGTTAACCTCTGTATAGTGAAAAAACAGTTTGTGACGGAAGAAACAGATGCACCGACCTAATACTGCTGACATGCTGATCCTAAAATAGCCTAGGCCTAAAAAATTTTTTTTTAAAAAATGAATTCAGTTGTGTTGCCTGTCTGTTGCAGTAGCCAACTCAATAATTATTATGAGACTGGTGTGAAAAATGCAACTTCATAACCAATTGTCAAAAGAGAACTTTTACTGAAGGGACGTCCCGTATTCAGTAGTGTCATAATATTTGAACACGATCGAATTATGCAGTAATAATATTAGGCAGTAATATGATTAACAGTTGCTTTTAACGAAGGCTGAACGCTTAAGCCATGTGTAGGCCTATGTCAAGTTTTGCATAGGCCTGACTTATGGGAAGCAAAGTTCCCCAGAAATGTAAACATTACGCAACGCTTTCTGCAGATATCCTAAACAGAACATTTTGAATTGTTCAATACTTGAGTTTTCGGAAACTTTTATACATTTATCTTTATGTCGCTAAAAACTCAATAATGAATAAGTTCTTACATTTTCATTTTCGTGCTTTGTCATATTCACTTTTAGAATTGTGAGAAATTAATAGTCTAGTGAAAAAATCTAAACGTTCTATTTGTTTACCTGGATATCTGTAAAATACATTTACCGAACTTTCGCTGAGACCGCATTACTTATGAAGCAAATGCCATCATTTCTAGAAATCCTTCCATAAACGAAAGAACATCCAGAACAACAAATAGGCCTCCCAGTTTATCTTAAGTAAATGACTAGACATGGACAAATCTCCAACGCCTTATCTTAACACATTGTAGACAAGGACAAATGTATAAGTAGGCTACAAGTACAAAAAAATGTACCTTTTTGGCACAAACCTCATAAATGGCAAGTCCCCACCATGACAGAAAAACAAACGTGTGTTGCACATACTTTGTGGCCCAGATAATTCACTTTTCAGTAGGCTACTGCAAGTTTTATTTTTATTTTTTTTATACATAACTAAAAATATCTATAACTGTCTCAGCAATTATCCCATAACACATTTAAATAATTTTACTACAATACTACGTGTAAATAATCTAAAATCAGACATCAATCCAAATGTGGTTATGTATCCTGCATTTGAAGTCTTGAGTATAAAAGGACCTCTTATGAAGGAGTACCACAGACCAACATAAAAACTCCACATTCCAGAACCCAGGAAGTTCCTGTTTCAGTGTCCTCTGGTCTTGGTGGCATAAATAAGTCAAGGTCACAAGTATTTCATCACCTAATGTTTAAACTTTTTCCAGCCTTAATATTTCCCTGAGAGTGAAACGATCCTTATCATATGTTTGTGGCAAGTCATGGCCAAACCTCGTGACATTAACATGCCCAATGTAAATTCACTTTTATATTGTTTTTGAATATGTATGTGTCTGCAGTGTGTGATTTTAGATTTATGGAGAAAATAACAAACGGAGTGGATGGATTTTTACCACAATACACTCTCAGGAAAAAAGGTACATTGCTGTCACTGGGTCGGTACCCTAAGGTACTAATATATACCTTTAAGGTACTAATATGCACTCTTAAAGTACTGATATGTACCTTTTAAGGTACTAATATGTACCATTTAGGTGAAGTAAAGTACTGAGTAAAGTGCAAAGATGAACCTTTTCACTTTTGTACCTTAGGGTACCGCCCCAGTGACAGCAAAAACCATCCACTCCGTTTATTTTCTCCATAAATCTAAAACAGTCTCAAAATGAGCCATTCAGTAATGCACTCCAGTGTGATGTCACATTGGGATAGGCCCTGCCCACGGCTGATGACAGAATCTACCCTATTAGCTTAGCTCCTAGAGCATTTAACAACAGCATTTAAGTAATAAATGTATTCTTATTAAAGCTAATAAGAAGTTATTCAATCAAGAGCAGGAAGTGATTTTCTGTTTTTCTTTTGTTGTTTGAGTCATATTAACAGCACAGCAGTAGGTATTGTATATTACTTTAATTCACAGATCTAATATACACATGCAATTTCTTTCCTTGCTGTTTATGTTCACAGACATAATCAACTGTGTTTATGTGAACTTTCTATGTTTTTGACATAACCATGTGTGTATTTGACAGTTTAAGCACAATAACATGAGAACTGAGTTTAATACTTACAGGATGTGCCTTCTGACATCCAGCTTTCTGTGTGTGTGCTTCGGATGTGTGTGCTCAGAAAACCATATATCAGAAGTTAACTGCCAACTGATATGGCTTTAAAACGCATGCAGATAATAAACTTTCATTATGCTGTAGAACTGCAATGTCATGTGAGCGTGACTGCGATAGAGATGATAATCAAAACCAAACAGATGTTTTGTTCGTTTTTTGGCAGCGTATCCGAGGCAAGAACTGTAAAGGCTCCGCCCTCTTCTGGAAAATTGGGTGGGGAGCAGCAGCTCATTTGCATTTAAAGATACATGCACAAAAACAGCATGTTTTTCCTTCCACTCAAAAATGGGCATTTACAACATGGTATAATAAATTATCTGGTCTGTATTTTAAGATGAAACTTCACAGACACATTCCGGAAACACATGAGACACTATTATGTCTTGTAAAAAGAGACATAATAGGTCTCCTTTAAACATATTATTATAAGTTATTTAAAATGTTTTTTTAAAAGTTGTCTGGCAAATCTTTATGTCAAATGTAGATGATTTTGGACATTAATCAACCGGCACTATTCACTCTCCAGCTCAGATGTGAAGTAACACGAGTCCTCCATTTTCCCATAGTACATCTCTCGGTTCAGGTCTGTTCCTGTGGTTCTTCTGTCCGTCAATGGAGTGCTAGAACATGCCAGCACACTGGGAGAACTTCGACATGTGTGGAGGACGATGACACGCTCACTGTGTTTGTGCTCAGTGTGGAGTTTCGGATCTGCTGATATTTCTACTTTTTCTTCATCACAGAAGCCAGCCAAGGGAGCTCTTATTGGCTTCGGTGGACTGTAACAGGAAAATGCATGTGAGTTTTATGCAATTTTAAAGGTGCATATTGTAGTTGGTGCTAATTTTAAAAAAGCTTTACACATCAAGAAATAAATGTTATTTTTGTGAACAGTTATTTGAATGGCGCATAAACCTTTGGTGCTTCTGAAAGCACTAATGGCTGATTAGGAACTACATTTGAATTTAAACTTTTTGCCTATTGTTTTTCCGAATAGTATGATCCGAAATCGGATACTTTCCTACTATGTAGTAGGAAAAAAACAGTAGGCCTATGTGACAAAAGAAGTACGAATTCTATACGAATTAATAGAACTCGTAAAAGAGTAATAAAAGTACCTGGATAACCTACTTCTTCCAGCAAGATTATGAAGTGTATATACAATGCATTATTCTTAGTAGTATACTATTCCATGAGGCCAGGGGAGAGGATTTATGAATGGCAGTGAAGTGACATAACTGACGCCGGTAGGTCACATGATGATGACAACATGGCGAATAAAGTATGTCCAGATTACATTCATACTACACACATTCATACTATATAGAACATACTTTTTTAGTGGTTGTGAAGTGGTTTATTCAAAATAAGTACCTACTCAAGAGAGTATGCGATTTTGGACGCAGCCAATGTATCTGGACATATTACACTGTTGGTGTACTGTTTTTTGCATCCTAAATAGTAGGGAAGTATTCAATTTCGGACGCTATAGTTTTCTATAAAAGTTTTGCATTGTGCTGGTCACTCCCTCAATGTACATTATATTGCCAAAAGTATTGGGACACCCCTTCAAATCATTGAATTCAGGTGTTCCAATCACTTCCATGGCCACAGGTGTATAAAATCAAGCACCTAGGCATGCAGACTGCTTCTACAAATATTTGTGAAAGAATGGGTCGCTCTCAGGAGCTCAGTGAATTCAAGTGTGGTACCGTAATAGGTTGCCACCTGTGCAATAAGTCCATTTGTGAAATTTCCTCACTACTAAATATTCTACGGTCAACTGTTAGTGGTATTATAACAAAGTGGAAGCAATTGGGAACAACAGCAACTCAGCCACGAGGTGGTAGGCCACGTAAAATCACAGATTGGGATCAGCGCATGCTGAGGCGCACAGAAGTCGCCAACTTTCTGCAGAGTCAATAGCTACAGACCTCCAAACTTCGTGTGGCCTTCAGATTAGTTCAAGAACAGTGCGTAGAGAGTTTCATGGAATGGGTTTCCATGGCCGAGCAGCTGCATCCAAGCCTTACATCACCAAGTGCAATGCAAAGCGTCGGATGCAGTGGTGTAAAGCACACCGCCACTGGACTTTGTGACAAATCACGCTTCTCTGTCTGGCAATATGATGGACGAGTCTGGGTTTGGCAGTTGCCAGGAGAACGGTCTGACAGTTGCCAGGAGAACGGTCTGACTGCATTGTGCCAAGTGTAAAGTTTGGTGGAGGGGGGATTGTGGTGTGGGGTTTTTCATGGGTGGGGCTTGGCCCCTTAGTTCCAGTGAAAGGAACTCTTAATGCTTTAGCATACCAAGACATTTTGGACAATTTCATGCTCCCAACTTTGTGGGAAAGGTTTGGGGATGGCCTTCCTGTTCCAACATGACTACGCACCAGTGCTCAAAGCAAGGTCCATAAAGACATGGATGAGTGAGTTTGGTGTGGAGGAACTTGACTGGCCTGCATCCTTTGGGATGAATTATAGCGGAGACTGCGAACATGGCGAAATAGTGTACAGTATTTCGCCATGTTGAAATGACATGACCCAGACGCTCACGCTCATTGGCTGCCGCCTCTGTAGTTACACTTAGTAGTGTTTTTTTAATGATGCGAAGAGCGAAGATTGGACAACGAAACTCCCTTGTCATGTTTACCTCCGGTGACAACGGGAGAATCGGTACCTGTATGGCTGAAGAAGCAAAAAAACTCTGAAGGCTGTAGACGAATGACAATAAAAAGAGAGTAATCTGGAGTAATGCCCAAGTTGTTTATTTTTTGTCGGACAGGGAATTAATTATTGTGTAGACCACTCTCTTAAACTTACTAGTATCCGTGCAATTTACATAAAACTGACGATCATACTGAACCACATTGACAGGAGCGCACGATCTAACATCCTTGTGGTATTGAACTAGCTCTTAGAGGCTATTGAGTTGTAAAGTTGTACCCTTGTCTCTTTAAGATTTTTACAAAAATAATCTCATCACATACAGCATAATTGCATTCTCTGTAAGAGGTAAGATTCAATTATCCAGCCGCTTAACCCAGTTACAGAGTGAGTGAATTTAGATTTAATGAGTCTTGATGGGCCCTCAGAAAACACACACAGAGAGAGGGAAGGAAGAGTTCATTGAGTTGACTGGATGAATGAATGGAGGGAAGTGGAGAGATCATTTACATTAAACTTTGACTCTTATAGTCACCATAAAAATAATAATTTTTTTAGAGAATGTTGCAGTATTTAATATAAATGATTTGTCCGTGCACATAATTAAAAAAAACCAAAAAAACGGATGTCCTCATAATCTATAATCAAAAACGTTAACCTCTCCCTCAAAACGACATTTGTTCTCTTCATGACACGTGGGACTAAATATATTCCACAAGTGACTGCAAATTGGCATTGAAATTGCATCCATTTAGTTAACACCCAGCTTCCTATAATCCAGTCAGTTCCCAATGACAAAATCAAGTCCTTTCCACATTCCTAACGAGCTTTGTAGAGGCTTTATTGCCCAAAAAATAAATAAATATGTTAGTCTTTTCTAGAAGATAAAATGACTAGAGAATCACATTTATAGATATCACACAAAATAGACTTGTTTTCCTGAATTAAGTTTAAGATTCCAATTAGCAAACGTATCCTTTTAAATGAATACATAATTTGCCAGTGTATAATGACACTGTCATTTTTAAAAATATATAATTATTTATTTTATGTATTGAATCTCATTTCAACATATATTCCTGAAAAATCTTAATATCTGCAATTTATTTTAAATCATTTTTTGTGTTGTGATATTACTCAAACCTTTTTCATCCAAGCTTTCAGCACTCAGGTCTTGTTTTTCAGCCCCACAGAGCTCTTCCTTCTCTGCCAGTATAACAGTCACCTGTTGGACAGGGGAAACACTCTAATGTAACACTCTGTCAAATTATATTCACATTATAATCTAAGTAAATGCTATGAATATAAAACATATAATCCATCTATTACTGAACAGTGGGAACAGCCCACTTTCCTTACCCTGGGGTAACACTGACACACCGACCAGACAGTCCCCATTCCCACCATAATCACTCCCATAGCACAGAACGTGGCGAACACCTGTGGTTCCTCTACGGAAATCATGAACATACCCAGCGCCACAAACGCCATCCCAAGAACAATGAGCCCATAGCGGTACGGCTTGTTCTCTGCCATAGAAGAAGCGTAGAGATCCAGCAGTGGTTAACCAAGTTAAGAACCGGTGAGAGTGTGGAGCTTTATGACTGTCCCCATAGAGGTGAAGGGCAGACTGAGAGGGCAGGAGTGACCGACAGGACGCAGAGTCACTGGAGAACCAAGATCCAGATCATTGAACCTGTAATGAGCCTTATTCAGGTGACCTTCTCCCAGGTAAAGGTTGCTTTGGCTTAAGCAATCTTACTACGTTCCTTTCCAGAATATGAGCTAAATATAGTAGAAGTTATACAAGATAAAGTACAAATACATACAAAAAATTTTAGTTTAATAATATCATTGGTTACCAAATACAAATCAACAACAGAGTTTTTGTATCATAAGGTGTATTGGTATTTATATGCACAGGTGATAGCCAGGCAATACACAAAGAAAATTATGTATAACTGACAAAACATGACAATGAAAACAGACATATGCAGCATTATGTGATATAGTAATAATAAACACCCACACAAAACCGAGATAATAGTTTCTGGCAGGCCTGTTAAAGTGACAGTGAACGTGACATTCTGGAGAGAGGCACATTTCCTCAATCCTAAATTATAAAACATAAAGTAAGCCTACCAAAAATAAGATTATATACATTAGGAAATCTTTCTAAAAACATGTTCTGGTCATTAACAAAAATCAAGGCACAATTAAAAATTTGGTTCAGCTTATTGATAAAGAGGTACTCAATGCCATGAAAAGTAGTAACCTTCATGTTCTGTTCAGACAGACTTTATATTTGGGGTCCCAGATCCCCCAATAATATATACTACCATTCTCTTTTTTTATTTTTTTATTTGTATAAAGGTAACCTTTATTCAGCAAGGACGCATTAAATTGATCAAAATAGTCAAGACATTTACATTTACTTTATTCATCAAAGAATCTTAGTAGTTCCTTTCATAGTGTGTTTTCAACTGTTTTCAACATTGATGATAAAAATGTTTCTTGAGCAGCAAATCAGCATATTAGAATAATTTCTGAAGGTTCACGTGACACTGAAGACTGGAGTAATGATGCTGAAAATTCAGCTTTGCATAACAGGAATAAATGTAATTTTAAATTGTAATAATATTTCAAAATATTACTGTTTTTGATCAAATAAATGCAGCATTGGTGAGCATAAGAAACTTTTTTCAAAAACATTTCAAAATCTTACAGACCCAAAACTGGAATGGTATGTATAATAGTATTTTTCATATCTTATTTCCCCTTCAAATTCCCATTAAGTGCATCTAATCATATTCAAATCCCATTAGACAGATATTACTGACCCCTTTATACCATAAAGTAGCAATTAACGTGTCTATATTCTAGTAACACTGTTTCTGTTTTTGACCCAAGTAAAAACGCATTGTAGAGAACGGGTCTCTCATGCTCCAAACAGTCTTTATAACTTTTATACTGTGATTTACTGTCAGATAATTGATGTATATTTTCCATTTCAGTATCCACATACATAGCTATAAAAAGAGTATTAAGTCATTGTTACCAATTATCAGCCAATAATCCTTTTTTATGTACTCAGTACCAATTAAACAAGAAAAATGGCCTGCTCTATATTTTTTTAGCCAAATGATGGGACTTACATTATTATATATACACATTATTTCTAGTTGGACTACCTATTTTTATACACATATAAACTGACTATATGCATGTATAATTTCTTTATTCCAATGGTTTACAAAAATTAGCCTACAAATCCTTTGTGACTGTAAGATAAGAAAGATTGTTTTCTTCCTGTTTTTAAAGCCGTTTTCCACTATTTATGTCATTTGAAGCATGTAGAGATATGGACTTTGGTTATCAGTTTTAAAACATAAAAAAATCAGTTATCACATAGGCCAAAATTGCCATATCAGTGCATCCCTAAGAAATAGGAAACTAGCATGTTCGGTCAAACTACATGTAACAAATAGCACTAATATTGGCTAGTTCAGTTTTAGGTTTGACACACAAGTCCAAAGTATTAGTACAAAATTTAAAACCTGTCACTCAAGGCACTTCATTTTTAGAACATATTAAAGATAGAAATAGAGCTGCGCGATATATCTGTTATCGGTAGATATTACAGAATCTTTTTTTTTTTAAATCAGTCAATATTGTGTATTTGCTTGTGAACTTGTTTCCCTTTTAGATTTAGATTATTTTTGCAGTCTGTATCTAACAGAGGTATAAAAAGATATAACCCTTTAAGTGCATCCTCTTGACGTGCATGCAGAGCTGTGTGCCTTCATGCATAAAAAATAAGTTACATTTTTGTCATTCTTTAGCAGATCTAAAAATAAAATCATATCCTCCATTCAAATTCACGTTTTGATGCCTACATTCAGTTGCAGAGTTTAAAAGCATTTCACTGTTACTCAGGTTTTTTTATAGTATGGATTTCGATATCTGACATTTATCGGCTATCAGCCATAACATGAAAATAATAACTGGCTTATCTGAATCGGATGGATTTTAATATCTGTGCACCCCCAGTTAGACCAGCTTTTCAATCATTAAATGTTGGTGTCCAAAGTCCCAGCAAGTAGTTATAGTTGGTTCACAGCTGTAGTGGTCTTCATAACAGTCTCATAGGATGGCGGCGGCTCCATTTGCCAGGGAGGTGGTGTTGCAGGTTGGCTCTGTGGACTGCTGGCTGAGGTGGGAGGCACTTGGACTGTACTGTGATTCTCTGCCGTAGCCCTCCGGATCCGATCCAGCCTCCTGGGGAAAGGGAAGAACAGTGACACATGAATACCTGTATCACAATATAGTTTAAGTATGTGGCTTAAAATGCCCCAATATACTCAAAGTGAAGTTCTTTTTTATTCTTCACTTAAAGAAGGGGTAAAAGGAGTTTGAAATGCCTTTGTTGTGGCATTTAGATAAATATGTAAATATGCGCTGCACACTTTCCTCTCATTAACAATAATACAACAAAAATGACAGCAGTGAGAAAACAGCAGTTCACCCTCCGGTACTGTTCGCTTGTCGGTCAGAAATGACTGAATAATTCTTCTTTTTTTTCAGTGAAATAACTGCACTATATTTTAGTTTGATCATTTTTTTTTTTATTCTACATTTTGTATTTTTAGGTGATTTTATGTTTTAGTTTTTATGAAATTTCCAACTTAAAATGTGATAAATCTAGAATGTTTTGAAGCACAGACTAAGTTTGGTCTCTTTAAAGACAACACTTGGCAGATAATTGCTGAATTCAATTAAATTTTTATATGAAATATATATTTTCCAAAAAACTGTGAGAAAAATCTAAGCCATAAATCTAAACAAGCTGTGTTCCAAATTTGAGGTTGATCGCTCAAAAAATTAGCTTTCAGTAAGAATTTGTTTGTGCGCAGTACCAAATGTTTCCAATAGATTACATTCCAATGCAGTCATTTGTTACTATTTTTTTCAGGACCATTTAACCTTTTTGAATCATGTCCTTGATTTGAGCAATCGCTCGCCACAAGTTACAACCCATGTAAATACTGCAAAAAAAATTTAAATGCGCATGTACAACCTGTGTGTACAAAGAACGGCTGGTAGGACTACAACGAGCTTATTCACGGGTTAAGGCCAAAGTATACTTCACTTTTTATGCGTACGTGAGGGTCAACGTACAGTGCGTGTGACGCAAATTTCATCATCAGAAGAGTACGTGCATACTGGATTTCTGTAAACGCGCATACTCTTCTGATGACGAAATTCGCGTCACACGCACTGTATGCTGACCTTCACGTACGCGTAAAAAGTGAAGTATACTTTGGCCTTAACCCGTGAATAAGCTTGTTGTAGTCCTACCATCCATTTGTTGTAGTCCTTAAAAAGTTATTTCTTTAAAAGAAAATATCTCCCTTTGCTTTGAACTTTGAGCGTTGTAACTTTGCAGATGTTGTTTATGCTCAAACAATAACATTACACACTAACTAAAGTTAAAAAAGTGAAATCAACCTTTAATGAGCAACTAATCTGGACATCTAGGTTAACAAATGATGGAAACAACATTCATTTCAGAGGGAAACCAAATAATCTGGAATCGCCCGGTTTGTGCTTGCAATTGTTTATGCAACTTGTCCAACTTTGAGTTCAAACCAAAGACTGTCGAGCGTTTTCCATTATTCTCTTAAAACTACTGTACTTCAGTTGCCAAAAAGACAAGGGGTGGAGAGAAGGAGGAGACCCCTAGGCACTGATTTGATGGCTTCAGCATGTTGCAAGAAACAAAAATCTCTTCTCTCTTCCTCTCGAGCCCTCCCTCCTCATTTTTTCTGGGCTAGTGTACAATGCTGACTGCTTTCTGTTAACATCTGTAGTCCTGATCATGTGGTCAGAATAAACCACTCTGCTCCCTTTGATTCTTGGTTCTTTGATTCTCCCATCTTCCACAGCATGATTCTCTAAACAAAAATCCCATAAATAGATTTATATATAAACTGAGATCATTATGAAGTACCAGCACCTTACTAGTATGTACATGGCAATGGGCCCTTTCTTTCTCTTGTTCTCTCTCTCTCTCTCTCTCAGACATGGAACACTGAAAGAATTTGGCGGCCAGCAGCTGTTCAGTCTTCACTTGGTCTGTAAACATTACCTTGCCTTAATATTTTCTCTCAGTTTATCCATTAATTACATTACACAATTGCATTTCGTCAAGCGCTGACACGTTGAAAAAGGTTTGAATGCTTTGACAAAAGGGAGTCAGAACGATATTACATGGAAAACACTGTTGTGTTGAGCTGTCATTCAAATGGGCACCACAGAATGACACCCTAAAAAATCTAGTATGCAATTTCTGCATCACTAGAGAGTCACCAAACAAATTGCAAAAATGCTCAACAAACAACGAGGAATGTTTTGATAGCACCACATAGTTGTAGTATGAATGAACTACCAGCATCTCATATATAAAGGCATTGGATATATGGTTCCTTGCTCTTGCTATGAGAGGAAAATGTCAAATGTTCAGTACACCACACAGTGAAAATAGATGTAAATGGTGGAAACATGGTACAGACATGGACATGGTACAGCAGACCCATCATGTCTACCATCTAACACTGCAGACTCTCACTGTTTTCACTGCTGACCTACTTCTATAATCAGAACATTTGTTACATCTGCTTAACTTTGGCTTTCAAACTAAGAGTGGGTCGAGAAGAGACAGAGCACCGTCTTAGTTTGCATATTTTTATCAACTGAAAGCCAGAGTGTATACAAATCCCCCAATCAGTGTATTATTTTTCAGCATTCTTATGTTTCACAAATGATGTTTTCAGCAGGCATATATTGTGTGCAAAACAAAACATCACTATTACTATTGTTCATACCATAGACCGTTAAAAAAATGTGGACGACGCGACTTCATTCTCTTCCTCTAAAGAAATGGTCCGAATATGGCGCTGACATCTTGCGCAGATTTGGGACCGAGTCTGCACAGTAGTGACCTCGGGACCGGAGTCTGCGCAGTAGAGAGCCGCAATATCAAACGCCCGCCCACACTCTCGCAGATGCAGAACAATTCATTGTGTCGTGTGAATTAAAGTTAAAGCTCCAATCTCCTCCCGAAAAAAGTCAGTTGGTGCCTCAGTGACTACTTCACTCAGAGAAGCCATCAATATCAGCTGTCAATCATGACCTCACACCCCCTGTTTTTATAGCATCAAATAACTAACTAAAGCCAAACTTATTTTAAAAACGAACACTTGAAATGAAATCATCATGATAAAAACTGCCTAAAATGACAGAAACCATCTTTGGGAAAAAATTATTTGAAGTGTAATTTGATTGTTTCGTTTGTCTCGCGTCCATTAGAATACATGGAGGGGTGGGGTTATGAGCTATACTGGGACCAACCACCTGGGGGTGATCGAGACGTGTCGGCTTCAGTTTTTAACTCGAGTGCGGCAGGTTTGGTTCATATTAAGTAAAAGTAAGCCAGCAAACCAACCACCTGTTGTCCCAATTGGCTTTATGCCGAACGTCACATGGACAAACAGGAAAACGGGTCTGTTGGAGAAAGTGTTAACGCCAGTACGAACTGACGGCGAGATCTATGGACTTTTAAAGGGTTAGTTTAGCCAAAAATGAAGATTCTGTCAATTACTCACCCTCATGTTGTTCCAAACTCGTAAGACATTCGTTCATCTTCAGAACACATATTTGTAAATGTTTGTGCAGCACTTTGTTTACCACCACAATTGCTTATTTAGGTCAGGGTTAGTAGGGTGTCTACTCTATTATGTCATTTCCTGTTATGTTTTTGTTTGTTTTTGCATGTCTCTACATGTTGTGAAAAATTACTAAAAAGAAGTTAGCTAGCTCTCTCTCTCTATATATCTATATATCTATATCTATATCTATATATATATATATATACATACATACATATACATACATACATATACATACATACATATACATACATATACATACATACATACATATACATACATACATATACATACATACACACACACACACACACACACACACACACACACACACACACACACACACACACACACTTGTACAGCTGTACCATCCTGACATGTTGATTTTATGCATTCGAAAAGTATCCAAATGTATGATAATTCAGGTATTAAAAACATGTTCATCATAAAAGCCAAGTCATTGTACATACGAACTACATTTTTTATGTATTTTTGAATAAATTGATAGATACAAAAAAACTAAATAAATTATGCTATGAAATTGATCCATGTGGGTTCCTGAATCCTGACCTCTCAAAACCCATGATTATTTATGTTCTGATTTTGGTATTTTCCATTTACACTACAACTTTTGTACACATTTTTGTCCCGAATTACAGGCAATAGTCAACAATACATTGTATGGGTCAAAATTATCGAGTTTTCTTTTGTGCCAAAAATCATTGGGATATTAAGTAAAGATCATGTTCCATGAAGATATTTGTAAATTTCCTACCGTAAATATATGAAAAATGGATTATTAGTAGTAATATGCGTTGCTACGGACTTCATTTGGAACACCTTAAAGGCGATTTTCAAAGTATTTAGATTTTTTTGCACCCTCAGATTCCAGATTTTCAAATAGTTGCATCTCGGCCAAATATTGTTCTATCCTAACAAAACATACATCAAGGGGAAGTTTATTTTTTCATCTTTCATATGGTGGTGTATACATCTCAATTTTAAATAAAACCTTTTGACTGGTTTTGTGATCCAGGGTCACATATTTATGTGTGACATCGGTGTAACGTGCATCTTACCTCTGCACCGCAATGGCTTGATGGTGGGTGTAACAGGTGCCCGTTCGCGGGTGTAGAAGGAAGTGACCTGGCAAGGCTACATGACTGGATTTGATGACCATGCAGAAGGCACAGATAAGGATGAATAGGCCCAGAAACACTAAGGCCACACCAATGAGAACAATGTAAGGCTCCATGGTCATGAAGAGCACCATGCCTGTTACCACAACCAAGATCCCCAATGAAACTTGCCCTTTGTGCTGGAAGGACATGTTGTTTCTTCTGGCTACGCCATCACTAGTAGGCACATTGTCTTCCTCCCTTGTAACACCGTTCGTATCACCGTGCATGTGTGTATGAGAGTTTGAGTAAGTCGTGTTGCACAAAAAGTCAGTCTAGCCGTGGTGTCAGTTCATATCCTTGGAGATCCTAGAAAGAGATTGCAGACCATCCTACACATAGAGCAGAAGAAAAAAGAGAGTGAACATTATAGGCTACTACATGCACCACAGATCGAAAACATGTAAATTACATTGATTTAATTGTATTTTTATGCTACAAATTCCAGGTAACCAACAAATATGTTAACATCTGCTGTTCAGAAGTCAAAAATATAATATGACAGAATAAAACTGACTACATTAGTTAGACTGGAAAAAACACTGTAAGGGTTAAAGTAAAAATAGATCATACCAACTGCATTTTACAACTTCCCTATCAAATATGACCACCTAATGGTCTTATCCAAACAAGAGATAAATAGAATTTAAATGGCATTACAATTATTATAGTTAATATTATGAGTGGCTGTTTTCTTTTTCTTTTCAGTCTAATGTATAGCAAACAAACAAAAATCAGACCTACAGTTTTTCCTGTTCATCGACGTTGTATTAAAATACACAGGCTACAGTACCTTGTCGGGTTGACGCAGTCCGACGTGCGTTTGTTTTGACCGTGAAGTTGAACATGAGTGGATGAGTGTAAACGTTTCTTTTAATGAACTGTCTTCAACATATGTCTGCACGTCCTGAATGAACGTCCAGCTCTGCTTCTGTCATTGTACTCAACGAGGATAATCATTTCCACCGAGCTCTTCCCTTTACCACGTAAATCACGACTCAGCCAGTCATTTCCTTATAGAATGCTTAATGGAAAATCTAATTCTTCCCACAGTCATCGCTGTCGGTAGATATGCCATCTGTTTGAGTCTCTGTGGTTTATTTAAACGAGAAAAGGAAGTGGCAGCGTTTATGGGCGGGGGTTGATGCCACTTAGGAGCGTTATCCGATTCGTGAATCGTTCTTTTAAATCGAATCTTTTCAATGATTCAGATGAGCCGGTTCACGAACAGATCAGTTGGCTGAGAGGCCATTTACAGAATTTAATATTACTGGGCTGCTTGAATTTTTGCTTTCTAAAGACTGTTGGGAAAACATTAATCAATTAATCACAATTTTATTGACAACCATATTTTTAAACAGTAACAGCCTGATTTTATATTTGCAGACTATAATGTAAAACCTAATTAATTATGCTGTCTTAATATCTTACACGGTATAAATGGGTATTTTATACATTAGAATAAATAGCTGCATTAGGAAGGTGTTCATACGAAAGGGGATTGTCTTTTTTTCTTCTTTTTTTTTTTTCCCCCTCAAAAACATAAAAATATATAAATACCTTCAGGTGAACATTAAGAAGCATTCAACAAAACATTTGTAAATTCAAGAAATAAGTAAAGATGGACTAGTAATATATGAAGAGGGTAAGTGAAAGTAAAAAACAAAAAAACAAAAAAACAGGTAGGCTACAATTCCAGATCCTTTAAATAAAACGAATAAAAACATTAAATGGAAGAAAGAAAGCTGGTTGTAAAGGTGATTTTTGTCAGGCAATACTCGATGACGTGATTACGCCATGATATAGCCTACAAGAATCGCTGAATCTATTTTGAACCATTTTTAATGAACTGTTCGAAAGAACCGAGTCTCAGAATGAGTTCCCATGTCTCGTCGATAAAGAAATCACCCAGTGCTGGCTGGGCGTGGAAGGACTCGTTTAGAGATTTCTCATACACAGCTTTATATTAAATAATAATAATAATAATAATAATAATAATAATAATAATAATAATAATAATAATAATACAATTGTATTTCGTCATTTTAAATGTTGATTTATAGTAATAGCCTATTCGCTCATGTTATGACTCAGACTAAATTCTTAAAGCATGATTGCAGGACCACTTAGGCTAACTCCCTTCCAGAGAGTGACACAACTCTGGTCCAGATCAGCTAAAACTATGACAAAGAACACTAAGACAAAAACAAAATGGTTGACATGGAGCATGATAAATCTCCACACACACACAAAACACTGAACAGAGGAGAGTCTGCTGTCGTGTTTTTGTCTTAGTGTTTTTGGGAATTGCAGCACTCCTCTCAAAAATAGCTTCAGTAGGCTACACATCTGTATAAAATTTTTAAGCTATAAAGTTTTGAAGCTCACACGTTATGGGAAATAGATTTGAAGGAATTGGGAAATTTCTCCTAACCATTATGTCTCATTGGTGTGCCAGTGCCGGCATGTTAGTTGGAAACAGCAGGCTATGGGTGTTGTTTATCATGCAGGCCTATGGTTAAGATGGTTGTGTTCTTGGAAACGATCTGAAAATGTTTAATGGGACACTATGTACTGTAACTTTTTTGTTTAAAATTAAATAATGAGTCAATACATCATCAAGCCATTTTCCAAAACGTGTTTTTGTATTTTTGTTTATGGTTTTTGTGGGAAATTGCGAATACATTTGAGTACTTGCCCCATTGCATGTCTTGTCATATTTAAAGGCACAGTATGTAATTGTCTGTAATCAAATGTAATCAAAAAAGTATGTAATACACAGTGCTGTTTTATCATAGATACATTTGAGTATTTTACTTTGTGTTGAAAGGATGACACGTACCCGGCCATCCACGTGATGTAAAAGAAAACGGAATTTGTCAGACCAGGCCACCTTCTTCCATTGCTCCATGGTCCGGTTCTGATGCTCACATGCCCACTGTTGGTGCTTTCTGCAGTGGACAGGGGTCAGCATGGGCACCCTGACTGGTCTGCGGCTATGCAGCCCCATACGCAACAAACTGCGATGCACTGTGTATTCTGACACCTTTCTATCAGAACCAGCATTAACTTCTTGAGCAATCTGAGCAACAGTAGCTCGTCTGTTTGATCGGACCACACAGGCCAGCCTTCGCTCCCCACGTTCATCATTGAGCCTTAGCCGCCCATGACCCTGTTGCCGGTTCACTACTGTTCCTTCCTTGGAGCACTTTTGATAGCTACTGACCACTGCAGACCGGGAACACCCCACAAGAGCTGCAGTTTTGGAGATGCTCTGACCCAGTCGTCTAGCCATCATAATTTGGCCCTTGTCAAACTCGCTTAAATCCTTGCGCGTGCCCATTTTTCCTGCTTCTAACACATTCACTTCACCTGTCAGTGGTCATAATGTTATGCCTGATCGGTGTATATAGCTATATAACAATGATTAATTTTCTGTTGATGAATGTATCCAAACAGTTGCTCATCTAATAAAACACATACTATATTAAAGACTCTTTGGTGTTTCCATGGTTTCTACAAAATAAAACCAGAAACTGAGGGTAACACAGGTATGATAGGTGACGCACATACATGGTCCGTGTCCTGGTTAAAACTGCTTATTTCTCTGGATTTAAACATTCCTGTAAACATTTAGGATAATATAAGTACACAAGTCAACAAAATATATAACATTGTTCTAGTGGTTTTTGGATATTTTAATCCAAAAATATATATTTATTATGCCGTATACACTCACCTAAAGGATTATTAGGAACACCTGTTCAATTTCTCATTAATGCAATTATCTAATCAACCAATCACATAGCAGTTGCTTCAATGCATTTAGGGGTGTGGTCCTGGTCAAGACAATCTCCTGAACTCTAAACTGAATGTCAGAATGGGAAAGAAAGGTGATTTAAGCAATTTTGAGCGTGGCATGGTTGTTGGTGCCAGACAGGCCGGTCTGAGTATTTCACAATCTGCTCAATTACTGGGATTTTCACGCACAACCATTTCTAGGGTTTACAAAGAATGGTGTGAAAAGGGAAAAACATCCAGTATGCGGCAGTCCTGTGAGCGAAAATGTCTTGTTGATGCTAGAGGTCAGAGGAGAATGGGCCGACTGATTCAAGCTGATAGAAGAGCAACTTTGACTGAAATAACCACTCGTTACAACCAAGGTATGCAGCAAAGCATTTGCGAAGCCACAACACGCACAACCTTGAGGCGGATGGGCTACAACAGCAGAAGACCCCACCGGGTACCACTCATCTCCACTACAAATAGGAAAAAGAGGCTACAATTTGCACAAGCTCACCAAAATTGGACAGTTGAAGACTGGAAAAATGTTGCCTGGTCTGATGAGTCTCGATTTCTGTTGAGACATTCAGATGGTAGAGTCAGAATTTGGCGTAAACAGAATGAGAACATGGATCCATCATGCCTTGTTACCACTGTGCAGGCTGGTGGTGGTGGTGTAATGGTGTGGGGATGTTTTCTTGGCACACTTTAGGCCCCTTAGTGCCAATTGGGCATCGTTTAAATGCCACGGCCTACCTGAGCATTGTTTCTGACCATGTCCATCCCTTTATGACCACCATGTACCCATTCTCTGATGGCTACTTCCAGCAGGATAATGCACCATGTCACAAAGCTGAATCATTTCAAATTGGTTTCTTGAACATGACAATGAGTTCACTGTACTAAAATGGCCCCCACAGTCACCAGATCTCAACCCAATAGAGCATTTTTGGGATGTGGTGGAGCAGGAGCTTGTGCCCTGGATGTGCATCCACAAATCTCCATCAACTGCAAGATGCTATCCTATCAATATGGGCCAACATTTCTAAAGAATGCTTTCAGCACCTTGTTGAATCAATGCCACATAGAATTAAGGCAGTTCTGAAGGCGAAAGGGGGTCAAACACAGTATTAGTATGGTGTTCCTAATAATCCTTTAGGTGAGTGTATATTGTGCCTTTAAATAGAGAAAAGTTGCTCTGGCTACGGAGGTAGTGGCATAGATTAGTGGTCACTACAAGTGAGAAAGATGGCGAGAACTGAGGGATTTGAAACGCTGTAAAAGCGTTTTTATTACTCAACAGGTGAGTAAGGTGTTTTATTGAACAGATAAATCGCCATATAGCTCTCTAACAGAGTTCATTGTAAAGCATCTATTGTGAAGTGTCATTACATTATGGTTGTTGTCTTCAGCTATAGTCAGCTTCAGATCCTTTCCATCTAAACTGTTTAAA
>CM031962.1:10519882-10884882 GCA_018749465.1 Paracanthobrama guichenoti | reverse complement strand
CGTAGAATTAAGGCAGTTCTGAAGGCGAAAGGGGGTCAAACACAGTATTAGTATGGTGTTCCTAATAATCCTTTAGGTGAGTGTATATATATATAGTAATTTATTTTGACATCTTGTGGTTCACTTTCTCTGGCAGACTGAATAAGCACCCACATTTTTTTTTTTTCAGGTATAAGGTGTGCTTCACACATTCAGGCACTAGAATATTTTTTAAAATATGAGTGATCAGTTATTGAAAGGGTGGGAGGCAACAGGCCTTCCTAAAATTAAAGCCACATCTCTTGTCAAATGCATCACATTATGTTAAATGAGAGATTAACCACTTATTTCCAGTAGCTTATATGTTTTATATTTATAATGCATTTCATTTGAGAATGGGCTGTTAACACATGGTTAAGATGAAAACTATCTCAAGAGGCCCCTCTGCGAGCTGTGGATTGTCAATGCCTGTTTTATAGCTTCATCAACACTTGTTTGTGAATATTTTAGGGAGGGTATTTGGCTCCTCGGTTCGGGTCTCAAGAGAGGAACGCGGCACAGATGTCACACTTCGAAACTGATCTCCCGTGAGCGTCCAAACAGAGGTTCAGTGAGCAGCTGTGTGTCTGAGTAGCTGCGCCTCAGGTGTGTGGAGCTCCTAGTAGTTTTGATGGCCACCTCATAAGGCGGAGGAGGTTCCAAGTCCCAGTGAGGCGGCCGACCCCGGCTGGTAGGGCTGAAGCATGTTGGCTCCATGGGGGGGTAGTCCAAATCGTCACCATATACTCCTCGCCTATGCACAGTCCTTCAAGATACAATCATACATTGTTATTATTAATAAGTTCAAACTACAATGTACAGTATATATGTGAAGTATTACAGTGTATTCTGGGTCTGCATAACTGGGACCAAAATGAAAGGTTTTATACAGTTTATCAACACTAGAGGGCCTTTCAGTATCAGATAACAGCGCAGAGGAGCAGCAGCAGTTCTTAGACTTCTCATCTAAGTGATTTTTAATGGCATCCTAGGGTGGGAGAGAGGGGGAAAGGAAAGAGATATGGCACAATGGGTGGAAAAGTAAAATTATCTCCATGTTTGCTCCTAAATTCTATTTATGATTTTCATTAAGACTTGAGCAAAATAGCTGCATGAAAATGCATGCATCTATTTAATTGATGTATGCTCACCTTTTGGTAAATTATCAATAGAGGAGCATTTACACATTTTCCAGGACGCTCTTTTTATATTAGGTCAGGTCTCCTCTTTGTTTTTATGTTTGTTTAAATATAGGCTATTCTAATTATTAGTGTATTAATGTAATATATAACATTATGCGTTAAAAGGATTGTGAGAGGAAGTTTGAGTTCAGAGAGATTAGGTTAACTTTATGGGTGTTGGAATAAGAACAAAGCCTAAAACACACACACACACACACACACACACACACACACACACACACACACACACACACACACACACACACACACACACATATAGCCTGTAAGAGTATTATTCATGAAATGTGAAACAAAGTAATTTCTTTAAATTTGCCATTTTATACGGGGTATGTACTTTGTAACAAAAAAATCTGCATTAAAATGGACATGTGTTTATGTGAGTGCACATTTATGGATACTTTAATAATACAAAACATTGTTTTTTTATTATGAAGTGTTACTGAGAAAATCAGAGTTTGGGGTCCCAGAGACTACAAAGGTTGATCATGCGTAATAACGCACTTTTCGATGGAACCTCCTCTATGAACTCTAAACTGATTTTATCTTGTGTGCGTTGATTTCATGTTATCAAAGCATCATCGCAGCCATTTAGTTAATTTACGATGCCATTCTCCCCACTTACCCGTGCAGAAAGACGGACTGGGATTCGGGGAGGTTTCCGGTCGGTGGGGTGAACATGACTTGACTGTAGTCGTGGCTGTACTCTTCATTATAAGGCACCGGGGTTCTCTTGCCGTTCATAGCCCAGAAAAGTCCTAATATGAGCATCACCGCACCGAGCACCACACAGCACATGCTGAACGCCTGGAGTCGACTTTGATTAGAAGTTAAAAAAGCGGTGGAGCCACCGGTGACTATTAAAAATACTCCAATAAAAATAGCGCCATGATGTAGTGACGGCATAATGCAAGTTCATAGCATTGATCTATCTGGAATGGTCCGCGCGCATCGTCCAGCTTCAGGATGATATCGAGACTCCAGGGTGAATCAAGTTCCTCAAACGGGTCTGCATTGGTTCACTTCTAATACTTTCATATGCAAAGTGTCTTGATTTAGGCACTTTTAGCTAAAAACATAAAGTGCATTATACAAATGTAACATAGCCTGCATTCGATCGAGTTGCTGTTGGCGCGCATCAGGTTCAGTCCATGCTGTCAGATGAGCGCTGCCTGCTGCTTCGCTGTCAAACTCCTCTGTCATTATAAGAGCATCATTAGAGTTCATGCCCCACCCAAGAGCCGTCTGTAGGCCAGATGGTTATTGGCATGGATTTAAAATTATGATACCCAAGAAGAAGAAATGTAAAGATTGTACACGGCGAAGCCTAACCTTTTTAAAATAGATTTCCCCAAACAGGTTCAAATAAAAACACAGTTGATATAGCCTAAATACATTCGGTGTATCCTATATTAAGTGTGAATCGTTCGTTTGCCGTTTAACCCTTCATGATATGATCAATCATGACATCAGTTTGTAGGTCAAGTAATTTAGCTATTTGTAGAAATGTTGCTCTGAAATTTCACATTGTATAATAATAATCATAAACTTTATTATATATGATACTTCTCAAAGCACTTTACAAAAGGTACACACATATATATATATATATATATATATATATATATATATATATATATATATATATATATATATATATATATATATATATAGGCCTACTAAACATATACTAAAGCATGATATACAACACTGTAAAATCCAACAGTGATTCTAACACATTTTAGTTCACTTTACTTAATGTCTTAATTTAATTGTAAAAATCTAGTAATCTGTACTATTCACATACTATTCCTTGTTTACTCAGAAAACCCAAGTTAAGATTAAATGATTGGTTTGAGTGCCATTTTGTCAAACAAAAACTCACCATTATGGTGATCAGTGTTCACTTTGGTTGGGCACTTGGAACAATCTTTGATGCAGCAATGCAACAAGAAATCACACTTATTTGGTTTCAAAGGAAGAGAAGTAATAAATAGGTTGCTTTTAAAAGTTCAGCTACTGACTGAATAATTAACTATAGTTAATGATTTAGTCAGAAATTAGTCACCTTTTAAAATTAACATATGTAATATTTCCCTTTATGTCATATAATTATCGTTTGCAATTTAATTGCTAACACTTACGTCATAAACACCTGTGAAACTTTTAATTGGGATGATATAATCCCTCTGTATTTGTAACAATATCTTGCAGTTGACCATGCTTGAATCACACACAGACTTCAACATTCAGCATGCAAAACACAACGATGGTAACAACAACTGTAGCTATAAGTCAAGAGTAAATCTAAAGTACAAGATCAAGTACTCTCTACAGTTCTTTTTAGTTACTAGAGCTCTTGTGTAAGTGAACTATACTAAATAAGCATTTGTTAGCACAACATACTATTCCTATTTCACTTTACTTGTTTTTTTAAGGCAATCAGTTTGCATGCTTTTTTTAAGTAAGTCTAACTATTTAGATTTTACAGTGAAGATAAATCTACTAAAAACTACGAAATCCCATATAAGCAAGTCTAAAAAGTGAGTTTTAAGAAAGGATTTAAAAACACTAAAGGATTCAGCATGTCTAATCTAATACGGAAGAGAGTTCCAGAGTTTTGGAGCAAGGGAAAAAAACGCCTGGTCACCCATAGTGTGTAAACGAGTTAAGGGAATAGTCAGTCAGTGGATCGGAGATCATGCAAACAGTTAAGAGTTCAGATAAACAATTTTGGTGCCAGACCATGCAAGGCCTTACACGCAAGCATCAAAATTTTTAAATCTATGCGAAACCTAACAGTGTAGAGATTCCAAAATATGAGAGATGTGCTCTCTAGACTTGGTCCCTGTCAGGATTCTAGCAGCCGAATTTTGGACATATTGCAATTTATTTAGGGTAGTTTTCGAGACCCCTGCAAGCAAAGCATTGCAATAATCAATGCGGGAGAAAACAACCATTTCTTTTAGATGTTTCTTTATAGGGTTTTTATTTTATTTTTAAAGTAAATGAATGCGTGAGCCTGAGGAGATGTAATGGTTTAGTTCACCCAAATGAAAATTCTGTCATTAATTAAAAAAATCTCTTCCCTTCCTTTCTGGGCCTTGCTGTCTACGGAGGGGTCTTATTTATATCTGATATCTTAATTTGTGTTCCGGTCTTGAACGACATGAGGGTGAGTAATTAATGACAGAACTTGAATTTTTGGGTGAACTAACCCTTTAAGATGAAGTTGCTAAGTTGTTGCTAAATAAGAACTAATGCATGCCATATTTTTCAAGCAGGTAAAAAGCAGATAAACTTAAATCTTTCCTTTTTAGCATATTTCCACAATAGTGGTTCCTGTTTGATTATAACTTGCTAAAATGTTCTAGGAACGTTTTTTTTTTTACAACCATTAAAATAATGTTTTCAGAATGTTCAAGTAGCCTAATGTTATAGACCTTATTTTACACATAAATTAGAAACCATCGTGCTGAAATTGCTGTTCCAAACCTTGTATAGTTATAGTATTAGATTCATCTTTTAAATTATATCAGTAAAAAACAAAAAGAGATAAGCTCGGCAGCAGGTCAGACATGTGCTGCCTATCTGATCTGTATCGCCTCATTTCTCAACTGCTGCATGATAATGAACACATCGCACTCAGTCAATGGTGTGACGGTGATTCTTTCTTGTGATTGGCTGAAGAGACGATACGAAACCACTGGCGTCATCTGATTTGACGCTCTACTGACCAATCACCGCGTGCTGGGGGCGGTGCTTAGACCACCTGGACAAGTTCCTAAACGGCATGCAAAATATAGATGATGACAACTCGTATGCGTGCAAGTGGTGAGACTTATCGCTTAACGAATACAAGAATGAAATGACAGTTTATTAGACCGCGTTAATGCATGTGTTTTGATCTTCGTCCGTTGTAAATACACATAAAAAGCATTTGCCAAAGAAAAGACAAGCAACAAGCTCCATGCTTTTTTTTTAAATTAGGAGACTCGTGATTTAAAAATCTGTCGGAATGGATCCGTTGTTATATTTGGGTGGGTTAGTTGTTTTGTTTTTGTTATGGATTAAAGTGAAGGGCTTGGAGTACGTGATAATACACCAGAGATGGGTCTTTGTTTGCCTCTTTCTCCTCCCATTATCCGTCATCTTTGATGTGTACTATTACTTGCGCGCGTGGATCATCTTCAAGATGTGCTCAGCGCCCAAGCAGCACGACCAGCGAGTCAGAGACATTCAGAGACAGGTAAAGGCAAACAAAACATCAAGTTTTATTTTAGTGACAGGTAGAGCGAGGGATTGTTACTGTACTTTCATATACAATGTAGTATTTAATATATTATACTTAAATATCGCACTAGAGCAAATCAGGATCTGGTTGCATTTTAATTTATCCAGTACATTGAGATTGATAATGCATTCTGCATACAAATTACAAATGAATATGCATGAAAAGTGCCTGATCTATTAAGTTAGGGAGGAAGTGCCTCTTCAAAGAATTCTGATAAAATAAAATAAAATAAAAAGACAGTATAATAAAAAGTAGCAAGCAGCGTCTCTACATGTCGCTGTTGTTATGGGGGTGATGACGCTGGGGGCGTGGCGAAACGTTATTGGCACGCCCCCTACAATTCGACATAACACATTTGTGCACCTATCAAGGCAACTAAAAGTAAAACAATTTAAAATCGTTTTTTTATAATTAAAATAAAACTAAAATGTAATATAAATATTTTTGGAAAAATTGAAACTGAAATAAGTTGAAGTACTAAAGTCACTAAAACTGAAATGCAAATAAATTAATGCAAAATAGAAATATTAAAACAACAACAAAAAAAAACGAACTATAAATACTAAATACTAAATCTTACACTAAAATGAAAAAGAACTGAAAATCTGAAACTCTAAATATTAATAAATACTATAATATTATATAAATAATGCTAAAATGTCACTGAGGTGCACATATATGTATATGTCTCACATTAAAATTAAAAGGAAAACTGAAAAAATTAAACAACTAAAAATGAAAGCTAATTCAAAATATTAATAAATGCTATAATATTGCGTAAATAATACTAAAATAACACTGAGGTGCACAAATATGGATATGTCAAGCAGATAAACATAGACTAATTACACACTTTTGGTCACAACCGAATCAAAATGAACTTGAAATTACTTGAAACATAGCAGTAAGTGAAAGATATACACAATATTGTTTGATTGTGGTTATTGCTGAATAAATGCAAAAAAGAACACATAAACTTGATGAGAGTTCAAAGCAATTTGATTTGAATAAAATGTAGCTATTTTAATTTTCCAGGTGCGAGAATGGAAAAAAGACGGAAAAGAGAAGAAATATATGTGCACAGGTCGTCCAGGATGGCTGACTGTGTCCCTCAGGGTGGGAAAATACAAGAAGACACACAAGAACATCATGATTAACATGATGGACATCCTGGAGGTGGACACAAAACGCCAGGTGGCTGTTGCCAAATTTTTTTTAAACAGCAAAATTGTTTAGATATCTTTTCCTCATTAAAAGTTTGGAAAGACAATGCTTTCAGTGGACAGTAAAAATATATTTAGATAACAATTTCAATTTGCATCATATGTGATTTATTAAAATAATACAATGTAAAGAGAGAGGAAATTTACAATTGTTACAAACAACAAATCAAGCATTTACTTTACCAATTTTCCAGGTGGTGCGTGTTGAACCTTTAGCTAACATGGGTCAGGTGACCGCTCTGCTCAACTCTATTGGCTGGACACTGCCTGTGTTGCCTGAACTTGATGACCTCACAGTTGGTAGGTTATGAGGGAGAAGTGAAAACGAGTCATTAGTAATTCCAGTCTTACTTCCTGCACGAACCTACGTAGGTTTGTGTTGTCGACATGTCGAGAAGACGCTGTTGTCAGTGCTTTGAAAGCAAATCCGGAGCTGAAATTCAGCTATGGTAATTTTGGTAAATTTGCAGGAAAAAGTAT
This sequence comes from Paracanthobrama guichenoti, assembly GCA_018749465.1. Classification (NCBI taxonomy): domain Eukaryota; kingdom Metazoa; phylum Chordata; class Actinopteri; order Cypriniformes; family Gobionidae; genus Paracanthobrama; species Paracanthobrama guichenoti. The sequence goes on along the minus strand of CM031962.1, from coordinate 10,877,668 downwards.
GTGAACCCATGCACATACTATGACTATCTGCGTAAAGGGTACCCGTACTTTTCCCAGCATCTGTGTGTTAAGCCTAGTTATGCTTGTTTGTTACCAAGTCTCAGATTACAGCAAACATCTAGACGCATTTGAACATTTTCTATTCAGCACACGGTAACACTTCTCTCCATTTAGATGAAGATTGTAAGTCATCATCCCTGACCTGAATGATCTCTCCCTCTCTTTCCGCACGCTCCACGAGGGATTTGTTTAATGTCTCTGAGCACTTGCAGATATTCGCTTTCTTTAATTGTAGCATAACGTTCTCTCCTGATCAATATTATATGCCATGTGTGGTGCATCAGAGGCTGCTCCTAATTAGGTTATGGATGAGCATAGTCCCTGTTTCAATGAGGCAGATTCGATTAGGACGGATACGGGTCCTATTGCTGAAAGTGTTTATAGATCCCAGAAAAGAGCGCTCATCGGCGGAGAAATGTTTTATACGGACTCTCCTTCAAATTCATTTGTAATTCTGTAGAGACACAGTGCTTAGTAATAAGACAATGGAAAGGTGTGTTGTGTTTGTAAAGCGTTGGACGATAGGAGATATTTCTGGCCACATGTATTGATTCCTATATCTTTGAAACTGTAAGCACCGTATCAAAGCAATAGTTTTATACGATACCATTTCTAAAAGCAGTTTAGAGCTGTATGTCTGCAATCATAGGTCAGTTATTTGGACTTTTGATCCTTCCTTTGTAGCCTCCAGTTGGAACTTATCCCAAAAAGGGTATAATTTGCTGTCCCATTACTTAAAAAAAAAAAGTGTCACGGAAAACTGGAGTAATGATGCTGACAATTCAGCTTTGCCATGAATAAAGTAAATTTTTACAAATTTCAAATAAAAAACATTTTAAATTGTAATAATATTTCACAATATTACAGATTTTACTGTATTTTTGATCAAATAAATGTATCCTTGGTGAGCATCCGACCCCAAACCTTTAAACAGTACTGGTGTATGCATTATTAAATTTGCATTCCAAATATATTATAAATGTATTTTTGGGCTGTTTATTGTGATAGAGGTCATCTCCATCAAGTGTTTGAAACTGTCTCTAATGATTGTCTCACGCTCCGTTCAGGTGGGCTGGTAATGGGAACAGGCATTGAGTCTTCATCTCACATCTACGGCCTGTTCCAGCACATTTGTGTGGCCTTTGAGCTGGTGCTGGCTGATGGTAGTCTGGTCCGCTGCACTGAGGTGAGTCCATTGTTACAGTTTATATAAACTACAGACACACACACAAACATAGACATGTTACAAATTTATATTTAAGCAACATTTTTACTCTCAGAAAGAAAACTCGGACCTGTTCTATGCCGTTCCTTGGTCCTGCGGTACTCTGGGGTTCCTGGTTGCAGCGGAGATCCGGATAATTCCAGCTCGAAAATGGGTGAAGCTTTGTTACGAACCTGTTCGTGGCTTGGATGCTATTTGCAAGAAGTTTGCAGAGGAATCAGCCAATAAGGAGAACCAGTTTGTGGAGGGACTGCAGTACTCTCGGGACGAGGCCGTGATTATGACGGGCACCATGACAGATTATGCAGAACCTGACAAGGTGATAATGAACATTCTGTAATAAAAGTAATCTGTTTTTCTTAGTACTTTTTCTATGGCCCACTTATGGAAGCTTGTTTCTGCCATAGATAAAAACATAAAAAGGGTCATTGAGATGAGTTTACATTTTTTAAATTCTGCAAAAAAAGTCAGAATTGCATGTTACAAAGAAACTCACAATTCTGAGAAAATGTCAGAATTGAGTGTTAAACTGTGAAAACTGTGTAAAACTGTGTAACTGTGTAAATTGTGAGAAAGTCAGAGTCAGATTGCATGTTTAACACAATATTGAGAAAAAGTCTGAATTCTGTTAAACTTGCAATTGTTTGAAAAAAAAATTCAGAATTATGGTTAAACTTGGAATTGTGATAAAAAGTCAGAAGTGTGTGTTAAACTCACAATTGTGAGAAAAAGTCTGAATTCAGTGTTAAACTAGGAATTGTGAAATTTTTTTAGAATTGCATTTAAACTCGGAATTGGGGTAAAAAAGTTAGAATTGAGTGTTAAACTCGGAATTGGGGTAAAAAGTTAGAATTGAGTGTTAAACTCGGAATTGTGATTAAAGTTAGAATTGAGTGTTAAACTCGGAATTGTGATTAAAGTTAGAATTGAGTGTTAAACTCGGAATTGGGGTAAAAAGTTAGAATTGAGTGTTAACTCGAATTGGGGTAAAAAAGTTAGAATTGAGTGTTAACTCGAGTTGGGTAAAAAAAGTTAGAATTGAGTGTTAACTCGGAATTGGGGTAAAAAAGTTAGAATTGAGTGTTAAACTCGGAATTGTGATAAAGTTAGAATTGAGTGTTAAACTCGGAATTGTGATAAAGTTAGAATTGAGTGTTAAACTCGGAATTGTGATAAAGTTAGAATTGAGTGTTAAACTCGGAATTGGGGTAAAAAAGTTAGAATTGAGTGTTAAACTCGGAGTTGGGGTAAAAAAGTTAGAATTGAGTGTTAAACTCGGAATTGGGGTAAAAAAGTTAGAATTGAGTGTTAAACTCGGAGTTGGGGTAAAAAAAAATCTGAATTGCATGTTAAACTCGGAGTTGGGGTAAAAAAGTCAGAATTGAGTGTTAAACTCGGAATTGAGTGTTAAACTCAAAATTGTGGTAAAAAAGTTAGAATTGAGTGTTAAACTCGGAATTGGGGTAAAAAAGTTAGAATTGAGTGTTAAACTCGGAATTGTGATAAAGTTAGAATTGAGTGTTAAACTCGGAATTGGGGTAAAAAAGTTAGAATTGAGTGTTAAACTCGGAATTGGGGTAAAAAAGTTAGAATTGAGTGTTAACTCGAATTGGGGGTAAAAAAGTTAGAATTGAGTGTTAACTCGGAATTGGGGTAAAAAGTTAGAATTGAGTGTTAACTCGGAGTTGGGGTAAAAAGTTAGAATTGAGTGTTAACTCGGAATTGGGGTAAAAAGTTAGAATTGAGTGTTAAACTCGGAATTGTGATAAAGTTAGAATTGAGTGTTAAACTCGAATTGTGATAAAGTTAGAATTGAGTGTTAAACTCGGAATTGTGATAAAGTTAGAATTGAGTGTTAAACTCGGAATTGGGGTAAAAAGTTAGAATTGAGTGTTAAACTCGGAGTTGGGAGTAAAAAGTTAGAATTGAGTGTTAAACTCGGAATTGGGGTAAAAAGTTAGAATTGAGTGTTAAACTCGGAGTTGGGGTAAAAAAATCTGAATTGCATGTTAAACTCGGAGTTGGGGTAAAAAGTCAGAATTGAGTGTTAAACTCGTAAAAGTTAGAATTGAGTGTTAAACTCAAAATTGTGGTAAAAAAGTTAGAATTGAGTGTTAAACTCGGAATTGGGGTAAAAAGTTAGAATTGAGTGTTAAACTCGGGATTGTGTAAAGATAAAGTTAGAATTGAGTGTTAAACTGAGTGAACTTGGGGTAAAAAGTTAGAATTGAGTGTTAAACTCGGAATTGTGATAAAGTTAGAATTGAGTGTTAAACTCGGAATTGTGAGTAAAAAGGAATTGAGTGTTAAACTCGGAATTGGGGTAAAAAGTTAGAATTGAGTGTTAAACTCGGAATTGGGGTAAAAAGTTAGAATTGAGTGTTAAACTCGGAATTGGGGTAAAAAGTTAGAATTGAGTGTTAAACTCGGAATTGGGGTAAAAAAGTTAGAATTGAGTGTTAAACTCGGAATTGTGGTAAAAAAGTTAGAATTGAGTGTTAAACTCGGAATTGTGGTAAAAAAGTTAGAATTGAGTGTTAAACTCGGAATTGGGGTAAAAGTTAGAATTGAGTGTTAAACTCGAATTGGGGTAAAAGTTGAATTGAGTGTTAAACTCGGAATTGGGGTAAAAAGTTAGAATTGAGTGTTAAACTCGGAATTGGGGTAAAAAGTTAGAATTGAGTGTTAAACTGGAATTGGGGTAAAAAAAGTTAGAATTGAGTGTTAAACTCGGAGTTGGGGTAAAAAGTTAGAATTGAGTGTTAAAGTTCGGAGTAAAAGGGTGAGTGTTAAAAGTTAGAATTGAGTGTTAAACTCGGAATTGGGGTAAAAAGTTAGAATTGAGTGTTAAACTCGGAATTGGGGTAAAAGTGTTAGAATTGAAGTAAAAATTGAGTGTTAAACTCAAATTGTGGTAAAAGTTAGAATTGAGTGTTAAACTCAAAATTGTGGTAAAAAAGTTAGAATTGAGTGTTAAACTCAAAATTGTGGTAAAAAAGTTAGAATTGAGTGTTAAACTCAAAAGAATTGTGGTAAAAAAAGTTAGAATTGAGTGTTAAACTCAGATTGTTGTAAAAAAGTTAGAATTGAGTGTTAAACTCGGAATTGTGGTAAAAAGTTAGAATTGAGTGTTAAACTCGGGTAAAAAGTTAGAATTGAAAAAGTTAGAATTGAGTGTTAAACTCGGAATTGTGGTAAAAAAGTTAGAATTGAGTGTTAAACTCGGAATTGTGGTAAAAAGTTAGAATTGAGTGTTAAACTCGGAATTGTGGTAAAAAGAATTGAGTGTTAAACTCGGAATTGGGGTAAAAGTTAGAATTGAGTGTTAAACTCGGAATTGTGGTAAAAAAGTTAGAATTGAGTGTTAAACTCGAATTGTGGTAAAAAGTTAGAATTGAGTGTTAAACTCGGAATTGGGGTAAAAAGTTAGAATTGAGTGTTAAACTCGGAATTGGGGTAAAAAGTTAGAATTGAGTGTTAAACTCGGAATTGGGGTAAAAAGTTAGAATTGAGTGTTAAACTGAGGAATTGTGGTAAAAAAGTTAGAATTGAGTGTTAAACTCGAATTGGGGTAAAAGTTAGAATTGAGTGTTAAACTCTCGAATTGGGGTAAAAAGTTAGAATTGAGTGTTAAACTCGGAATTGGGGTAAAAAGTTAGAATTGAGTGTTAAACTCGGAGTTTGGGGTAAAAAGTTAGAATTTGTGTTAAACTCGGAGTTGTGGTAAAAAGTTAGAATTGAGTGTTAAACTCGGAATTGGGGTAAAAAGTTAGAATTGAGTGTTAAACTCGGAATTGGGTAAAAAAGTTAAAGAATTGAGTGTTAAACTCGGAATTGTGGTAAAAAGTTAGAATTGAGTGTTAAACTCGGAATTGTGGTAAAAAGTTAGAATTGAGTGTTAAATTGGGGTGAAAAGTTAGAATTGAGTGTTAAACTCGGAATTGTGGTATAAAGTTAGAATTGAGTGTTAAACTCGGAATTGGGGTAAAAAGTTAGAATTGAGTGTTAAACTGGAATTGGGGTAAAAAGTTAGAATTGAGTGTTAAACTCGGAATTGGGGTAAAAAGTTAGAATTGAGTGTTAAACTCGGAATTGGGGTAAAAAGTTAGAATTGAGTGTTAAACTCTCGAATTGGGGTAAAAAAAAGTTAGAATTGAGTGTTAAACTCGGAATTGGGGTAAAAAAAGTTAGAATTGAGTGTTAAACTCGGAATTGGGTAAAAAAGTTAGAATTGAGTGTTAAACTCGGAATTGGGGTAAAAAGTTAGAATTGAGTGTTAAACTCGGAGTTGGGGTAAAAGTTAGAATTGAGTGTTAAACTCGGAATTGGGGTAAAAGTTAGAATTGAGTGTTAAACTCGGAATTTGGGTAAAAAGTTAGAATTGAGTGTTAAACTCGGAATTGGGGTAGAATTGAAAAGTTAGTAAAAGTTAGAATTGAGTGTTAAACTCGGAATTGGGGTAAAAGTTAGAATTGAGTGTTAAATTGGGTAAAAAAGTTAGAATTGAGTGTTAAACTCGGGGAATTGAGTGTTAAACTCGAGTTGGGTAAAAAAAAAGTCAGAATTGAGTGTTAAACTCGAATTGAGTAAAAGTTAGAATTGAGTGTTAAACTCGGAATTGGGGTAAAAAGTTAGAATTGAGTGTTAAACTCGGAATTGGGGTAAAAAGTTAGAATTGAGTGTTAAACTCGGAATTGGGGTAAAAAAGTTAGAATTGAGTGTTAAACTCGGAATTGGGGTAAAAAAGTTAGAATTGAGTGTTAAACTCGGAATTGGGGTAAAAAAGTTAGAATTGAGTGTTAAACTCGGAATTGGGGTAAAAAAGTTAGAATTGAGTGTTAAACTCGGAATTGGGGTAAAAAAGTTAGAAAGTGTTGAGTGTTAAACTAGAATTGAGTGGAACTCGGGTTGGGGTAAAAAGTTAGAATTGATTAAAAGTTAGAATTGAGTGTTAAACTCGGAATTGGGGTAAAAAAGTTAGAATTGAGTGTTAAACTCGAATTGGGGTAAAAAGTTAGAATTGAGTGTTAAACTAGAATTGAGTGAATTGGGGTAAAAAGTTAGAATTGAGTGTTAAACTCGGAATTGGGGTAAAAGAATTGAGTGTTAGAATTGGAGTGTTAAACTCGAATTGGGATAAAAAAGTTAGAATTGAGTGTTAAACTCGGAATTGGGGTAAAAAGTTAGAATTGAGTGTTAAACTCGGAATTGTAAAAAAGTTAGAATTGAGTGTTAAACTGGAATTGGGGTAAAAAGTTAGAATTGAGTGTTAAACTCGGAATTGGGGTAAAAAAGTTAGAATTGAGTGTTAAATTGAGTGTTAAACTTAGAATTGAGTGTTAAACTCGGAATTAAAAAGTTAGAATTGAGTGTTAAACTCGGAATTGGGGTAAAAACTTAGAATTGAGTGTTAAACTCGGAATTCAGAATTGTTAGAAAAGTGTTAAACTCAGAATTTAAAATTTAGAATTGAGTGTTAAACTCAGATTTGTGAAAAAGTTAGAATTGAGTGTTAAACTCAGAATTGGGATAAAGTAAAGTTAGAATTGAGTGTTAAACTCGGAATTGAGGTAAAAAACTTAGAATTAAGTGTTAAACTCAGAATTGGGGTAAAAAACTTAGAATTAAGTGTTAAACTCAGAATTGTGATAAAGTTAGAATTGAGTGTTAAACTCAGAATTGGGGTAAAAAAAGTTAGAATTGAGTGTTAGAATTAAGTGTTAAACGGAATTGGGGTAAAAAGTTAGAATTGAGTGTTAAACTCGGAATTGGGGTAAAAACTTAGAATTGAGTGTTAAACTCGGAATTGGGGTAAAAAAGTTAGAATTGAGTGTTAAACTCGAATTGTGATAAAGTTAGAATTGAGTGTTAAACTGGAATTGGGGAATTGTGATTAAAAAGTTAGAATTGAGTGTTAAACTCGGAATTGGGAGTAAAAAAGTTAGAATTGAGTGTTAAACTGAGGAGTTGTGATAAAAAGTTAGAATTGAGTGTTAAACTCGGAGTTGTGATAAACTCCGGAGTTGTGATAAAAAGTTAGAATTGAGTGTAAAAAGTTAAAGAATTGAGTGTTGGAATTGGGGTAAAAACTTAGAATTGAGTGTTGGAATTGGGGTAAAAAACGTAGAATTGAGTGTTAAACTCGGAATTGGGGTAAAAAAGTTAGAATTGAGTGTTAAACTCGGAGTTGTGATAAAAAAGTTAGAATTGAGTGTTAAACTCGGAATTGTGATAAAGTCTGAATTCCATGTTAAACTCACTATTCTGAGAAAAAAGTCAGAATTGAGTGTTAAACTTGGAATTGATTTAAAAAAAGTCTGAATTCCATGTTAAACTATCACAAGTATAACACTAAATTCTGACTTTTCTTTCTCAGAATTGTGAAACTCTCAGTTGATAGTAAAAGGTCAGAATTGAGTGTTAAACTCGCAATAATGAGGAAAAAGTCAGAAATGTCAGATATAAACTTGGAAATACGATAATTGTGAGATTGAAATTCGATTTTTAATTTTCTTTATTCCGTTGTGGAAACAAGCTTCTATACCCTCTTGCCTGTTCTCTACATATTGGCACTGGCCCACTTTTCAATGACACTGGTATGTGTTTATTATGAAACATTTACAATTAAACCATTATATTATCATACAGTTTCTTTTTCTCTCTGTCTTTCCCATTGTCTGTTAGACTAACTGTATAGGTCACTATTACAAGCCGTGGTTCTTTCGGCATGTGGAGGGTTTCCTCAAGCAGGACCGTGTTGCAGTGGAGTACATTCCTCTCCGGCACTACTACCACAGACACACCCGCAGCATTTTCTGGGAATTACAAGTAAATTACTCTGAAAAACTGCTCTCACAAACAAAAGTATATGCTATATCAGTATATATGCTATTATTCATCTACATTGGGTCTCAACTAGTATCCCATCATGCAACCATTTTATTTATTCTAGTCCAGTGTAACATGAGGAGAGTAGTATGCAAGTATGACTTTCTCCACAGTTATCCCAACATTTTATATTTTGTACTGGATCTCTAGGGAATGTATCTTCCAAGAACTGTCATCATCTTGCTTTGCATTTGACTCTTATTGAGATAGCCTGTGACAAGTTTTAACTTTCAATTTGGCTTTTGGTTTGTGGTGTACTGTACACTCAGAGTGTAGTCAGACACATACTTCCTCCTCTATGGTTTGCATTAGCGTTATCATTTTTCACTTGTCCCATAATGCATATTTAAAGAGACAACTATTATCCCTCTCTTCCATCTTAATCAAGCCACGTGTCTCACTCTCTCTCTTAACCCTTCTGTCTCAAACATCCTCACACAGTTTTGATGCATTATATCCACTAAAGCCTTCCATTAGCTACAGGAAATATGCGTTGTCTGTTGTTTGGCAGCACTAGTATAACATTACTCAATAAATTATGCAGCTAAAGCTGAGATGGACAAGGTCAGGACAGGAGTGTGCTTTGACTTTCAAACTTGACTTTTGTGATCATAAAGAATGGTGTACATACTGTATACTTGCTAACAGCACTTCCTGTAAGACATATTGATCGGTCATATTGATCTGTCTTATTCTATAGCTTGTATATACTTTTTCATCTATCATCCATATAAACCTTTGTATGCTTTCCCATCTCATTTCCATCCACAATTCCCTGTTGTCTGTTTTTCAGGACATCATTCCATTTGGGAATAACCCGTTGTTCAGGTATGTGTTTGGCTGGATGGTTCCTCCTAAGATCTCCCTGCTGAAGCTCACGCAGGGAGAGACCATCCGCAAACTGTACGAGCAGCACCATGTGGTGCAGGACATGCTGGTCCCCATGAAGCACATCAAGACCTCCATCCTACGCTTCCACGAGGACATACATGTGAGACACCCAAACAAATAGACACATTTTATTAGTGTTTTTTTTTTTACTAGGGTTGTGTTTAAAATACATTTCACACTAAGTATACTACAAATCCATTGACATATTTACTGACATATCGCTTGAGACTTACTGATATAAATATTATAATTAAAATTTATTTGGAGTACTTCTTTATTGCATAATGCACATTTCTTATTATTAAGCCTAAAGTGTTTTAATATCACTATTAGTAAGGATAGTATGACCACTGTATAATATCAGTCTTTAAAGGGATAGTTCACCCAAAAATGAAAATGCTGTCATCATTTACTCACCCTCATGTTATTCCAAACCTGATGAATTTCTTTCTTCTGTCGAACTAAAAGATATTTTGAAGAATGTTGGTAACCGGACAGTTGATGGTAGCGATTGACTTCAATAGTAGGGGAAAAAGTCAACTACGCTCTGGTTACCAATATTCTTTTAAATCTGTACTGTTTTGTTGTTGTGTTATTATTATATTATAATATTATAAATCTGTTTTGTTGTTGTTGTTATTATTATTTTAAAATGCTAAAGTTTCAATGCAGGAATCTTTATGTATTGAAAAAGCAGGCATCAAAATATAATTTATTTATATGAAAGTCTGTTCCAGTAATGCTCAGACTTTATTTTACACAAAAATCGAAAGCTGCTATTCTGAAAACACATTAGAAATTCTCATGGGAACTCATGACTCAAAAAGCTAATTCTCTTCCAGACTACAAACTGAACAGCTCTAAAGCAGCCGAATCAAAGCCAGATGTCTACAATGTAAAAAGAGCCACTATTACACACACACATATATATATATATATATATATATATATATATATATATATATATATATATATATATATATATATATATATATATATATATATATATATATATATATATATATATATATATTACATTTGATCATTTCTGTTTTCTATTTTAATATATTTTAACATGTAATTTATTCCTGTGATGGCAAAGCTGAATTTTCAGCATCATTACTACATCATTCTGATATGATGATTTGCTGCTCAATTAAAGGTGTGACCAGCTGAACAGCCAAACAAACTGTACAACCCATTTGCTGGAGAACACGAGCAAATTAGGGTAGATACACTTAAAAAGCAAATACTCTTTTTTTCTTTAAGGAGCACCAGCTAAATTTCAAGTTCAACCCCCTTGTCCTATGTCTATATTTGAGACAAAGTAATGAGGCCATTATTATTCTTAAGGTTTAACACAATTAGATTAATTTAAACAATATGTAGTGCTTACATCATTACTGCATCATTCTAACATGATGATTTGCTGTTCAATTAATATCTGTTATTACTGGTGCTCAATCACTAATAATGGCTCTTATTATTATCAATGTTGAAAACAGTTTTTGTTTTTTTCAGGATGAATAGAAAGTTAGAGCAGCATTTATTTGAAATGGAAATCTTTTGTAAAATTACAAATGTCTTTATTGAATACAAGTATTCATTTCTATTAAAAAAATAAAAATCTTACTTACCCCAAACTTTTAAATGTTAGTGTATCACGGTTTCCACAAAAATATTAAGCAGCACAACTGTTTTCAACATTGATAATAATAAGAAATGTTTCTTGAGCAGCAAATCAGGATATTAGAATGATTTCTGAAGGATCATGTGAGACTAGCTACGTTTCCATCCACCTATTTTACGCCCATTTCAGGATATCTCATAAAAAAATGATGATGGAATTGCCAAGATGCTCAAGTGCGCACTTGAGGAGGATAATTTTTTTTATTTTTATCTGTGCATAAACTACAATGGAGTAATGATGCTGAAAATTCAGCTTTGATCACAAGAATACATTACATTTTAAAATGTATTCAAATAGAAAGCAGTTATTTTAAATTGTAATAATATTTCACAGTATTACCGTTTCTACTATATTTTTGATCAAGTAAATGCAGCATTGATGAGCCCTTCTTTCAAAAACATAAAAAAATTAAAAAAACTTGACTGACCCCACGTTTTGCACAATAGTCTATATTTGTTGCATTACTTTTAGTGAATTTTGCTCATGGTCATGCGTGTTGTAGGTGTATCCTCTGTGGCTGTGCCCCTTCGTGCTGCCCAACCAGCCGGGAATGGTGCATCCTAAAGGAGATGAAGATGAACTGTATGTTGATATCGGAGCGTATGGAGAGCCCAAAGTCAAACACTTTGAAGCCAGATCATCCACGCGCCAGCTGGAGAAGTTTGTTAGAGACGTTCATGGGTCAGTTGTCACTTTTCACCTTTCTATTAATTGGTAAAGACTGGCCTAAATAACCAAGTTTTGAAATTCAATCAAATTGTCTGTGATAAAAGTCTGCAAAGCGTTATTGTCATAGAAGGGTATTTTATAACGCAACACTTTCATATCTAGATTCCAGATGCTGTATGCGGATGTATACATGGAACGACAGGAATTCTGGGACATGTTCGATGGAACATTGTATCATAAACTCAGAGAGCAACTTGACTGTAAAGATGCGTTTCCTGAAGTATTTGACAAAATCTGCAAGTCTGCAAGACACTGAATCCAATCAAACCTGAAAGGTGTGACCAGCTGAACAGCCAAACAAACTGTACAACCCATTTGCTGAAGAACACGAGCAAATTGGGGCAGATACACATAAAAAGCAAATACTCTTATTTCTTGCTAAATTTCAAGTTCAACCCCTTGTCCTATGTCTATATTTGAGACAAAATATAAAGGCCATTATTATTCTTAAGGTTTAACACAATTAGATTAATTTAAACAATATGTAGTGCTTAACAAATCAGTAGTTTATGTACATTCAAATACATATAAATGATCAATTTAACTATTTTAGAGTACTTCAACTAATAACCTGTTAAGCATCATATAACAAAATGTTATTATAAAATAGTTACTATTGAAGCTAGTTTCACCACGTAATAAAAAAATTGCAACTTTTTATCTCACAATTGCAGTATCTCACATTTCTCACATCTCACATTTTATATATATATATATATATATATATATATATATATATATATATATATATATATATATATATATATAAATAGTGTGTGTGTGTGTGTGTGTGTGTGTGTGTGTGTGCACACACACACACACACACACATTTTCTCAAAAATGTGAGAAACTCAGAATTGCAAGAGAAAAAGTCATATATATATATATAGGCCTAGATAATATCTAAATTTATATCTTAATATATAGACAGACAAGCTTCAATAAATAATAAAAAATAAGAACATTGTCTATTTTCCTACATTGTGAATGTTTTCTACCTCACAGTAGATGTCTTAACAATATCTAACATAAATGATTTATTTTTGAGGTGTGTTGAAAGGGATATTTTATATACTAAAAACATTAAAGCACTTAATATAAGCCTGGCACAGTTTGTGAATGTGTTTAGCATTAATGTACTTTTTACATCCATAAATACACTTTTTATTATCAAACTTATATTTGTACTAATTATGAAATGATGTTTGTCATTTATAACAGTTATTGTCAGTTACATAGGTTAGTATTTTAGGTCTGAAAACATACTTTAAAAAATCATACTTGTGGCCTTCTGAACTTGTTTTTGCTCTTTTATACTGTGTTCACAATATATATTCTGTATTTGTATTTTCTGTGTGCTGAAACTGTGAATGTCACATACTTAGCAGTCTCAATATACATTAAAATAAATAATTTAAACCATCTACAGACTGTCCTGCTATCGAAATCATTGAATTCGGCTTTGATCAGTATAAAAAATGTTCAATCTTTAATAATGGAGCTTCTGCAGAGTTTTTCTGGTGTTGATGGCAGTGCTTCATGTGTATGGGCTGGGTTGGAGTGGATTTATGGTTGAGGAATATGCCATATAGAAAACTATCATCCATCTGGTCCAAAGGAAAATTAACTGCTCCCAGTTTCTCCGTGTAACATGATGCCAGCACATTACGATAATGCCTTGTTCAGCAGTCACCACCATGTCATATTAATTGACATCTTTGCTTCAAGAGAACATCATACAAATCTTTGCTAATATCTATATTCAGTCATTAAAATGTAAATGACAAAAAACGCTTAATACAAGATTTTCCCTCTTATATATCTAGAAGTTAAAGAAATAGTTTTTGTGAATATTTACTGTTATTTTGAATTCATGGATCACTGGCCATGTCTCCCTCTAGTGACTGAATTACACCTTCAAGTCTTTTCAGGAACATGAACCAACTTATTTTGTTTTTGGAGTAAAAAAAAAAATATAATAATTAAAATTATATATATAAATATATATATATATATGATACAATACAGATACACTGTGGCACCTCAAAAGTACTTGGACACTTAAGCTACAAATTAAAAATGTGTAAGTCTCTTCATAACAAAATGTAATAAATATATATATATATATATATATATATATATATATACACCGATCAGGCATAACATTATGACTACTGACAGGTGTCATATCTGATTATCATATTATCACTGATTTGCTCTTCATCACGGCACCTGTTAGTGGGTGGGATATATTAGGCAGCAAGTGAACATTTTGTCCTCAAACTTGATGTGTTAGAAGCAGCAACAATGGGCAAGTGTAAGGATTTGAGCGAGTTTGACAAGGGCCAAATTGTGACGGCTAGACGACTGGGGACTGTTCCTGGTCTGCAGTGGTCAGTATCTATCAAAAGTGGTCCAAGGAAGGAACAGCGGTGAACCAGCGACAGGGTCATGGGCGGCCAAGGCTCATTGATGCACGTGGGGAGTGAAGGCTGGCCTGTGTGGTCCGATCAAACAGACGAGCTACTGTAGCTCAAATTGCTCAAGATGTTAATGCTGGTTCTGATAGAAAGGTGTCAGAATACACAGTGCATCGCAGTTTGTTGCATATGGGGCTGCATAGCCGCAGACCAGTCAGGGTGTATCATGCTGACCCCTGTACACTGCCAAAAGCACCAACAGTGGGCACTGTTATGTATAATATTAGCACTTAAACAGGCAATGTGCACCACAAAATACATACTCTTTAGTCTCTTGGAGGCATGAGAAACATATTTGATAATGATAATGACATATTTTGAGTATGGGTCACATGGTCACTGTGTTTGTTTTGTCAGTGACTTAAAACCAACATGGTGATGGATTTTCTGAATTTGTGTAAAGTAGTTTGATTTTAATCTTAATTTTCTTCATTATAAAAACACAATAAAACTGCTCATATTAATTGTGAACACTGTCTTAAGGATCATGTGACACTGAAGACTGGAGTCTTCTGCCATTGCCATCACAGGAATAAATTACATTAACAAAAAAATTACAATAGAAAACAATTATTAACATTTTTAATAATATTTCACAATATTACAGTTTTACTGTATTTTATTATATTTTATTAAATAAATGTAGCCTTGGCGAGCATAAGAGACTTTGTTCAAAAACATTCAAAATTGTCATGTTTCCAAACTTTTGACAGGTGTATATACGCTAAGCTTGTTGGAATTCAGTTATCGTGGGATCTACATTGTACAAGTCTGGCCCAAACTTTCTTTTACAATCACAAACACACTCACAAATGTTCATGAAGTCCCTGGTGTTTCTAGGAATCACTGATTTTGTTCTCCTTCAGTTGAACATTGTAATTGCCCTGAACAACTGTTAATCAAAGCAGTGGGACAACAGTACAGAAAGCGCCCAAGAGAGTTACCCTGTCCTTTACTCGTTCACACCCATTAAACAAAGACCAATGACATGTTGAGCACTAATTAATCCACCGGTTTGAACATGCCCTGTGGCTGAGAGTGAGGGAGTGAATCCTCTGGTTATTTACAGTTAGAAGAGCAGCTATAATTAAGTTCTTTATCAGTTAAAGGGATAGTTCAACTATAATATATTATATAAAATTCAACCTGCCAAAGTGGCTATAGTGACTGCGTTACACGCCACAGCTGAAATCCACCCGCATTTGGTGGGATGGCAGGTGTTAATGTCAAGCCCTGGTTCACCCAAAAATGAAAATTCTGTCATCATCTACTCACCCTCAAGTTGTTCCAAACCTGTATGAGTTTCTTTCTTCTGTTGAACTAAAAAGAAGATATTTTGTAGAATGTTAGTAAACAGAAAAAAAATACTATGGAAGTCAATGGGGCCCATCAACTGTCTGGTTACTGACATTCTTCAAAATATCTTCTTTTGTGTTCAGCAGAAGAAAGAAACTCATACAGGTTTAGAACAACATAGGGGTGAGTAAATGATGACAGAATTGTAATCTTTGGGTGAACTATCCCTTTAACTGGTCCTTTGTTGCGGTGAGTAGGCCCTAACTGCTGACGCATCAAACATGTTGTACAAAAAATGTTTACTTTAATAATAATTAATAATAATAAGATACACTTTTTGCCAAAGTTTTGTCCCAAATTTAAAGCTAAATGTGCATGTGTGTGTGTACTTACCCATTTTTTCAGGACAAATGTGTACCCAGAAGTGAGCTAAATCTATTTTTAATGGGTTTTTGTTTGTTTGTTTGTTTGTTTATTTGTTTTGTTTTACATTTAGCTTTTAGGGTTTTTTTGTTGTTTATTTTGTTTTAAGTTTTTAGAGTTTTTTTTTTTTTTTTTTTAATGCAGTACATTTTTTGTTAGGCTATAACTAGCTGTATATAAAACAATAGAAGTATATGGAATGTTAAAGGTGCACTATGTAACTTTTCCGTCCACTAGAGGTCGCCTATTCAAAACAAAGGCTTAGTTTGATGACGCCAAGTTTGAGCGTGGTCTTCTCTTCACATCCGGTGGAAATGACTCGGGATAGGACAAAAATCAAGTTCATGGATGCGGTTATTAACGTTACTGTAGTATGAAGCAGAGCAGGACGAGTGTTGTGGGAGCTGAGCAAGGCCGCTGGAGCGATTGTTAATAAGATGAAGGCAACACGCGCAAGCAGCGGGACTTTTATTATGCCACAGTCGCCATTTCCACTTTTCCGGTCATGAGTATGAGGTAACGCAGCTCTGTTTATCATATTAGATACATCTGAGTGTGTTGAAAATGATGTTATGACGTTACTCTGTGCGTTCGCTCGGCGGCTGCTATGATACTTGTTGCACACTGCAGTAAGAGTAGAGTTTCTGCTAAATAAAAGCGGAAACCAAGGGTAACGCAGATATGATGCCATTGACAGGGACTCCCTCACACGTCCCGTTAAAATAGCAATTTTCTCACGATTTAAAAATAGTTGGAAACATTTGGGATATTGTAAGAACTCAACTGAACAAAATATAGAACACTGGCCTAGTGGTTTTTGGATATTTTACTGAAAAAATTTTACATAGTGCACCTTTAAGTTGTGTGTCTAAATGTTTAAAAACCTGTTCCTTAAGAATTACCAGAAGCATCCGCATAAAACACGCCCACCAGAATACTAAACCACACCCAACAATAACAAGAGCATACACAAACTACGCCCATCAAACCACTCCGACCGCGAAACCCCGCCCATCGGTCTGACTACCAGTCCGAGAGTTACTACAGCTGCAGACCGGTTCCTCCTTTATCGTACATTTATGGTGTTCTACCCCGACGATTAACATAGTGACGGGTGATCGTCCGGTAAGTAGATCGACATCATGGTGACAGCATGTAGCTGTAATGATATCCAGCCTTTCATAACCCTATAGGTGTAGATTTCACATGACGCAACAAAAAGTACGTGCTGCGAGAGCTTTTCTGTCAATTGGTGCCAGTTCAAAAATCAAGGGATTTCCCTCTGTTGGAAAGAGTCGCGGTGCTTAATCGGAAGCTTTGGAGGGTTTTGGGACACCATGGCTGTGTCTCAACAACCAGTGAGCCGCCTAGGCGCCTACATAGACAGCACTTTTGGGTCATTATAGACGCGTTTATGTGTGCAGACGAACCGAAAATGCAGTGTAGGTAGGCAGCTCAGTAGGTTTTGAAACAGCCTGCTTTCTGGACATGGCGTTAGAGAATCAGCCTTTGCACAATAAACGAGCACAAGCAGTGCAGTCTCACGATTCTTAAAGGGACAGTTCACCCAACATTTGTCAATTATTCACCCTGATTATGGAACGCAAAACATGTTAGGCAGGTTGAAAGCCTCAGTTACCCTTCACTTTCTTGGCATCTTTTCTATGCAGTGGTGAATGGTTGTCATTCTGGGTTAGGAGAAATTTAGTGAGTTGACAATTTAAATTATGGGGGGTGAACGATACTTTTAACTTGTTTTAACTATTGCAGTGCGTGTGCCTTATATGATTTATATTAGATGGCACTGGCAGATATTCTATTAAGAAAGTTTGTTCCATTATTGTATGCTCTGTTACTCATGTGGGTGAAAGGTGAGCGCCTCCACCTCTTTTGTTTCTAACGCAGAGTGTTTTGTATGCAAGCTTGTTTCCGTCACAGAATAAAACATTTAAAAAGATAATTGTGACTTTATAAAGTCCAATTCTGAGGGGGAAAAAAAGGCAGTCTTTTTTAAGACAGAATTGTAAGTTTTTAACCTCCAGGGACCCAGGAATAGACTTTTGTCCTCTGTAGTGGCACCATAGGCTAAATGTCAGTTTTAAGTCTGGATGTCCTGTAAAGAGCACATTCAGGGTTTTTCAGAGACCAAATGTTTGGAAGGTTCACAATGACAACTGCCTCTCCTTGGACTTTAAAAATGACTGACATTCATTTAGTGATACAATTTAACACTCTTATGGAAATATTATAATATTTTGTAATTATCATTTAAATCTAACAAATGTTTTAATTGTTTGTCATAAATCAACATCTTAGGAAAATGTTATGGGGTTTAATCAAAATGTGACTTTCAAAATATGACTTTCTGTTACGATACAGGGCATTGATTTCATACTTTCATACTTTTGATTTCAAGTGAATAGGGAACATAATTATATTTCAGTATTCCTATGAAATATTAGCTATTATGAAAATCTTGCCAATTACGACTCCCATTATTAATTTTTTTCTATTTACATGTTGCCCCAAGAACATCTTAATAAGCAAATTAGTTTATATATATATATATATATATATATATATATATATATATATGTATATATGTGTATATATGTGTATGTGTATATATATGTGTGTGTATGTGTGTGTATGTGTGTGTGTGTGTGTGTATGTGTATGTGTGTGTGTGTGTATGTGTATGTGTGTGTGTGTATATATGTGTGTGTATGTGTATGTGTGTGTATGTGTATGTGTGTGTATGTGTATGTATGTATGTGTATGTATGTGTATGTATGTGTGTGTATGTGTATGTATGTGTATGTATGTGTATATATGTGTATATATATGTATGTGTATATATGTGTATATATATGTATGTGTGTGTGTGTGTGTGTATAATAGGAAAACCCGCCATTTTACACACACATATTGCTTAAAGCAAAATTATCAAATCATTCTGTTATACCTTTCATAACATAATTGAGAATCATCTTTATACAAAGTTTGGTATAAAAATTTTTATATTTTCTTATGCTCTAATCTATGTAATGGCATGAAAAAATACTGTTTTTTTATTTTTTTATTCTTTGGCAGAAACAAGCTTCCATAGTTTTGTGCTGAGTGTCAAGTACATGACTTAAGACAAAAAAACTAACATTTTGGCATCACACCTTTTAAACATCGCAGTGACAGTGAGTGAGGGGGTGAAAGACGATAGTGTGCCGTGACAATGTCTACAGACAGAGAGCCTCCCGTCACTGCTAAACTCCTTCACCTCATGTTTCTCTCCACCTTCTGGGAATGCAGATATGGGTCACCTTCATATCGGGTAGGTGTGGCCACTGTTTGTTTTTTTCACTGTTTAATTTATTAATGAAATAAAAGGCCACTTAGATACTTAAAGAGAGTACACTTTCATGACTGTTTCTTAACACTTAAAAATAGATAAATAAATAATGCACTTTGTAATAGTCAAATTAAAAGTTTTACTTTAGAGTTTAAAATCTCATTTTAAATCATTGTTTTAGTGCTTTAAATAAGTACACTTGATTTGATATGTTGACTATGCTATTCAATATTATGTTTCAAGTTTAAAATATTTTAAATTTACAAAATTGCAAAACAAATTGAAAGACGGTAGAAGTAATTATGAAATTACACAAAGATGTACTTAAGTCCAACTTAAATGGATCATACAGCACTCTAAAGTTCAGCTATTTAATACACATTTTAAGGTGCAGTGTGTAATATTTATTTCACAGAACTCTATTGACAGAAATGCAATATAATATACATAACTATGTTTTCAGTGGTATATAAAGACCTTACATAGTGAACTGTTGTGTTTTTAATTACCTTAGAATGAGTAATTTCTATCTACATACACCGCGGGTCCCCTTACAGTGAAGTCACCATTTTGTGGCGCCACGTTTCTACTGTAGCCCTAAACGGACAAACTACTCTACAGGGCACTAGCTACTCCCTGCTGTCTCAGACGACATCTTTGTCCTGTGTCAGCCACCGTAGCTTCTCTATGTGCTTTGAAAGGGATGGGTGAGCGGTGGGCGGTTGCAGTTCGCAACCTCACCACTAGATAACGCTAAAATTTACACTGTGCACCTTTAAACCAAACAAAATTTTTATTTAATTGCAAATAACATGCAGTCAAGTGTCTTAAAACATTACATTCAGTTTACACTTAAGTATATTCTCTAAAAGGATATTATTTCTGTAATAAGTACTCTTTTTAAAAGTAAGCTAAGTGTACTTTTTTTTTTTTACATGGGTAGATTTATACATGAATACATTTATGCAAATATAAACAAGATTTATAATATTCACAGTCCTTAAGGCTCACTTGATTTTTATTTTGCTCAGGCTTTGTGATGGACAACCATCTAAACCGGCACACGTTTGGCTTCATTCAGAGCCGGCTCTTCCCGTTTTACCTGCATATCGGGTCAGCCTGCGCTTTCTTCAACCTCGCCATCTTCGCCATGTACCATCCCAGCAACATGCTGGATGACAAAGAGGCCTTCCAGGTATTCAGAACAAAATGTTCCTAGATATGTGAAAAGATGTTACTTAAATAGTTCATCCAAAAAATTATGAATGGCCCTCATGTCATTCCAAACATGTATGACTTCCTTTCTTCTTTGGAACAAAAAAAGAAGATATTTTGAAAAATGTGCTTGTCACTTTTATCCAGTTAATTACAATAAATGGTGACTGCAGCGTTTAAGCTTCAAAAAGGACACAAGATCACCATAGACTTGAGCATGATATTTATATACACCGATCAGGCATAACTATGGAAGTATATCGCGGACAATTTTCAAAAGGAATTGCAAATTGTATTTGCAGTTGCGTTTTCAGTTTGTGTCCGCATAAAATGTGACAATCCAAACGCAATTGCAAATCGCGCATTTACGTTTGCGCGAACGCACAACGTCTGCCAAATTTCAAATGGAAAAGCAAAGTGTGTTTGCAATTGCATTTCCAATGTCTTAGAAGTTATGACCCTGCCACTTTGGAATAGTAATAGAAAATCACCTATTTGCTATTTCATTTCCTCCGTGTCCTGCCACAATCAGCACAAAATTCAAATGGAATCGCAATCCCCTTTGCACTTTCATTTCCGATGTCTAACACAGTCAACTGTCAATCAGGCTTGAGGGCGGGGTTTATTGATGTAGTCTGAAAGTAGGCCACGCCCTCAAGTGGTGGAAGACAAAGCACTTTTTCATCATTATTCATTCCTATAAAGAAAATGGGGAGAAATATCCAATAAAGGTGTCTATTTTGCAACAACAACAACAAAAAAAGTCATAAAATAATAATATATAATATATATATACTCACCTAAAGGATTATTAGGAACACCATACTAATACTGCGTTTGACCCCCTTTCGCCTTCAGAACTGCCTTAATTCTACGTGGCACTGATTCAACAAGGTGCTGAAAGCATTCTTTAGAAATGTTGGCCCATATTGATAGGATAGCATCTTGCAGTTGATGGAGATTTGTGGGATGCACATCCAGGGCACGAAGCTCCCGTTCCACCACATCTCAAAGATGCTCTATTGGGTTGAGATCTGGTGACTGTGGGGGCCATTTTAGTACAGTGAACTCATTGTCATGTTCAAGAAACCAATTTGAAATGATTCGAGCTTTGTGACATGGTGCATTATCCTGCTGGAAGTAGCCATCAGAGAATGGGTACATGGTGGTCATAAAGGGATGGACATGGTCAGAAACAATGCTCAGGTAGGCTGTGGCATTTAAACGATACCCAATTGGTACTAAGGGGCCTAAAGTGTGCCAAGAAAACATCCCCCACACCATTACACCACCACCACCAGCCTGCATAGTGGTAACAAGGCATGATGGATCCATGTTCTCATTCTGTTTACGCCAAATTCTGACTCTACCATCTGAATGGCTCAACAGAAATCAAGACTCATCAGACCAGGCAACATTTTTCCAGTCTTCAACTGTCCAATTTTGGTGAGCTTGTGCAAATTGTAGCCTCTTTTTCCTATTTGTAGTGGAGATGAGTGGTACCCGGTGGGGTCTTCTGCTGTTGTAGCCCATCCGCCTCAAGGTTGTGCATGTTGTGCCTTCACAAATGCTTTGCTGCATACCTCGGTTGTAACAAGTGGTTATTTCAGTCAAAGTTGCTCTTCTGTCAGCTTGAATCAGTTGGCCCATTCTGCTCTGACCTCTAGCATCAACAAGGAATTTTCGCCCACAGGACTGCCGCATACTGGATGTTTTTCCCTTTTCACACCATTCTTTGTAATCCCTAGAAATGGTTGTGCGTGAAAATCCCAGTAACTGAGCAGATTGTGAAATACTCAGACCACCAACAACCATGCCACGCTCAAAATTACTTAAATGACCTTTCTTTCCCATTCTGACATTCAGTTTGGAGTTCAGGAGATTGTCTTGACCAGGACCACACCCCTAAATGCATTGAAGCAACTGCCATGTGATTGGTTGATTAGATAATTGCATTAATGAGAAATTGAACAGGTGTTCCTAATAATCCTTTAGATGAGCAGGAAAAATGGGCAATTGTAAACATTTGAGCGAGTTTGACAAGGGCCAAATTGTGATTTCCAAATTGAGCATCAGGACTGGACCACGGAGCAATGGAAGAAGGTGGCATGGTCTGCTGAATCACGTTTTCTTTTACATTACGTGGATGGCTGGGTGCGTGTGTGTCACTTATCTGAGGAAAACATGGCACCAGGATGCACTATGGGAAGAAGGCAAGCCGGCGGAGGCAGTGTGATGCTTTGTGTAATGTTTTGCTGGGACACCTTGGGTCCTGCCATCCATGTGGATGTTACTCTGACATGTACTACCTACCTAAGCATTGTTGCAGACCATGTACACCCTTTCATGCAAACGGTATTCCCTGGTGGCTGTGACCTCTTTCAGCAGGATAATGCGCCCAGCCACAGAGCAAAAATGGTTCAGGAATGGTTTGAGGAGCACAACGAGTTTGAGGTGTTGACTTGGCCTCCAAATTCCCCAAATCTCAATCCAATCGAGCATCTGTGGGATGTGCTGAACAAACAAGTCCGATCCATGGAGGCCCCATCTCGCAACTTACAGGACTTAAAGGATCCGCTGCTAACATCTTGGTGCCAGATACCACGGCACACCTTCAGGGGTATAGTGGAGTCCATGACTCGATGGGTCAGGGCTGTTTTGGAAGCAAAAGGGGTACTAACACAATATTCGGTCATAATGTTATAAAATTCTGAGTGAGTGAAGCAGCACATTATTCACTGATAATCTTCCCTTCTAGTGAGCTGAGAACTGCTGTGATTGAATCTTCGAGTCAGTGAATTGAACTTAAACTGAATCAGTCCAATTCATTAACAGATCATTGGTTTTGTGAACTGGCTCAGCTGATTTATTGACTAAAAGTCAAAAGAATGATTGACAATAATTCATGAATCGAGCATCTCTACTTTTCTCATGAATTTTGTGAATGTTAAAATTTCAATTCTGGTTCTCACACAAAGCTATTGTGTGCCACAGTATATTCTTCTGAAACCATAAAAGTCTACTCGCATTCAGTAGCTACTTTTATGATGCTGTTGTGTCCTTTTTGTGTCCATTCACTGCATGGAAAAGCACGGCCATCCCATTCTTCAAAATATGTTCTTTTTTGTCAAATGGAAGACATGATGGTGAATAAGTAATGATTTTTGGGTAAACTAACCTTTATGTAAGGTGACGGACTCTATCTTGACTCTAGCTTTCTGGTTTCTCCCCAGATCTTCATTTATTTTGTGTGTGTGACTGTGGCAGCAGTAAATGCCCAGTGGTTTGGTCAGATGACCTCAGAAATAATGGCGGACATGCACCTGATTGAGCAGGCCTGTGGATTGGGTCAGGACATCGGACTCTCGTCCAATCGGGAAGCCTACGCCAAGCTCTGCGAGACGGACCACAAGTATAAAAAGCTGAGTGGTCGGCTGTGGCTGTACCACATGCTGTCCTCCCTTTGTAACCTCTGCTGTATCGTATGTAACGGATACAGCCTATATTACCTGGCAGAAAACCTCACCACACTCTGATGACCTTCCTGCCTTATAGTGGAGTTCCACTCCCACAGTGCAATGCAAAACCTTCGGTTAGTGTCTGTAAGACTTCAGCAGCGACAACCTGCTCAGGTACTGGATTATTTCCTGACAAATCTGGTCATTCTTGTTATGAATTGTCTTTTTTAATCTATGTTGTGCTAATTTTAGCATAGATTAATGATGTATAGAGAATATTTTTTGTAAATGTTATAGATAATGGCTTTGCATATTTAAATTAAAAGATGTTACGCTGCATGCTTGAGGAATGAGAAAAAATGACACGAGAGTTGAAATGAAAAAAAAATTGGAAGTGGAGTTATATTTTCAAAATGTTTTTTTTTTTTTGACTTTCTAGAAGTTATGGCATATATGTTTTCTGAACAAAGCAACCTCACTCTATCACAAAACATCTGTTTTCTTTCTCTGTTTCAACAGCCAGCCTCACCCTTTTCTCCTGGACTGGGTGTGAATGTATCAACATGTTTGCGCACAATCTTTCACTTCTACATTTTAACGGATAAATATACTAAGTATACTCTCTCCCGAATGTTGAAATAGAGCTAAAATAAAATGTACCCAGCACCATTTGTGCCAGTATTTTAATGACTATCAGACTCACAAACAAATACTCTTATTTTATACTGATTGGCAATGTACACAGTGTAGTATTTATTAGTGCACTGACTACAGCTGTGACCATCTGCGCAGAACTAATATAGTCTAATGTGCCTGCCTAATATATATATATATATATATATATATATATATATATATTATATATATATATATATATATATATATATATATATATATATATATATATATATATATATATATATATATATATAACACACACACACACACATACATGCATACAGTGGTGGCCAAAATTATTAGAACACGTGGCATATTTAAGAGGTTTCAGTTGTTTTTCAGTTGTTCAGTTGTTGAATTGCCCATTAAAATACCCATAAATCTAATGAAATATCTACAAAGTCATGATTATGCTCTATAAACCATAGAATAGAGCCATCATAAGGATATATATATATTAACTTTAATATTAAATGTTAATATTTAATATTAGTTTAAAATAAATATATTTAAAATTATTATTGAATATTATAGTTTAATAGTAACTTTTAATATTAGAATATTAAAGTTAAAAGTGGATAAACAGTATGACTCGCTTCATCTGATATTTGTTGTGCTCAGAACAACCATCTGCATGTTTCATGAACATTATGAAATGAAATCATGTTTTGGAGGCAAAAAAAGGTAAATATTTTCAGATCTGTCAGGTATTCTAATAATTTTGGCCACCACTGTGTTGTATGTATGTATGTATGTATGTATAATATATGTGTCTAAAATATACACTACTTGTCAAAAGTTAGTTTTTTTTTGTTTTGTTTTTGTGACATTTAAAATTGTTACAAAATATTTTTTTTCCTTCAAATAAATGCTGTTCTTTTGAACTTTCCACTCATCAAACAATCCAGAAAAATATATATCAAGGCTTCCACAAATATGGCAGCACAACTGTTTTCAATATTGATGTTAATAATGAATGTTTCTTGAGCAGCATTTTAAAATATATCAAAATAGAAAACCGCTATTTTTAAATTGTAATAATATTTTACAATTTTCACAAAAACTGTATTTTTGATCAAAGGAATGCGTCCTTGGTGAGCATAAGAGACTATATCTGCATTGAAAAATCTTACCGCCCTCAAACCTTTGCACGCTATATTTATGTCAGCTGGGTTCATGAAGTATATTCAATGTTCAAAAATGACACATTGTTTCATTTATATTTGCTGTTAAAGGTGCACTATGTCAAATTTTTCAGTAAAATATCAAAAAACCACTAGGCCAGTGTTCTATATTTTGTTCAGTTGAGTTCTTACAATATCCCAAATGTTTCCAACTATTTGTAAATCGTGAGAAAATTGCTATTTTAACCAATGAACCGGGACGTGTGAGGGAGTCCCTGTCAATGGCATCATATCTGCGTTACCCTCGGTTTCCGCTTTTATTTAGCAGAAACTCTACTCTTACTGCAGTGTGCAACAAGTGTCATAGCAGCCACTGAGCGAACGCACAGAGTAACGTCATAACATCATTTTCAACACACTCAGATGTATCTAATATGATAAACAGAGCTGCGTTACCTCATACTCATGACCAGAAAAGCGGAAATGGCGACTGTGGCATAATAAAAGTCCCACTGCTTGCGCGTGTTGCCTTCATCTTATTAACAATCGCTCCAGCGGCCTTGCTCAGCTCCCACAACACTCGTCCTGCTCTGCTTCATACTACAGTAACGTTAATAACCGCATCCATGAACTTGATTTCTGCCCGAGTCCTACCCAAATTCTTTTCCACCGGCTGTGAGGTGAAGACCACATGTCCCAAGATTTGGCTCAAAACTTGGCGTCATCAAACTACGCCTTTGTTTTGAATAGGAGACCTCTAGCGGACTGAAAAGTTACATAGTGCACCTTTAAGAGGCATTTACAGATGTCAGTGCTCTCTATCTGAAACCATCAAATTGACCTTTGTCATGACAGGTTCAACAGAAACCAGTTTATCTCCTGTTTGACCGCTTTTGCACACTGTGCCTTTGCCTTTTGTAAATGTTATGCAACAGCAAACCGGACTGGGTGTACACAACAAATCAGTAATTTTTTATGTGAAACAAGTGATGCGCCCCACTAATGTGTTAGTCATATAAAATTGTGTGTATTCAGATAATAGGCACCTTTGTTATAATGGCTACACCTTGCTTTGGAATGTAGCTTCTGCATTCAGTCGCTTTACACTTCTGCTGTCTGTCCATCATATTTGTGTATATTTATATCAGTTACTATACAGTGCCTTGCATATCCATTTTTCAGTACTGTATGACAGTGCCCAGTAAGCTGGTGAGGCTTTTTTAGGGATTGACTATATTTTATCAATGCAAATGAACCGGCAGCTATAACGGCCCCAGTGAGCCTGTTAATGATTATATTTAGTAGGGGTGGCACGGTACATGAAAAAACATCCGAACCGTTCGGTTCGCTTGTCTCGGTTCGGAGCGTGTGTGCGTCGCACGGTTCGACGCATGCGCAATGTATGTTCTCTCGGACAGTGGGTGTCCTTTTCGCGTGAAATAAGAGGTGTGTGTGTGTGTGTGTGTGTGTGGACATACGTAAAAGACAGTAAAAGTGGAGTGCTGCAGGTCACGTCACGTGTAGAAAGATGGGAGAGATAAGGAAGGCTACCCGGAGTTGGAGGATGTGCCACGGCTTCACACCGCACGCGCAAGCAGTGCGTTGGCAGGGCAGAAGCAGTGCGTATGGAGAGCGGGAGCCAGCAGCGTTTGTCTCGCGCAGCTGAACCGTGGCTCGTGTATTGCAAATACAGACGAATATTGTCCATTCTGTCACATTTTCCGGTGTTCTCCTCCGACCCCTGTCTGTCTCGTTTGATATATCTGCTGCAAATGCTACCGTGTTCCCCTCGGTCCCAAACACACATGCATATAACATGTTGCATATAAGTAGTTCACATGATAAATGTAACATTAAAGTTAAGATATGCTTCTAGTTTTAATAATTTGAACAGGTTTTGAAGTTTGGGCAAAAAGTTGCTCATGCTGAATTAAAGCCACAGTGCATTGTTCTGATCAATATTGACATGATTAACATGAAACAGGAAACTAGTTCTACATGATATATAAAAAAAATTAAATACTGTATCCTAAATTGTGGAAATTTAAGCTATATATCATATGCTGAAGTGAATTTCTGGAGTGTTAATGATTAAAAGAAAAAACAACAAGAACCGAAAACCGTCACCCTAAAACCGTGATCCGAACCGTGGGTTTTGTGAACCGTGCCACCCCTAATATTTAGTGGGTTTAAATTATGAAGGCTTTAAATATCAACTAGTATAACATGGTCAAAGGAATGAAATACAGACCAGCTTTGTGCTTATACTGTCATTGAAGTTCCATGGATTTTAAGCTGAAGTTTCATTTTGTCTAGGCATGTGGATGAAGTAGTAAAAACTATTTGCATTGCCAGCTCCTCAACTAACAGGTAACATTCTCAGAATTTTAGCAAACGTTGTGGCAAGGTTCTCTCAAAGTTATGAACAAAACATTCTTATTCTAACATTAATAAAACACTCTTGCAATGTTATATTGACTGTAATGTTCTCAAAACATTAGAAAAAAACATTTATACATCGTTCATAGAATGTTTTTAGTTCATTCATTTAGGACAAATGTTTAAATCTTGTAAATCTGGTACTTGTTTAAGTTATGCTTGCAAAATGATTCAATGGAATGTTCCCTTAATGTTCACATAACAATGAAAAAACATTAAGCTATAAAAACTTTATTTTTAAATGTTAGTATGTTAGCAAAACATTTTAGAACATTTTTGTTAGCTGGAGCTGTCTGAATAGAAGGTAATTGCAATTTATATTGCATCCCTTTATGTGAAGCTGAAGTGTTCTGGCATTAAACAGCTGAAAGTTAGTCAAAAAAAAACCTTGTTTGTTCCTTTTGCAATTTACACGTCACATTCAAGAATGAAGATTAATGTCTGAATCTGTGATGAATGTAAAGCTGTTGAAATTATATTGTGTACTGTATGGAAACTTTTTCCCAATTAAAATTGTGTTTAGATTCTTATGCGTTTTGTTCTTAACAGGCCCACACTGTAAATGTAAAATATCAAGGAGACCTTGTACTTGGAGTTTAAAATATTTTACTGGTATAATATAAATGCAAATATATTTTACAAACAACTACAAAAGAATATGTTGGAACATATGATAAATATAGGTTCACTTAACCAATAGTTCAGTTCCAAGATGTCTCATGAGAAAATTATATTTATCTCCATATTTATGACCATAAGCAGGGCAGTAATGCTGATAAACACATTAACAGAGATATCAAGGGGGAATCTATATCAGGTCCCAGAAATGTGTTTTTTTTTTTTTTTTTTTTTACAGATTTCACATTAACACACCCAACCAAGTCTAACATTCGTGGACAAACTGATCTGAACTTTTTCACGAGGTTGCGATTTTGTATGAATTCATATGATGTGATTAATTTAAAGTCAGCATGAAATGGATGTTGCGATAGTCATTTCTTCCCCAGTGATGTATGAATGCAACAACTTTTTGAACAAGAAAAACATTTTGGGCAGGGCTTAATTTTGTCCATGGGATGGTTTGCTATTGGTCGATCTCATGTGAGTGACAGGTTGTCCCGCCCTCGCGCCAGTAAACATGTCAACAGGGAAGAGATGTCACAGCAAGAGGGAGGGGAAGTTATTTTGATTAAAGATTACTAGGGCACATAAATTCAAATTATGGTTTCAGTATTCCATAAGAAATAAAAATGATTTCGATTTCAAGGTGACTTTAAAATCATAAGAACGTAAGGTCCACCCCTAATCCTAACTGCCTGTGGAGTGTAAGCAGATCATTAAAAAATGTACAAATGAGATTTGTACAAATTAGCCACTAATTTGCCAAAATGTAATATAGTTATGAAATGGCGTGAGAGTGTGTTATTCATTTATATTTGATTCTCGATCCATCTCTTGTATATTGTGCCTGTATATGTAGATGGATTTCATAATACAAGCAAACTTAGGGTGTACTCACACTAGGCACGGTTGCCTTGTACCGTGCACAAGCGCGATTGTACCCCCCATCCCACTCCCCCGCTGGCCTGCACTCACATTGCACTTAACGTACAGGGCCGGAGCATGCATACGTCATTCACGATGCAATTTTTTGTTTTGAAGAAGACCGGGAGAAAAGCCCTTTTGCTAATAGACTGCCTAATAGATTTATAATTTATGCCATGCAGCGATTTTCACTTGACTGCACTGCATGTATCAGAAGATTATTATTGGAGGCAGATGACTTTGATGGAAAAATGTACAGCTTTACTCGCAAACTACAATTCATGTTCATCAATAAGGTGAGAAACCAGGACCGTTATAAACCTAAATATACTAGATTTAATCGAGAAAATGTACCCAAGTAGTAATAGTTTGGTGTTTGCTGTCATAATGACAGTAGCGCACAGCTGTTCCGTGCTTTGGCTGGCATGGTTGGCGCACACACTGCATGCGAACTGCGCTCGAGCCCAACCATACCGCGCTCTGGCCCACCTCTTCCAAGCGGGCCAGGGCCGGCCAAACGAACCGTGCCAGGGCACGGAACAGAGCACTCACACTTGTCAAACGAACCGGGCTTTGGGAGTCAAACACGCTAGGGCACGGTTCAGAAGGCCTAGTGTGAGTACACCGTTAAAGGTGAACTGTGTAAATTTTAGTGGCATCTAGTGGTGAGGTTGCAAATTGCAACCGCCCACCGCCCATCCCTTTCGAAGCATATAGAGAAGCTACGGTGGCCGACACAGGACGAAAATTTTGTAATTTGAGACGACAGAGAGTAGCTAGTGCTCTAGAGCAGTTTGTCCGTTTAGGGCTACAGTAAAAATGTGGCGCCGCAAAATGGTGACTTCACTGTAAGGTGACCCGCAGTGTATGTAGATAGAACTGGCTCATTCTAAGGTAATAAAAACATAACGGTTCATTATATCAGGTCTTTATACACCACTGAAAACATAGTTATGTATATTATATTGCATTTCTGTCAATAGAGCCTCATAAATACTACATACTGCTACACACTACTAATAACTGCTCAGGCATCTAATAAATTAATTTCGAGCCATTAAAGCGGATAACAAAGTCTCACACTGGACCCAGGGTTAATCCTGAAGCCAGGATAGAGCGGTTGAGCAAATGCAGTCTGAATTTTGTGGATGAGATTCATTGAGTCTGTGATGCTGTAAAATGCCAAAATCCCTGCCGATAAATCGACATAAACACCAGTCCTGTGAGCCCACTGCATTTTGGGAATTTTAGTTTCCCTTCCACTGTGCCAAAATGTGTAGGTATCCTCAGAGCACACCAGACTCCAGGACTGGGCGTTGTGTCCAAATGCACACTGGGTACTCTTTCCTTTCCTGCTGATGTCCTCATAGGACACTGCAATGTGCACAGGAACCTTCCCGCTCCACTCGGCCTCGAAGTAACAACGGCCGGTCACGCTCTCTCTGCACAGGATCTGGTAATAGCTGTCAAACCTCTCTGGGTGGTCAGGAACGGACAGAGATGTTTTGCTGAACGTCACCTCTCCACTCTCTGAGCAAATGCTGAGGTTTTTGTGAGCGGTGTTCAGGTCTAGAGTCAGGGGACCCGAATCTGAAATCCAGAGACGCAAGACGCGAATTAACTCTGTTGTCAGCTGTACTGATTTCTGCTGCGTGTGTGTGTCTTTGTTACTTACATTCCAAAAACTGCTCCCTGACTTTGGGTTCAGGGGTAGGAATAAACTTGAGGTCTGTCACTAATAAGACAAAATATAATCAGTGCATGCATTTTTAACATTCAACTTATTTCAGCGTCTTTTATTATTTATAGTGTCTGGAATGCTTGCATGTATTTACTGAATCCGGTATGAACTAGATACTGACAATTATTCTATAGTAATAGTAAGAGAAACACTTTATAAACATTTCGAACATTACAACAGTTGTCACATGACCTCATCACATTTAGCATTCAGCTGTCAATCATTTTTTATTTAATTAGTAAATAAATAAACATTATTTCATGGTAATTGTTTCAAACAATAGTATGCATCATTGTTGTCAAAAGACCTCATCACATGTGGCATGCACATGTGTGCACAACACGCAATGCAAGTCAAAAATAAAGCGAAGATGACTAACGACCGACAAGGAAGAACAAAAAATGAACATACAGTACACAAGATTTGTTTGTTAGTCGCCAGCAGCACAGCATCTCCGGACAAACAATGACACTCAAAACTGTCCTACTATAGCTAGCATTACAACAACAGCATATCTTGATTCTGTGAAACAGCATGTGAAACATGTTACTCGCGTATGGAGCAGACACAACGCAACCTCGGCGTCTGAGTTCAGGTCTTCCCGCTTAGGTCTCTCCAGGGCTGGTTCTAAAGCTCATGCCTGATCATAACCCTTCTTTTTCCAGTGGTATTCCTCTGACATTTTCTTTTTTGTAATGTCTCTCAGCCATCTCTCTTTCTGCAGTCTTTCTTTAAATCTCACTCTTTTCTCCAACATCATGGGCCCTATTTTAATGATCTGAAGCGCATGGCGCAGGTGCACTTAGGGCATGTTCCGAATCCACTACTGCTAGTTTAACGACTGAAAAAACGGTCGACGCATCAGGCGCATGGTCCAAAAGGGTTGTACCTAGTTTCTTAAAGTGTTACTTCAGCGATTTAGCATTAAGCTTTGTATCAGTAGAAACCCAGTAGTATATTTAAGTGATGTAACCGGTGGGAGTGGCCTCGTAGGGCAGCGAAGCAAGTGCATTCTGGGAGTTGTTGTCTTTCATCATATGAGCCAAAAATACATTTTCTGGCTTTTCTCAGTCTAGAAGACACCATCTTCTAAAATAATTTCACATTTCTACTACATAAATGACCCAATTTAAATACACATTCACCTTTCCAGCAGTGAAGTATCCCTCTAATGAGTCATGGGTGTGTTTTGGGCGTAATGTGCTATAAACCAGTCAGAGTCTCATCTCCCATTCCCCTTTAAAAGCCAGTTGTGCTCGCCCCATGGTGGATTCGCTATTTACATGGCGGACATTTGCGAGCGGAAAGACTGAATGCTTCTCCAGAGAGGAATCCTTTTATTTTTCATATTTAAAAATGTTTGTGTGCTGCTGCCCCTCTGTGTATAATAAGCAGAGTGTACGAGCATTGTGCCCCCACATATAGGCGCATTTTACTAACGCTCCCTTTAAATAACACAAAAAATACTGCGCTATTGACTTTAGACCAGGTTTTTGTTGGTCAATGGCAGTCGTTTTCAGTTGCCTCAAAGTAGCAATACGGCAACGATGCGCCTGAACACACCTCATTTTCAGACCAGCACGCCCATGGGCCCACAAATGGGGGGCAAATGCATTTGCTATTTAAACAATGTGGCACTGGACGTGAAAATGATAACTGCGTCAGGATGAAACTACCAAAAAACACTTGCATCGGGTGTATGATAGGGCCTCATGACTGTAAAAGCTACAAGTGTGTTGTGCTGCTCGGTCTGATCCACTTTCGACAGCGTTTCTCAGAAATCGCTTACTGCACCTTAAAATGTAGAATATCATCCAAGTATTCTGTGCATACTGCAGGAACAGTAAGAAAAGTATAGTTAGCATGCTATTCCAAACATTAATTTGACAACTCACCTTTTTTTGACAATTTCTCCAATTTTTTCTGGCATAGATCTTTAATGTCCTCACTCAGAACTGCGAGTTTTCTTGACACCATTTTAAGACAGAAGTCTGGATTGACTAGAACTGCAGGAGAGGTCACCAACTCTGGCAGACTACACAGGGTTTCATAACTCTGAGGAATATAATGAAATAAACTCTTAGACCGAAATCACAGATGACAAGTACTTAGGTGCCCAAAAGCGCTGATGTTACCTTGAGGAACTGAGTTTTGTCATCAAGGCGTGCAATCGCGTCGTATTCAGCATCTCTCCTCTTGAACTCTGAGATCTCCTGCTCTAGTTTCTCCATAAATCCATGTGCCTCGTCTAATTCCTTCTGCTCCTTAGCTTTGATCATCTCTGTCACCTCAAAACACAGAGCTTCAATCGACTGAATCAGCTCACTGAAGATCTCCTCCGTATCCTCCACCGCTGCCTGGGCAGAGCTCTGTTTGACAACATACAGAACCAGAAAAGTGATGAGTCTAAGACTGCAGATGCTCTCTGCCCATAATTGATAAGCCACACCATCCCGCTTCTCCATCAGGACTTTCCACGTCCTCCTGGCAGTAATGGACTCACCCTGAGGGAGAGTACGGCGTGACTCAGATCCTGTAGCTCCGTCTCGCGCTCCTTTATGACCTGCTGGAATCTCCTCTGTGATTGCTTAAGCTCTTGCTGCAGAAAAGAGATGATACACACATAAAGAAACATTCATACACTCTTAGGAAAAAAAGTGGGGTTCTATTGTTTTTTTTTTTAAATGACTTAGAACCCTTTGCCAAAAAGTTTATAAAGAGAAATATCATGTTTAGGCCTAATGGTTATTTCATTTTTTTATAGTGATAAAATATGTTTACAAGCTGTTTAATTCATAAAATGAAAAAAATAAAAATAATAATAATGAAAACTAAATTAATTAATTAAATATAAATCCATAAAATTATCTCATGATGAAGTGCCTGACAGAAACCTTTATGGTTCTTTAACCTTTTCTTAAGAGTGCACAATAACTTATTATTGGAACACAACTTTCTTCATTTCTAATTAAAATTCATTTTGATAGATTATGAGGCATAACATCAAAAATCAAAAGATGTCCTTTAATCATAATGAAGAAAAAGCAGTGAAACAGTTTTGTTAAAATAATATAAATATTTGAGAAACGTTCAGTCATGTGGTATGACCAACATGCACAAAAGAAAATAAACCAGGAAATGATGTCATATAGAGATAATCCCTGCAGACCCTCATGACTGTGTGTCTACAAGTCTTTAAAAATATCAGATAATTTAACCGTTTTATGACAAGCTAAAGTAAGCAGTCTTTGGTGCGATTCCCTCCTCCCACCCCACAAAAAAAAAAAAAAAAAAAAATTATGATATTTAGGCTATACATTAATAATTCATTGTAATTCATATACACACACACACGTATGGTTCACTATCTTTGTAGGGACTCTCCATTGATGTAATGTTTTTTATACTGTACAAACTGTATATTCCATTCCCTCACACTAACCCTACCCATAAACCTACCCATCACACAAAACTTTCTGCATTTTTACATTATCAAAAAAGTAATTCTATATGATTTACAGAATGTAAACGTTTCCTCTTGGAGAACTCAATTTAGGTCCCCACGGTGACATGAGTACCCATGAGTCTGTGTGCATTCAGGTTGAAGTACCAACCGGTATAGAAAAACATGAACAAACACACAAACACACACACACAAACACACACACACACACACACACACACACACACACACACACACACACACACACACACACACACACACAATTTCAGAAGGATCATGTGACACTGAAGCCTGGAGTAATGGCTGCTGAAATTTCAGCTTTACGAGCACAGAAATTCTTTTTTTTAAACGTTTTACTTGAAAAGTATACTTATTTTAGCTTTCAAGCTAAATACTTTTATATTTTGTTATCGAACACAAATATATTGATACATTTAAATTTAAATTAAGTGTTGAAATGCTTTTGAGGGTCAGTGTATATAAACTACTGATCTTTTTCATGAAAGTTATGTTTTTTTTTTAATTGCTTACAATTTCTGAAACTACGGCTCCATTTCTCAAAACTCTACACACAAACCCATATAACATGCACACAAGTTTCAAAACAACACACTCTTGCTTCATTCAAAACTATTTTAACTCTTTTAAAAATTGTGATTTTTGCGTAATAACTACACACAAACACATTAAATGATTAGCAACATACACACCAAACTACATACAGATGTGAAAAATGGAAAACACTACTCTCTTGTGTCTTTTTCTTGTTCAGTGTGCAGTGGAGTTACAGGAGTTTGTCACACGTACATGTATGAGTCCAAAAAATTGTATGTTCCTCAAAAATATTGAGTTTTGAGTGATCAAATTAAGTATTTACTTTATAAACAGAAATGCAAGAGGTAAAAATGAATGTATTTCTGAAATCATTGAGTTTTGATTTCTAAGTGATCAGTTTATGTATAAGTGTTTTCACACATGATCGTTTTGGTGTATGTAATTGGGAAATTATTGTGGCATTTAAATGGCAATGTTCTCTAACACAAGAGCTGTTTTGAGTGATGTGTTTAGCATTTCGCAAAAAGTTTGTTTTACAAATGCAAACTGTGTAAGCATTTAAAAAAAAAAGTGAATAACACTTTACAATAAGGTCTCATTTGTTAACATTAGTTAAAGCATTAACTAACAATGAGTAATGTATTTTTACAGCATTTATTCACCTTTGTTAATGATAACAAAAATACAAGTGTTCATGAACTTCATGTTGTTCAAAGAATGTTAACAGGAATGACTTTTGATCTTACAAAGGTATTAGCGAATGTTAAAAATAACATTTAATAAGATTAAATGCTGTAGAAGCGCAGTTCGTTATTAGCCAATGTTAACTAATGAAACCATTGTAAAGTGTTACCGAAAATCTAATTCTCATATTAGGATAAATTACAAAGATTTAGCATCAGATGAGAAGTCAGACACACCTCACAGAACATGACGAGGTCCTGCTTTTCTTTCGGAAGGTCTTCATTATTCGTAACTCCAGGTATGTTGTGGGAACGGATTCCAGTATGTCTCAGTTTCTCAACAACTTCAGCAAACAGTGTGTTTTTGTTGAGTGCAGGTCTCGGAGAGAAAGTTTGCCTGCACTGTGGACAGCTGCACAACTTCCTCTGGTTCTTCTGCTCCCAGAAGCTCTTAATGCACTCCATACAGTAGTTGTGTCCACAGGGAATGGTTACGGGGTCTCGCAGAAGTTCCATACAGATGGAACAGCTGAACTGCTCCTGGTTGACAAAAATACCAGCCTCTTCTTCTGCCATATCTTACAGTTAAAGTAAAAGACACTCTGTGGAAAGAGTATGGCGTTTGCTTTGCTTTGCTTTGCTTTGTGCCTCCCACTAGTAGTGACTGTAGAAGTTGTAATGGGAGGAGTTCATTGTGTAATGTGTCACTGTAGCCATGTTTCAGAGGAGTCACCGGCTTCATTAAGTCATTAAATCGTTGTTGTTGTTGTTTTGAAAATAATATTTTCATCTTTACTTTAAAAAGCACTGATTCACAGCTTCAAGTACACAAGCAAAGCGTCTGGAGAGATGATCCAGGGATCATGGTGGTAGTTCCAGCGCATGTCTGTTCATGTCCACTGATGAATGAGTGCGTATGACTACGTCTCACAAGATGTTTTCTGGATTATGTTTGCACTATTTATGGGACATAATAAGGGTGTGGATATTTGATAATGTGCACGTATAGGGTGTGTGTAGTGCAGTACAGTAAATCTATCTATCTATCTATCTATCTATCTATCTATCTATCTATCTATCTATCTATCTATCTATCTATCTATCTATCTATCTGTCTGTCTGTCTGTCTGTCTGTCTGTCTGTCTGTCTGTCTGTCTGTCTGTCTGTCTGTCTGTCTGTCTGTCTGTCTGTCTGTCTGTCTAATAAACTTTGGGGATTTTTAAGGCATTTGGGCCATTTTAAGGCCTTTTTTCAACCAGCTTTAAGGGTTGTAAAAATGTTCAAATAATTTTAAATGCCAAATAAAACGTAGCAATTTATGAATTATAAATAATAAATCATGGGAATGGATCAGGTAGGCACGGCGAGAATGTTTCACATCTCTTATAACCAAAATGTAAATATTAAATTAACTTGAACATACTATATAGATGAAAGCAGCGTTCTTATATGTCAAGCTTGTTGACAGTTGACAGTAACATCTACTCCACACTAGAGGCCGCTCTCATCATAACCACAGACTGCTGGCGTCACTACCGGTCAGTTCTTCTAAAAAATAGAATGGAATGGGCGGGGTGTAGCGGCACAGACGTTTTCTGTTATTGGTCAAGTACAATGTTTATAAAAAATAATTTTTCTATTTGAAATCACCACTTTGTAATATCAATTTATTGGCTATTAGTTTCGCGGTGTGACAATTATTGTCCAGACCGCAGCTGAAGGAGCACGCGTGGTAAACAGTTACTTTTCTCCGCGATGGTCAAGGTGGACCAATCACAGTCCAATGTAATGACTGGTATGACGTTTCAAAGTAATTTTATAGAAATAACTATAGGGGGATTTTTCTGTTTATATGTCAGATAGCAATCATTGAAATTAGCGTGTTTAAACTTTTATATTTCATAGTGTAATGTATCGTTAATAAATAAAAAAAAAAAAAAGTTCACGGATTTGAACGTGACTCAGTGGGCGACTGAGCTGTTTGAGCCACCATACACCCCTTACAGGAGATCTAATGCGAAAGTTAACAGTGACATTTGCTGTCGCGTGGTTCGTGTTGTGCGTGCAATTTTTTTGAAAAGTCTTTCACTGACCCATGACAGAAACTGAGTGGATACAGATCTCATCTTCTGCTCCACTTCTACACAATTTGTGTGGCAGAAGGCAGCGCGACATACGCAGGTAACTCAAGCCGTTCCTTTCATTCTGTTAGACGAGATCTGTGTGTGTACGTTTATGTGGCAAAGCTTCAGCAAGTATTGCAATACTGCTGCTTTGTTGTTGATGTGTGTCCCATAGTTTGCTTGGTTAAATCTTAATTATGAGACAAAAAAGCTTTCAACATTGTGCTTTTCTTGTGCACATTATGTCATACTCTCATAATTATGACATATTACTAAGTCATAATTGACATACCTCATACCTGACCCAAGTCATAATTATGAGATTAAAAAGTCAATTATGAGATAAAGTCACAATTATGTTATTACTTTCTGTCATACTTATGACTTAGTATGTCATAATTTAGACTAAATATGTCATAATTATGACTTAGTATATGTCATAATTTCATAAGTATGTCATTAGTATGACTTTTTATGACATTATTACTTTTCATCTCATATAGATGTCATAATTTTGATTTTTTTATCTCATAGTTATGATTACCAAAGCAGGATTTGTTTTCTTATGTGGTGGAAATGGGCTTCCATAGCCATGAGTCTTATGCGTGTGGGTCAGTCCTGTAAAAAATAATAAATGAATATGCTTGTGTTGTGTTATTAGGGAAGTATGCATGTTAAATAACTATATCATATCAGATATTCAAACATATGCTCAGATCAAGCTCAGGCACTGAATTATTGATTATAACTTTATATATATATATATATATATATATATATATATATATATATATATATATATATATATATATATACACACTCACCTATAGGATTATTAGGAACACCATACTAATACTGTGTTTGACCCCTTTCGCCTTCAGAACTGCCTTAATTCTACGTGGCATTGATTCAACAAGGTGCTGAAAGCATTCTTTAGAAATGTTGGCCCATATTGATAGGATAGCATCTTGCAGTTGATGGAGATTTGTGGGATGCACATCCAGGGCACAAAGCTCCCGTTCCACCACATCCCAAAGATGCTCTATTGGGTTGAGATCTGGTGACTGTGGGGGCCATTTTAGTACAGTGAACTCATTGTCATGTTCAAGAAACTAATTTGAAATGATTCAAGCTTTGTGACATGGTGCATTATCCTGCTGGAAGTAGCCATCAGAGAATGGGTACATGGTGGTCATAAAGGGATGGACATGGTCAGAAACAATGCTCAGGTAGGCTGTGGCATTTAAACGATGCCCAATTGGCACTAAGGGGCCTAAAGTGTGCCAAGAAAACATCCCCCACACCATTACACCACCACCACCAGCCTGCACAGTGGTAACAAGGCATGATGGATCCATGTTCTCATTCTGTTTACGCCAAGTTCTGACTCTACCATCTGAATGTCTCAACAGAAATCGAGACTCGTCAGACCAGGCAACATTCTTCCAGTCTTCAACTGTCCAATTTTGGTGAGCTCGTGCAAATTGTAGCCTCTTTTTCCTATTTGTAGTGGAGATGAGTGGTACCGGTGGGGTCTTCTGCTGTTGTAGCCCATCCGCCTCAAGGTTGTGCGTGTTGTGGCTTCACAAATGCTTTGCTGCATACCTCGGTTGTAACTAGTGGTTATTTCAGTCAAAGTTGCTCTTCTATCAGCTTGAATCAGTCGGCCCATTCTCCTCTGACCTCTAGCATCAACAAGGCATTTTCGCCCACAGGACTGCCGCATACTGGATGTTTTCCTTTTCACACCATTCTTTTTGTAAACCCTAGAAATGGTTGTGTGTGAAAATCCCAGTAACTGAGCAGATTGTGAAACACTCAGACCGGCCCGTCTGGCACCAACAACCATGCCACGCTCAGAATTGCTTAAATCACCTTTCTTTCCCATTCTGACATTCAGTTTGGAGTTCAGGAGATTGTCTTGACCAGGACCACACCCCTAAATGCATTGAAGCAACTGCCATGTGATTGGTTGATTAGATAATTGCATTAATGAGAAACTGAACAGGTGTTCCTAATAATCCTTTAGGTGAGTGTATTTTAAAATAAGTTATAATTAATTATTAACATATTGGCAAGTACATAAAGAACATCATTCCTAGCAGACTTGAAATAAAAGCTTACATTGGGGTGTCAAATTTAAAGCTGAATCAAGCTGAATGAATCACCTGAATCATTATGGTACACTTATAATAAGTGTTTATATTGGGACTATTTCAGGTCGAGCTGGTAGGAACCGCTGCGGAGGAGCACAGTCCCTGCGTGATTCGCCATAGACATAAACAGAGAGAAGTAGCTCCGGCTGCAATGTTCTTCCGCAAGACGCATGTTTATTAACCGCTGGAGTGCAAAAAGTTACGGACTGCAGCTTTAAGTTAATTTTGATATTATCAACATTTCAAAAGTAATCAGTTCATAATTTATAATCTTTGGGTTTATGTAATCAGAATCAAATCAATACTTACAGATGTTTGTTGTTTCAAATTAAAAATACTTCACCTAAAGGATGATGTCATTACATAAAAAATGAAATGATGGAAAGTAAAATTCAATATAAAAGAAAACAATATTTCTATTACTTTATTTGGAGTATTATCTAAATATCTTATTAAGGACAGTACTAATTAAAACATTTTGTATGATCTCTTATTTTGTTAAAATAATTCACATTTTCACAGATTCTACAAGGGGTTCACAAATATGTTTCTGTATATATAGTTAAATAGTTATATGTTTTTGTCATAATTTCTTTAAATCAAACCTTTTATTTTGGGTTGTAATAGCATTTTTTCACTTTGTGAGAATATGAATGGAAGAAGGATATAATTTCCTAACCTGTAAAACTAGTTTTAGGACACACCTCCTCACCTCCTTTTCTAGTAAATGTGCAGCTACTTACAGAAAGAGGAAGTTCTGCAATCTCATTCTCTCATTCTGTGTATGTCTACTGGTAAGTACATTGCATTTTGGGTTATTTTATAGGTATACTTTTTTGATTTTCTAGCTGTGCAGCGTGACATTTCAACCCTCAATGATTGTGCAGCAGTTGGCGTGTAGGGGTTTGACCTCTCATCTGTGTGCGGCAGTCAGACTGAACTGGACATCTCCAAAGATGGCCAGACCAAGCTCAAGTAGGACACTAGCACTTTTAAGTGGAGATTTTTGGGGATGTTCTGCTAATGCCTGTGAACTAACTGTGTATTTATTTTCAGATTTAACAACATTTCGTAAGGACTTTGCTAAAGCGAAGCACATTGCTATCATTACGGGGGCTGGAGTGAGTGCAGAGAGTGGCGTACCAACCTTTAGAGGGCAGGGGGGCTACTGGAGGAAATGGCAGGCACAGGTAACACACACACACACACACACACACACACACACACACACACACACACACACACACACACACACACACACACACACGTTGGGTTTCCATGTTTTATGGGGACTTTCCATAGACATAATGATACTAAACCTACCCATCACAGAAAACTTTCTGCATTTTTACAAGCTGTTTTCCTCATGGGGATCAAAAAAGGATTTGAGATATTGCCATCTTTGTGGGGACATTTTGTTCCCGTAACATTGGGAATACCTGAACCACACACACGCGTCTCACACACACAAAATGTTGGCAATGTGCATCTGTAGACAATATACAAAAGAAGGTTAAAATAGTTTCTTTAACCTACTTACAATATATGACTTATACCAAGTATACCAAGTATATTTTTATATGTAAAAAAAATTACATTTATACTGTGTGAGGAAAATATTAAATGCAGCCATATCCCAAGACTGGTTTCCCACTGAAGCTAAGCAGGACTGAGCCTGGTCAGTACCTGGATGAGAGACCTCCTGGGAAAACCAGGTTGCTGCTGGAAGAGGTGTTAGTGAGGCCAGCATGGGGTGCTCACCCTGTGGACTGTGTGGGTCCTAACACCCCAATATAGTGATGGGGACACTATACTGTAACAAGCACCGTTCTTTGGATGAGACATTAAACCGAGGTCCTGACTCTCTGTGGTCATTAAAAATCCCATGGCACTTCTCGTGAAGAGTAAGGGTGTAACCCCGGTGTCCTGGCCAAATTGCCTCCATTGGCCTTTACCAATCATGGCCTCCTAATAATCCCCATCCACTGAACTGGCTCTATCACCCTCTCTCCTTTCCACCTATCGCTGGTGTGTGGTGAGCGCACGCATGGGCTGCCATCGCATTATCCAAGTGGATGCTGCACACTGGTGGTGGTTGAGGAGAGACCCCTGACATGAGTGTAAAGCGCTTTGGGTGTACAGTAGTACATATGAAAGCGCTATATAAATGCCTCATTCGTTCAAATGTAATAATATTTAGATAAACAATTTTTAAATTTAGTTACAAAATGAAATAACAGTCATTATACTAACACAAATTGGTAAAATATTATCTGAAAAACATATTTGTTAAATATTTAAAAAATATTTTTAATTGTCGACAGTGTATTTGATGTAACTTTAATTTAACTTTTAAACTTTTTTGTTGTTGAAAAAATAGATATAAACAAATAATCAGCAAGCAGAATGAAAAATTATTATTACATTAAACAAATTTTATTCATCTAAGTGTGCACATTAACTTGAAGGCCCTAAAAGACATTTTCAAAAAAAAAAAAAAATTCATTATAATCTGTACAGTAAATGTGCCTGAGGCTTGAGTAACAGTGCAAGTACAATGAGTAACCAAGCTCTATTTCACAACATAAATAAGCCTAAAGTACGCACTTATCAATTGAAGAGATAGGTTCAGTCTTCCTTTGCTGTGTAAAACGCCTCATTGAATCTGTGAGAGACTTTGAAAAGTAGCAGAAAAGTTGTAGTAGTAGGGTACCTGTTGTATATTCAACTGCATGACTTTTCTTCAATTTATGTTTCAGAATTATATACAAATTGGCCTGTAAAACATAGTTTACATGTTGCATTGTAAATAATGGCTGTAAACTTTCAACATCTATTTGACAGATCTGACCAAATCTGTCAGGCTTCCTATAACAGAGCACATAAACAGAAACCTACTGTAGTCACAACACATTTACGCAAGTAATCATTAATAATAATACACATTTATTTGTGGAATATGTAACTTTTTTTTTTTTTGGTTTTGCTTTAAAAGGACCATCTCTTGATCTTTCACCTCTTTTTGTCTTTCAGGATTTGGCAACCCCTGAAGCTTTCTCTCGAGATCCTTCTTTAGTATGGGAATTTTACCATTACAGGCGTGAGGTGGGTCACACACATTACTGACTAAATGGCTACCTATATCATAATGGCATTTTTTCCCTTTAAGTGATCAATATAAAACAATATAAATATTTGGATTAGGTTCATTCTTAACCCTCATCCTTCCCTCAGGTCATTTTAACCCAAAACTAATTTTTCATTGTTCATTTAGAGTAGTCCAAGACCCTATGACTTTTGTCGCACTTGAACCACGAATACACAAAAAAATAATAATTTGTAATCATTTCTACATATGTATCTGAATGCATTCTGAAGAGCTCACTTTAGGACCCAGCGTATGGACTGAATTTTGTGCCATAATTCAACTAACATAGAAAATCTGCCTGAACTGCATTTGTGAGAAAATTAAGCTGAGAGATCGTAACAGACATGCATGCATTTGTATGGACTAGATTTGGTATTTGTTCAAAGGTTACATGCAATTTGTAGGATGGTTTGTATTTATTTGTGAAATAGTATGCTCACTCATTTATTTGCAAAACACAACACATATATTTGTTACTCCTCTGCACTTTCGCTCAAACTGACTTTTGTATTTGCACATCGCTTTTCTGTTTGTTTGCGAGTCAAGTTTTCCTTTACAAAGCAGATTGTGTTTGTTTGAAAAATGCTGGATTTGTTAGTTTAATTATGGCACAAAATTTACTCCATACCAGGAACAGCTCATTAGCTCCATATAGAGTTATAGGGCCATCTAGTGGCAAGAGTCATAAAATATCATATTATATTATTTTTCCACAAGAGGTCGGCAAAGACACCCAATGTAAGGTATTTTGAGCTGAATAAAAAGGGTTATGCATGAAATTTAGCCTAGCGGCAGCAAATGTAATTTGCAGCCAGGGTCATCTAGCAACTCTCCATTGGCTTGCGATCTTGAAAAACCAAACTCTAGTCAGGCCAATCACATTGTGTATTGAGCTGGTGGGTAGGCTTAAC
This sequence comes from Paracanthobrama guichenoti, assembly GCA_018749465.1. NCBI lineage: Eukaryota > Metazoa > Chordata > Actinopteri > Cypriniformes > Gobionidae > Paracanthobrama > Paracanthobrama guichenoti. The sequence continues at coordinate 10,833,402 of CM031962.1, read as the reverse complement.
ATAATGACAGCAGAGTTGCGACGGTTACGCGTGAATTTCCTGCTACTTCCCTGCTAACAAAGAATGGCACTGAAGTCATTCATAAAAAAGGAACTTTGTGTTCAGAGTTTTGTCCTATCAATATTTATCCTATAAAATTTCATCTACCAGCTAGCTCCGGTGGTGGGAAAACGCATGGGACTCAGCCTCTTGTGGTTGTTGTCTCAACACTGATAGCGCTCTGGTTGGTTCTAGCGCTATCCTATTGCGTGCAGAGGGAATTTGAAAGACAACCGTTTATCCCGTCCTGCCAACGGTGTGTTACCAGACCAAACATCTTGATGTGGCTTGTCAGGCTACATGAAATTGTGAGTTATTTTGAATTCAAGTTGAAAGAATGTGATAAATGTGCTTAAATTACTATTAATTAATTATTTATTGGTAAAATATAGTATTTGCAAAATCTCCAAAGCAATTGCGTTAAAAATATTATCAAAATTAAATGAAATAAGCTTTCTGGACAAAAAAAAACCATTTTGTATAATTTTAGGGCTTCGGGGCATTTCGACTCGCGAGGGAAGGATTTGTTACAAAATGCGAGGGAAGGATTAGGGTTAAATGAGACTGTTTTGTTGTTTTCCTTTTATGCATGTTTTGCATGCTTAGCATTGCAGTGATGAATCTCAAAGATCCAGGAATGGTAGTGTTTATTTCTGGGCATGAAATTAAAACGGCATCCACATGGGGGTGGAGTTACTACTAGAATAGTAGATCAGTTATGATTTGCATGCTTGCATTTTTTTTACTTTATTAGTATACACCAAACCAAAATTCAGTTGTAACTTTTTCTTTGTACGGTTAAATATTAATACACATGAATTAATTGATTATATTACAATACAGTAACAAATCATTAAGTAACCTGTAGATATTTACACAATGGAGCTGCAATTAAATAGCTAATAATTATCATGAAATAAAAGTTAGTGTTTGGTTGCATTCCAATAACATATTATATGCAGGTAATGCGCAGTAAGTTGCCGAACCCAGCACACCTGGCTATAGCGGAGTGTGAGTCCCGTCTCAGCCAGCAGGGGCGCTCTGTTGTGATCATCACTCAGAACATTGATGAACTGCACCATCGTGCTGGTTCCAAACACGTCTATGAGATCCACGGTGAGACAACGCCTACTTAAACCAGGACTGGATCATGGCACCTTATAGTACATTTATTATTGGCTAAAATCTGTTTAACAGAACTGAAAATGATTGGTCATCTATTTGGTGGGTCCCTATCCCATCTTTCTTTCCTTCTTTTCAACTAAACTTTCTCTCTTTTGTCTCTCTCTCTAGGTAGTCTATTTAAAACTCGCTGCATGAGCTGTGGAGAAGTCAAAGCCAACCACAAGAGTCCAATCTGTCCTGCTCTGGAGGGGAAAGGGTAAAAGCTCATGCAAACACATCACCATTCTTAACTCAGATATTTAAACAAGAGACTGCACTCTCCTTATATACTTATTATTGTCTTTCTTTTTTCAATCCTCAGAGAGCCTGATCCCAATGCCACGGATGCCAGAATACCAGTTGAGCACCTACCCAGGTTTGTGAGTGTGTTTGTCGTTAAAGGTAGGGTAGGCAATATCGGAGAGGCTAGCAATAACAAGGTAGCTTTGAAAGAATGCACTGATGTCACTTTCCCACCGGAATATGCCCCCCTCAGCCAGACTGAGTGGCAAAAGAGCCTGCTGCATGACTCGATTTAATAGGGGAAACTGCGAAAACAAATGATTATCAGTTTAAACTAAAGGCTGTACTCAATATAAGTGTTCCTTACAGCTTACCAAAGATCCAGTGATCCTTGGATATTGACATGCAGCTAGGAATCATGTTTCCTGACATTTATATATGCCTGATTTCGATGCTGGGGGAAAGCATAAAGAAAATTAGCCTGTGAAAGGTTTGAATTTACTCTAAAATTCAACATATTGATACAAAATGGTAATTGCAAATCAACGTTTTGCTGCCTGGAGTCCAGTTGTTTCTGTAAATTGCAGCAAAACGTTTGTTTCTCTTCTCTGTAGCTTTTGGCAGTCTGTAAAAATATACCTCAGATTTTTTGTCATATCTATTTGTAGTCAATCTCAAAGCTCTTTCCCGTTTTAGCTGTGTTTTGTGTGTTTATCGTGGCATTCACGCTGAACCAGTGCTGCCACTCAGGGAGGCGTAACGGCAGTCACTCCGGCCGACGGTGACGTCACATCTCCAAAGCCACACATCCTCCAAAAGACATGAACAAGCACAGCAGAGTCTGCAAAGCGTCACAAGAGACCTCATGTCTCAAAACACATAACATTACAATAATAATGAACGTAAACGACTTAAAGAGCTCTGACTTGTACCACCTGACTGCTGCAGATTCATTTCGGCGTTGATGGTGTTGCCAGAGAAACGCATAAACCTGAGACTGAGGACGTGAACAGCTCCGGGTAAAACATCACGGGTTGTGATCTCGTAATTATGGTTGCGATATGGTGTTAATGCAGCATAAGCTCGTTGTTTTGGTTCAGAAGGAACTGTTAAAGGTGGCTGTTGTATGTTTGTTGTGCTCGGTGACTGTCTGTCTACAACTCTGCATAGCCTTATATAACGTGCTGATGACGTGTGATGTCTGCGCGAGCAGGCTGGCCGGAGGTATGGACAGGCAGGTAGGACATTGGACCGAATGCAATGATTGGACAATTTTTGGTCCTGAGACTTCCACAGAAGATATACACCAATCAGGCATAACATTATGATGTTGCATTATGAAACTGCCCTGACCCGTCAAGGCATGGACTCCACTAGACCCCTGAAGGTGTGCTGTTGTATCTGGCTCCAAGATGTTAGCAGCAGATCCTTTTAAGTCCTGTAAGCTGCAAGGTGGGGCCTCCATTGTTTGTTCAGCACATCCCACAGATGCTCGATTGGATTGAGATCTGGGGAATTCGGAGGCCAAGTCAACACCTCAAACTTGTTGTGCTCCTCAAACCATTCCTGAACCATTTTTGCTCTGTGGCAGGAGCATTATCCTGCTGAAAGAGGCCACAGCCACCAGGGAATACCGTTTCCATGAAAGGGTGTACATGGTCTACAACAATGCTTAGGTAGGTGGTACGTGTCAAAGTAACATCCACATGGATGGCAGGACCCAATGTTTCCCAGAAGAACATTGCCCAAAGCATCACACTGCCTTCACCGGCTTGCTTTCTTCCCGTAGTGCATCCTGATGCCATGTGTTCCCCAGGTAAGTGACGCACACGCATCCACGTGATGTAAAAGAAAACGTGATTCATCAGACCAGGCCACCTTCTTCCATTGCTCCGTGGTCCAGTTCTGATGCTCATGTACACACTGTTGGCACTTTCAGTGGTGGACGGGGTCATCATGGGCATTCTGACTGGTCTGTGGCTGTGCAGTCCCATACGCAACAAACTGTGAAACTCTGTGTATTCTGACACCTTTATATCAGAACCATTAACTTCTTGAGCAATTTGAGCTACAGTAGCTCGTCTGTTTGATCGGACCACACGGGCCAGCCTTCGCTCCCCACGTGCATCAATGGCCAGCCTTGGCCGCCCATGACCCTGTCGCCGGTTCACCGCTGTTCCTTCCTTGGACCACTTTTGATAGATACTGACCACTGCAGACCGGGAACACCCCACAAGCGCTGCAGTTTTGGAGATGCTCTGACCTAGTCGTCTAGCCATCACAATTTGGCCCTTGTCAAACTCGCTCAAATCCTTACGCTTGCCCATTGTTCCTGCTTCTAACACATCAACTTTGAGGACAAAATGTTCACTTGCTGCCTAATATATCCCACCCACTAACAGGTGCTGTGATGAAGAGATAATCAGTGTTATTCACTTCACCTGTCATAATGTTATGCCTGATCAGTGTATATACGTTTTAATATTTAGACCACTTCTATTATTAATTGCTATCAGGACGTGAAGAGAGTTTCAACCAGTATAACTAAAACTGTTTATAAAAAATTGCTTACCCTACCTAAATGCAAATCAGTAGAGCTTGACAATAGATCAGAAATTGTGGCACCTTGTAAAGTGCAGCTATTTGAGGAAATATTTTGTGTAGATGTTTAATATACACAGTTGTGTGGAAGTCTGCAAAACCTTCTGCATGGGTTTGTTCAGAATCACACTACTATTTAGTTTGTGGGTTTGAAAGAAATGAATACTTTTATCCAGCAAGGACAAATTAAATGTGTTACAACAACAACAATAAAAACTATTTAATCAAAAAAGAAAGAACAGCATTTATTTATCAAAGAATTCTATAAAACTGCATAATGATTTTCACAAAACATTAAGCAACTGTTTTAAACATTGATAATAATAAGAAATGTTTCTTTAGCACCAAAGCAGCATATTTATGCTGAAAATTCAGCTTTGCCATCACAGGTATACATGTTACTAATATTTTTCTTTATTATAATAAATAGATAATGTTAAATAGATGAACATAATAAATTGTTATAATAAAATAAATTTAGAATATTTAATTTGATCCTGATAAGGATTTAATTTTAAAATGTTTATTATTATTATTATTATTATTATTATTATTATTATTACTACTAAATAAAATTACCAAACAAAGTAACTATTAAAAATATAATTATTCAAAAAAACAATTTTAAGTTGTAATCATATTTCACAATAGTATTGTGAAAAAAAGTAGTGTAGTGCATGTTGCATTATTAACTCTTAGACTGCTTCCATTAAAAACATCGCCCCGCTCCTGCCTACAAAGCAGGAATTATGTCTTGTGCCACAACAAATGTAATCCGATGCTGCTGGAATGCAGACCTCTAGTTTGCTTCACTGTAAACATACTGTAAGGCTGTTTAATGTAGAGAGAGAGGGAGGGTAGCCGCGTAATACGAAATTAAGACTGTTTTGGTGCAAGAAACCTCAACAAACATTATAGACTTCAGGGGTAAATTAATAAAAGATCAAAAGATCACTATAGAAATCATTTAATCAAGCTTTTGAGAATAGTAACACTTTTTCTCCAACAGTGGGCAGCAGATATCTGTGTCTAACGCTTCACATTCAAATGTTAATTTTGTACTTTGTGTTTGTAGGTGTGAAAGGAGGGGCTGTAACGGCTTGCTGAGGCCTCATGTGGTTTGGTTCGGAGAGACTTTAGATTCAGATATTCTTACCGCTGTGGAGCAGGAGCTGGAAAAGTGTGATCTCTGTTTAGTGGTGAGTGATCAAACATGAATGCATAAAACCTACCTAGTGAGCTGCATACCTAGAAAGCATTTTTGAGCATCAAGACTGTGCCAGAAATTAAGCTGCAACATTATTCTGCCTTCTATAAATCCTTATTTCGAAGAAATCCAAAATTAGCATCACATCACATGTATTTTAAGTATTGAGTTGTCAACTGAGCAACGGGCAAACATCAGACTCCACTGCAATTAATTAGTGGAGATCAGTTACTTAGTCTGATGAATCCTTCACTGAATTGATTCATTTTCACTCATGTTACTGGTTTGAATCATTTAAAGAAGCTGCTCAAACGAGTCATTTGTGAATCGAACTTCGCTAGCTTTGTACATTTTGGTTTTGGGTAAAATTATTATAATTTTTTTATACTTTCATTGCAGGAAACACTAGCATAACCTCAATAGAAATGATACTTATAAAATGTATACTGGTTAACCTTGGTTTATCGTTTTAAACAGTATATCACCCACTTCTATTTGCGAGATGCTGTGATAGTTAGAATGTCGCCTAAAAAGGTAGTAGGGCTGCACGATAATGGAAAAAACGTACATTGCGATTATATATTGCGATTATAAAAACAATTTTACCAGATGATTTGAATAGCTCTATTTGAAAATAATTAATCTTTTTAGAATAATTAGGGTGATTTTGTAGGATCTTGTAGGATTTTGTGAATCTGCATAGGAAATAATAAACAAATTACAAGCTTAGATAAATACAAAAGAAGTAAGATACATTTGAAATAAGCAGTGCTTTATGTTTTTCAGGTAAATCTAACAGTGTTCAGGTACAGAAATTGAATAATCAAATGTAAAATAACAGTCTTCACTGTATATATGAAATATAACTAATATAATTAATTGCAAACCCGATTCCAAAAAGTTGGGACACTGTACAAATTGTGAATAAAAAAATGAATGCAATAATTTACAAATCTCATAAACTGATATTTTATTCACAATAGAATATAGATAACATCAAATGTTGAAAGTGAGACATTTTTAAATGTCATAGCAATAAGCCAAATGTACATATTGAGGCAATTGGCAACATGATTGGGTATAAAAAGAGCCTCTCAGTGTCAGTGTCTTTCAAGATGGGGATTTCATGAGAGCTACACATTCAGAGAAAAAAAGTTGGGACAGGTAGCAATAAGAGGCTCGGAAAAGTTAAATGTACATATAAGGAACAGCTGGAGGACCAATTTGCAAAGTGGAAAAACTGTTCTGTGGTCAGACCAATCTAAAAATTTTAAGTTCTGTGGTTTTTGGAAAACTGGGACGCCATGTCATCCGGACTAAAGAGGACAAGGACAACCCAAGTTGTTATCAGCGCTCAGTTCAGAAGCCTGCATCTCTGATGGTATGGGGTTGCATGAGTGCGTGTGGCATGGGCAGCTTACACATCTGGAAAGGCACCATCAATGCTGAAAGGTATATCCAAGTTCTAGAACAACATATGCTCCCATCCAGACGTCGTCTCTTTCAGGGAAGACCTTGCATTTTCCAACATGACAATGCCAGACCACACACTGCATCAATTACAACATCATGGCTGCGTAGAAGAAGGATCCGGGTACTGAAATGGCCAGCCTGCAGTCCAGATCTTTCACCCATAGAAAACATTTGGCGCATCATAAAGAGGAAGATGCGACAAAGAAGACCTAAGACAGTTGAGCAACTAGAAGCCTGTATTAGACAAGAACATTCCTATTCCTAAACTTGAGCAACTTGTCTCCTCAGTCCCCAGACGTTTGCAGACTGTTATAAAGAGAAGAGGGGATGACACACAGTGGGAAACATGGCCTTGTCCCAACTTTTTTTGAGATGTGTTGATGCCATGAAATTTAAAATCAACTTATTTTCCCCTTAAAATTATACATTTTCTCAGTTTAAACATTTGATATGTCATCTATGTTGTATTCTGAATAAAATATTGAAATTTGAAACTTCCACATCATTGCATTCTGTTTTTATTCACAATTTGTACAGTGTCCCAACTTTTTTGGAATCGGGTTTGTAATTAATTTATCTTTGTTAAAGCTACAAACGTCATTTTGTCTTTATCCTTTGTTGTTTGATCACCATTGATGACACAAACAGCTGCAGGTACATAAGGCTGCTGTCCCTTTAAGACGAACCTAATGTAAATGACACGCATCCGTTTCCTTTCTCAATTGTTACAACACATAACCGACCGTGCTTACGAGGATACTCGATGAGATGGGCATTTTGACTTCATTTTGCATGCACTTGTCCTTTTAAGCTCAAATGAAAATGAAGTCAAAATACCCGTGCGCTGTTTTCTGTACTCACAGTAAATTTGGTTTTTACATGCTGTGAAAACAGTGCGCGAGTCCTCTCGCGCTTGAGGCCTGACTCGATTAAAAACACGTGCAAACTTTCACTCTATGATGGTTAAACTTTGCAATTAATCCGCAAATCACATGCGTTCTGAACAGGGGAGCAGCTGCCGTAAGGATCACGAATCAACTACGATCCCTATATTTGACATCGCACATCCTGCGATGTGACTACCGTGGATACACACATCAAGATATTGATGCTATAACGATATATCATACAGCCCTAAAAGGTAGCTGCCTATTTAGGCTACAAGGCAGCTCACTAGGTTTTAAAACGGCATAAGTGTCTGCCTAAAACATTTACAATCTCATCAGTTCCGCGCACAGATGTGTGTGTTTTGACAGCTTTACGTAAAGAATTTGTCACCTCCGACTGTATTCTGTGTGCGTCACATTGTTTTCCTGTCTCCAGGTGGGCACCTCCTCCGTAGTTTACCCAGCGGCCATGTTCGCTCCTCAGGTGGCAGGTAGAGGAGTGCCTGTAGCTGAATTCAACATGGAGAGCACACCAGCTACTAAGCGTTTTAAGTAAGACATAGAAAGACATACACATAGAAATGCCTCTCTGTCAGCCCATTTAAGAAGAAAAAGGCATAGCTGCTCTAGCGCACACAAGCCTCCATATGCGCATGGACTCTAAGTGACGTCTTGCACTGTCACATTTGAGCAAACACTGAACCATAGATTTCACAAAACAAATTGAACACCTGCGTGTGATTTATTTGAGATGTGTTTCTCATCAACAGATATCACTTTGAGGGTCCTTGTGGCACCACACTGCCTCCCGCCCTGGAACGGCACGAGAGCGAGGCCGTTTAAGGAGAAAGAAGGCATGACCCATCCATTCATGCCCACTGCATTTAGCACTTTAATTGAGAGCACATGAACAGGCGCTGAGATTGGTTCATGCCTTCATGTGATTGGTTCTCCTATGGCTTGTGTGCTCGGCTATGAAGATTTACAGCAAAGTTGAGCCGAAATTGAATAGGAAAAAATGTCTTTGCTTGGCCTTCTGTGAAAGTTGTGTTTTTGGCGGAGGTTATTAGTAGATTTGTTCCAATTAAATATCTTCTCAGTAAATCATTTACAGTGTTCCCACAATCATGGAAAACCTGGAAAAAAAACAGATCATTTTATATTCGTAATTTCCAGTCATGTAAAAATCATGGAAATTGATAAGTCTTGAAAATTTATGGAAAGTTCTATTATGAGTACGTTTTTGACATGATCCGCTGTAAAATATGGAATAATCTAGAAATAACTGGTTGAATCATGAAGATTCATTGGTCAAATGTTGTGAGAACCCTGAATGTAGGACTAGAGACCAGTAAAATGCATTTATTTTAAATTAAATGACCATAAAATAAAGTGTTGAGGGGAACATGAGCCTGATGATTGATTATGATTACGATTTTTCAGATAAAAAAATTGTGATTGCGATTTAAAATGTGATTTAAAAAAAAAAAAAAAAAAAAAGTTTTTGGTCAATTAAATGTATGATTGTATATCAAGTCTATATAATAATAATAATAATAATAATAATAATAAATATATTTTATTATGGTTTATAATAAAAATAGAATATTTAATTTGATCCTGATGAGGATATAATTTTGAAATAATGATGATGATGATTATTATTATTATTATTACTAAATAAAACTACTAAATAAAGTAATATTACTATTGTAATATTTGGCATAAAATAAAAAAGTATTTAAGAAAAATAATATAATTATTTAATTTTATAGTACAAAATATATATAAAAAAATATATATATATACAATTCTAACATTTATTTTGGTGGAAAATTGCAGAAAGTGCAGCACAGATATTGAATTGAGCCGTTGCGATTTGATAATCGCACCATGCTATCATTTTTATTCATCGTGCAGCTCTAATTTGTGATTTTTATATGAAAGTTGGTTGCAGAATTTGTCAGAAATTAGATTTTAAATAGAGCTTTTTCTGGTGTTGGTTGGCGTACAGTATGTTGCAGAATGAGGTTTTGTTGGTTTTTTTTGTTTGTCAAAGTCAATTTGAGTGAGTCTGTGTGTGTGTGTGTGTGTGTGTGTGTGTGTGTGTGTGTGTGTGTGTGTGTGTGTGTGTGTGTGTGTGTGTGTGTGTGTGTGTGTGTGTGTGTGTGTGTGTGTGTGTGTGTGTCTGTTTGAGAGCATGCACCCTGTGGCATTGGGTCACCTTGATTCTGTCTAGTCCAATGCCAGATCCCATGATTTCCAACTGGAAATCTCTCTCTCTCTCTCTCTCTCTCTCTCTCTCTCTCTCTCTCTCTCTCTCTCTCTCTCTCTCTCTCTCTCTCTCTCTCTCTCTCTCTCTCTCTCTCTCTCTCTCTCTCTCTCTCTGTCTGTCTGTCTGTCTGTCTCTCTCTCCCTGTCTCTTATTGTCATTACTTGTACAACCAAGCAGCAGCATTTTGTTTTACACCTCCTGGTCTAACTAGTGTGTTCTGCTTACCTGTGTATACAAATTCACCCTTACATGTTAACACAGGACTGTGGAATAATGCTGAGAGAGTCGCTTGACTTATTTGACTTACAAATGTGCAACAGAATGCATGTTTGTGAATAAGAAATTGAATGCGTCTTCACAGACTGACACTGTTACTAATTTTTTTTTGTGGTATTTATATGTCGGAGATGGGTGGGGGGATGGGGGGGTACGTCTGTGTTTGTAAATGATAAATGAGTGTGTAGTTTTGAGGTGTGTAACCGATCGCTGTTGGTGTGTGTGCATTTGGCCTCCTGGAGAGACTGTGGCTCATTAGTTTCTGAGGCGATGAGAGAGGTCTGCTCCAAAAATAACACACACCATTTCCTGTCCATTAAACCACAATTTCACACCAATCTGAGCTTAACGACGTACGCGCGCACATGCACAATAAATATCTCCCCTGACATACGCTTAGCCTCTAAAATCCTCTGAGACCCACAACATCAATCCTACACACACATACATGCACGGTCCCATTAAATATCGATTTCACACCAATCTGAGCGTCTCCCCAGTCTGGGCTTGTCGGAGGACAGAGATGGAATGATGGCTAGAAGGATGAGGCAAGTGGGAGAGACATATGGCGTGATATAAATCTTGGGGGAGATGAGTCCATGGGGAATATATGTGATGATTGGGGAGTGCAGAGAATGGTGTTGTCCAGGTTAGGACGAGGTTTGGCAGTCACATGCACTCTGGTGACTTCTTGATCTCAACCTCCCTGGGGCCTGACAAGGGAATGTTAGGGAATTCTTACTGGACACTTTATTTTTCCTATTTATTGTTTTATGTTCCTTTTTATTTAAATTAAATGGCTCTCTGAGCCACAAGGGCATCATTTAGGAAGAATGAATCAAATTAAATTTTTATTTATTACTGCACAACAAGGAGCAGTGGAATTTATTTCCATTACTGTCACGTTCTGTGGCCGTAAAACAGTGCAACTTATTACAGGGACAGTCCCTCTGGAGCAACTTGGGGTTAAGTGTCTTGTTCAAGGGCACAATTGTGATGACTCATAGGTGTCTTGTAAAGTGAATCAAACCAGCAACCTTCCAGTTGCCAGGCTTGAGCCTTAACCTCTACTACAAACCCTTGGTGTTCACAACCTCACAATAACGCTTCACCAGTCTAGAGGCTTTGGCTAATTGCAGAGGTGCCTTCTCATTCGAAGCTTAGCTTTCAGGTTTAGCTAAAGGAATGTGAGACCCAAATGACCAATGTCCTCGTGAGTATCCTTAACATCTGTCTTGGACTACTGTCCCCTCAGGCTACAGCGCTGTCTCCATCATCCCTATGCCCTTGCAGAGGGCACCCATAACCAAGGAGGTATAATAAACCTGGAGAGAGTGATCCATTAGTATTCATCTCAGTTCCAGAAACAATTTCTTTAGCCAATCATGTTATTAGCTACCAGGAATTATTAGCTCAGGATGGGTGGTAGGATCAAAAAATTTATCAAGAACTGAGTATCTGTTAGCAAAGTTGGAGGTTGGGAGCCTAACTTTCTCCAGGTGTTACAGACCTGTGTGCTGCAAACGTGAAAACTGAAGCAAACCAGCCAAATAGTGACCCCTTCCTATACCTACCCACAAGTTATTTTTGTGGTGCCCACAAATTTAAATTGGTTGTTCTTTTAAAGTTGCCCTTCAGAATGATGGCAGTGAAATGTATACCCTGATCTAAAAGAATGTGATAGAGGCTCCCCAATGGTGAAATGAGAATAGTACAGTAAGCAAAAACAGTTTTCCACACATCCAAAAAACTGTGGTGACCCCTTGGCACTTATTGACACTGAAATGGATTTGCAGATATTTGAAGAAGTGGCAGCTGTTTCACAGTCTTAATATTGACCATTTGTAGGAAAATGTTGCCTAGCCAAGTCTGAACCCTTTTTTGGGTTGTAGGTTCACTAAAAGCCCTCTATTAGATCACCAAGTACAATAGTAGCATCAAAAGTGAAACTGGTGGCCATTTGGGCCGTTTAAAAAAAAAAAATTTATGCCAAGTACACTCTTAAATATAAAGGTTCTTTGGTGGGGTGTATGGTTCCATGAAGAACCGTTAATATCCAAAGAACCTTTCCATTACACAAAAGGTTCTTTGTAGCGTAGAAAGGTTCTTTAGGACTATAATGATTAGAATAAAATGGTTCTTTAAAGAACCTTTCACAAAATGGTTCTTCAGGGAACCAAAAATGGTTCTTCTATGGCATTGCCGTGAAAACCCCATTTTGGTTCTTCCTGGCACCTTTATTTTTAAGAGTGTAGGACATACAGGATCATGAGGTCCCAATTATAGCTGCCATCACCTTTGACATCATCCCCTACAGGCTCTGGTCCTTTACAATATTTTTTAGAAGTTGCTTTCCAAGGAAGAATTAGTGGTGGATTGAGGGTGGCATAATCAAGGGGAGCCATGGTATATTCATAACCCTGGGTATACTTTAATTGCAGACCTACATGGACCCATCTCAGTACACTAAGAGGGCACATTAATGAAGAGTAGTACAACCAAGGGTCTAAACATTTTCTTATTGAAGCTTCTAGTCCTCTAGCCTAGAAATCTAGACACACCCTAGTGGCAGCAAATATAATTTGCAGCCAGGGCATCTAACAACTCTCTGTTGGCTTGCGAGCTGGAAAAAACAAACTCTAGTCAGGCCAATCACATTGTGTATAGAGTCAGTGGGCGGGTTCAACATAATGACGGCAGAGTTGTGGTGGTTCCACGTGCTACTTGAAAACAAAGAAGCTGATGAACAGCGGTCTTTCAAATCGGCTTTAGCCACGACTCTGGAAGACTTGAAGTTAAGCTTTTCTTTGAGAAAAGAACAAAGAATGGCACTGAAGTCATTCTTAAAAAAGGAAGATGTGTTCAGAGTTTTACCGACCGGATACAGTAAAAGTTTAATCTATCAACTAGCTCCGCTTCACCTTCTTCGTAGCTCTGGTTGGTTGTAGCGTTATCCTATTGCGTGCAGAGGGAATTTGAAAAACAACCGTTTATCCCGCCCTTCGGATTGAGCCCTGCCAACGGTGTGTTCCCAGACCCAACATCTTGATGTGGGTCTGGCTTGTCAGGCTACTAGTCCTCTCCATTGGAATCAATCCTTGCAGTCTACGGCGTTGCAAGCATTAAGTTGTCCTGTAAGGGAGTGGGAGTGTGTCAACTCCATCAATCTTCTTGGGGTGAACCACCTACTGTTCTCACCATGCCTGAACACAGCTAAATATAAAATACATTTTTAGTTTAAAGTATAAAATCCTGCCCTCATTTCAGCCTGACATAATTAAATTTTGTTCAAACCAGAATACAAATTATTAATACTTTCTCAGATTTCAAAGTAGGGATAGCAGTTGGCCAATGTGTTCATGAAATCAAGTCTGCAATCAATTAAAGTACTATTAATGTACTTTTAAGAAAGACGACCTTTGCTTCAAAAAAATGTGCTGTATAGAGAGTAACAGAATGGGCATAAATGGAACTGATTTGGACTAGCTGGGATTCTAAGCACTGACTGTTGTACTGTAATGGAGCGTTTTTTTGGTTTGGCTTTCACCAAGGGCAGTCTGGTGCATGTGGCTTCTGTATAATAGCAGGAGGGGGTCTTAACACTTTACTGTGGCTCTCAGCTAGAGGTTGGTGAAACATGCAGTTTTTTGTCAGCCTGAAAATTTAATACATTTTACACTTCTCACCCTTTTTTAGTGATGCCATTCTGATGGATTGTTGTATTAAGGTTCTTTTATAACATACGAGCAATAAATGTATTTAGGATTGTCAGAATATTACAAATAATAATTAATACAAAGTATAAAATGTAAACCTTTGGCGTCGATACATAGACATGAAGGACATGGAATTTTATTGTCATGAAATTATATATTGGGGTATAATTTTGCTGTTATGACATGTTGGGGTATGAGTTAAACAGCCACAATAATTTATTTATATTTCACTATTTATATATTTTTTTGAGTACCTAACCTGACTCCTACTCCTAAATTAACTATTTGTCAGTATAAAACAACATAAAACACAGGATGTAACTAGGCAGGCAGATACAACTATGGTCACAATTTATTAAAAAATTACAAATATTCCAAGTCTTCGGACACCAAACGATTGCTTTTTGAGATGAACAGACCCAAAAGTGATGACTGTCTCCAACCGCCCAGTTCTGCCGTAATGCTCAAATCACAAACACATTGAAAAATTGCTGCCTGAAGAAGTGTTACTTCAGCTTTGATCAAGTCACCTTTATTTATATAGCGCTTTATACAATACAAATTGTTTCAAAGCAGCTTTTACAGTCGCTTGTAAAATGCTATTGGCTCTTGTGTCTTGTGACTGATTGTAATGCAATATATTATGGAAATGTAACGATTTGTGGCTGTTGTAGTAATGATCATATGAAGATGAATAGGAATATCCACAAAAACCTGTATTTTAATCAAAATCCTTAAAAAAATAGATAAAAAAAATCAAAAACTAGAAAACACGCAGACGAATCAAGTAAAGATACACAACCATACAAACAGCAACGAGACTGAACAAAGAACCAAGGGAACTAAGGGATATATATACACAGGGCAAACAAAGGGAGCTAAATGAAACACAGGTGAAACTATTCAGTAAAACAGAACATAACTGTTACAGTAGCTCATCTCATGCGGGAAGGTGCATCCTTGCGCTGATGAGAGTCCAAACCAAAGGGGGGGGAGAGGGGAGGGAGAGGAGGGACGAGGGTGGCAGCTCTAGAGGAGGAGGACGAGGAGCAGACTGAAGACACCATGGAGACAATGACCAGAGGAACCAGGGAGAAGAAAGTGGGAGGAGCCAGGGCAAAGACAGGAGGATGATCTAAAGCCTATCCAGGACTGAGGCCCATGCTGGAACTGATGGTGGAAGGAGTCAGAGTGGTGTCAGATGGCCGAACACCAATGGTGGAACATCAAATGTTGAAAGTGAGACATTTTGAGATGTCATGCCAAATATTGGCTCATTTTGGAGAGCTACACATTCCAAAAAGTTGGGACAGGTAGCAATAAGAGGCCGGAAAAGTTAAATGTACATATAAGGAACAGCTGGAGGACCAATTGGCAACATGATTGGGTATAAAAAGAGCCTCTCAGAGTGGCAGTGTCTCTCAGAAGTCAAGATGGGCAGAGGATCACCAATTCCCCCAATGCTGCAGCCAAAAATAGTGGAGCAATATCAGAAAGGAGTTTCTCAGAGAAAAATTGCAAAGAGTTTGAAGTTATCATCATCTACAATGCATAATATCATCCAAAGATTCAGAGAATCTGGAACAATCTCTGTGCGTAAGGGTCAAGGCCGGAAAACCATACTGGATGCCCGTGATCTTCGGCCCTTAGACGGCACTGCATCACATACAGGAATGCTACTGTAATGGAAATCACAACATGGGCTCAGGAATACTTCCAGAAAACATTGTCGGTGAACACAATCCACCGTGTCATTCACCGTTGCCGGCTAAAACTCTATAGGTCAAAAAAGAAGCCATATCTAAACATGATCCAGAAGCGCAGGCGTTTTCTCTGGACTGTGGCAAAGTGGAAAACTGTTCTGTGGTCAGACCAATCAAAATTTTAAGTTCTTTTTGGAAAACTGGGACGCCATGTCATCCGGACTAAAGAGGACAAGGACAACCCAAGTTTTTATCAGCGCTCAGTTCAGAAGCCTGCATCTCTGATGGGATGGGGTTGCATGAGTGCGTGTGGCATGGGCAGCTTACACATCTGGAAAGGCACCATCAATGCTGAAAGGTATATCCAAGTTCTAGAACAACATATGCTCCCATCCAGACTCTTTCAGGGAAGACCTTGCATTTTCCAGCATGACAATGCCAGACCACATACTGCATCAATTACAACATCATGGCTGCGTAGAAGAAGGATCCAGGTACTGAAATGGCCAGCCTGCAGTCCAGATCTTTCACCCATAGAAAACATTTGGCGCATCATAAAGAGGAAGATGCGACAAAGAAGACCTAAGACAGCTGAGCAACTAGAAGCCTGTATTAGACAAGAATGGGACAACATTCCTATTCCTAAACTTGAGCAACTTGTCTCCTCAGTCTCCAGACGTTTGCAGACTGTTATAAAAAGAAGAGGGGATGCCACACAGTGGGAAACATGGCCTTGTCCCAACTTTTTTTGAGATGTGTTGATGCCATGAAATTTAATTTATTTTTAAACATTTGATATGTCATCTATGTTGTATTCTGGATAAAATATTGAAATTTGAAACTTCCACATCATTGCATTCTGTTTTTATTCACAATTTGTACAGTGTCCCAATTTTTTGGGAATCGGTTTGTAAGTAATTGACCATTAGCATTAAAAGAACTAAGGCAGTGACAATCCATAGTCATTTTACAAGCCATAATCCAACACAGTCAGAAGAAAGAGAGCGAAGTGAGGTAATGGTTGAAGAAATGAATAGAGCATGTGAAGTTCTATCACAGATCTGGTGGGAAAGGGCAGGTGGTGAGTGGGAGAGAGTGTGGGACTGAGATAAAACATTGCCGACATGAAGAAGAGTCACAGTGACTGGGGGGAGTGTGTGTGTGTGTGGGTCTTCTTCTAGTAAACATAAGGTCAAGATGTTTGGCAGCTTTCTGTGTAGCAGAAAACTGATAGACAGAGAAAAGCAAGATGATGTTGGTGAAAACTGGATGATTGAGCTATTTGTTTGCATTTTAAAACTGACAAGTTGAAGGTACGGTTGTACTGAATAGTTGACGCAACATAAGCAAGTGGGGCATGACTATTTTTGCACCATTTTTGATCACAGCATATGTATGAATGTGAATGAGAGCCTGCATATTACGCCCTCTTGTTCTCTACTTAGACAATGAGACTGATCTCACTACTTCTGACATGGTTATATAAAATGAGTAATCTGTTCAGTCAGACAGTCAAATCGCATATCGAGCTGATAGCATAAGCTAATATGCGCAAAGGGTTGGAAAAAATTGATATTTTTAGCCTAAAATGATCAAAATGTGTCCTGATCTTAGACTAGGGGAGAAAAAATGCAACAGCTCGTTCAGGCTTAGCAAACTGACAGAGAAACCCAACCCACTGGCAACGCTTCCAATGATCCATGGACAGAGTGTCGCCCTTATTTAAATTTACAGTTTTGTTCTTTATAAAACTGATTTGCAAGTAAATGCGTCAAGTCACGTGTCGCAAATAGAACAAGATACAATAATGACTATGCCACATAATTGTGAATATATTCATAATTACACCTTTGCAAGTACGATTTTAAATCTTACAATGTGACTTTCTATATTGCAATATCTCGCAACTGCAACTGTATTTATGAATTATTACAAGTGAGACTTAATTTCTCATAATATTTCTCGTAATTGCACCTATATATATTGCAATTGCACCTTTATATCTCATAATATGACTGTTTTGCATTTTTAGTAATTGCATCTTTATTTCTTTTAACTGCTCATTTATTTATCATGATAACATGTATAACTTTTGCAGTTGTGACTGAATATATTTCTCTTAATTGTGAAAATTGCAATGGTGACATTATATCACATAATTGTAACTTTATATCACACAATGTGGAAGTAATTTTTATTTTTTAAATTTTCCTATTGAGGAAACTTCAGTAGAAGAGATACTGTAGAACGTGGACCGTAGAACACGTTTTTCAGCTGCATCTTGAAAATCCAAGCTCTGTAATTTTATAAATTATGCTTTTGATTTTCTCCTCTCTTTAATGCTTTAGCTCAGAGGTTACAGGTCAAGTGGTCAAGGCCCCTCTAAAGGTCACCTTTATTCTGCTTTTATGTATCAGCTTCTGTCTCTGAGAATCAAATGGAAGCACACATACAAAATTATTGATCCCACTTTTGAGCAGGACCTGTGACCCAAATGACCCTCATTTCTTATTGAATCCAGGTGGCGTGTACTGCAAATGTCCTTTGTGTGTATGTCAGAGCTAACAAACTACTCTATTCACAAACATGTATTACACATACACAGAATCACACACACATGTCTGCTTGGGTTTGTGTGTGTCTCACAGGGCCCTTTGTGCAGATTAAGAGATTTATAAATAGAGAAAAAAGCTTTGCTTAGAGACTCAAATCTCGGAGCCATTCGCGGATTACTGCATCCCTGTGGGATTTTGAACCAAAACCCAAGCTGACACACACACACACACACACACACACACACACATTTAAACAAACCCTCGAGCTCTGTACAGACAGAAGCATTCCATATCCACACTTTATTCTGACATTCCAGACCCAAAACCAATTCCACATATTCAGAGTACAGATGGCCTTGCCCTTGCCCTTGCTGACTGCCTTAATCTCTCTCTCTATCTCACTTCCTCTGCTCATTCTAATCACTCACTCCTTACCACTGTCCTCCTTGCTCACCCGCTTACTATGTGTTTTTAGCATCTTTCCAGCCGTCATAGCTCTTCCCTATGCAACCCTGCTCTCCCTTTCTTCCCCTCCCCCGACCTTACTCCCCGAAACTGTCTCATCCTTTCTTTGGCCTAGATGAGACTGGTGCTGTTAGTTGGCCAAATCGAGGGACCATCATTCCGGCTAGCAGCTAACATTTAGCTAATTATGCTAATACCCCTTCATCAGTTCCGAGAGCCCTGCAGGGAGCACAATACTGCAGGGAATGCCACAGTGCCACTGTAAATACTGCTTATAACTGAGGAAAAGAAAATATAAGACGTATATGTTAGTGGTGTTTGCTAAGGACAAAATGTTGCCTTTTAACCAGTCTGGCATCGCTTCCACTTCCATTTTAAACAGTCCTCACACATATCTAGTAATCAGAATATCATAAAGACTTAGGACCAGATTTACTAACAGCTTGCGCCAGTGCGAAACCCTATTTTGGCGTTTAAAAAACGACTGTCAGGATTTACTAAAGACAAGGGTTATCGTGGACAGGGTTATCTTTGCAGCTGACCTTATTGCATATGCATTTGTAGGAGTTTCCCTTTCAGATGCAAAATTTATGAGAGGAGAGTATTTAATTGAATGAATCATGCTATGTGATTTACAAAGATTTGCACTAGTCAATTTACTGGTATTTGTGCCGTTATTTACCGCCCCAAAAAAGCACGTCTTAAACGAGATGCTAATTTGCACTGCTCTTGGTAGATTGCGTTGGTCATTATGGAAATGATCCAGTTACGTCTGTGTTCAGTAGATCACACATAGAACTTTACATTCACATCTGTGCTTTTTTGAAATTGCGCTCTCATGCTAATGATTTACCGTTTAGTAAATCTGGCCCTCAGATGTAGCCTAATGAGTGACCAGAACACACTAGCAATGCCCTAGTACACTAGCAACCACACAGAGCACCCTAGAAACTGTCTATCACTTGCATAAAAATCACACAGAACACCCTAGCAAAGCCTTAGTGGTGTCCTAATATAACCAACGCCATAGATGAGCCCTAGAACACATGAGCAAACCTAGATCCCCTAATAACCACAAAAACCCTATCAACAATCTAGTAATTGCATAGCAACACCCTAGCAACCACCTGAACACTATCAAATGCCTATGAATGCCCTAATAACCATTAACACAATAGGAATGCCATAGCAACCACCCAAAACACACTACCCCAAATGCCCCAATAAACACCATTACGCTAGCAATGCCATAGCAATCACCCAGCAATGTTAGCAACCGCCTATCAGTGCCCTACCAACCACCCAGAACACACTAACAAAAAACTAACAACCCAGCAATGCCTTGATAATTGCTTAAAAACCAACTAGATTCAAGATTCAAGAGTTTTATTTGTCACATACACAGTTATATACAGAATATACAACTGGCAGTGAAATGTAAACAGGTCCGCTCCATGGACAGTGCAAATTCACAGTTAAAAACACAAGGAGGAAATTATAATAGAAATAGGATAAAAAAGTACTATATATATAGAACTATAAATAAATCAAGTCAAGTAGAAAAATAAATAAATAAATAAAGAAGTGGAATAAAATAAGTGAAATAAATTGTGCAGTGAGTAACTGTAGACTTATAAATATGCGGTTGTATGCAAAGTATGTGCAAACAGGTTTATAACAGGTTGTTACACAGTAACAACGAGAACAGAAAGTGCAGTGCGATGTCAGTGTATCGATGGTCACGTGATGTTAAGTGACTGAGTTCAGGAGTCTGATGGCCTGGGGGAAGAAGCTCCTCCTGAGTCTCTCAGTTTTGGCCATCAGGCTTCGGAAGCGCTTACCAGATGGCAGCAGCGTGAAATGAGGGTTTGCAGGGTGATTAGAGTCCTTGATGATCTTAGTAGCTCTACCTTTGCAGCGTTTGGTGTAGACGTCCTGCAGAGACGGAGAGCTGACCCTGAGATACGCCGGATAAGCGCACGACTCTTTGCAGGGCTTTGCAGTCATGACTGGTGCTGTTCCCATACCACGCTGTGATGCACTGAGTTAATACACTTTCTATCGCCCCTAAATAGAACGTTTTTCAGGATAGCTGGTGAAACCCTGAATTTCCTCAGCTGGCGCAGGTGGTACAGTCTTTGCCTGGCTTTTTCACCTGTGTCTGAATGTGAGCAGTCCAGGTCAGGTCCTCGGAGATGTTTACACCCAGGTACTTGAAGCTGCTCACTCTCTCTACTGGTGACCCGCTGATCATGAGGGGGGAGTATGTCCGTAGCTGTCTCTTCCTGAAGTCCACAATCATTTCTTTGGTCTTGCCAACATTCAGAGAGAAACAGTTGTCCTGGCACCATGATGTTAGATGCTCCACCTCGTCCAAGTATGCCGTCTCATTGTTGTTGGAAATGAGGCCCAGGACAACAGTATCATCAGCAAATTTGATGATAGAGGTGGAGCTGTGTGTGGACAAACAGTCATGTGTGTAGAGAGAGTAGAGCAGGGGACTCAGGACACAGCCCTGTGGAGCTCCCACACTCAGGGTGATGGAGGTGGAGGTGAACTGGCCTACTCTCACCACCTGAGGCCTGCCAGTGAGGAAGTCTTCAATCCAGTGGCAGAGAGAAGAATTCAGGCCGAGATCCGGGAGTTTTCATCAGCCTAACAACCACCTGAACACACTAGCAAATTCCCCTCAATTCCCCAATAACCATCAACACCCTAGCAACCACTTAACAACCACTGCATGGCAAACTACTCCAGCCATTTCTTGTCTCATCTGCTTTCTATCCTTATTCTGCTAATTCTTTATAAGCACTGTATCCATCTTTTACCTGAATGCGGAAGTATTGCCCGACTTATAGTGGAATTATCCTTTACATTTCCAGCCTCTGATGTTTCTAGTCAAATGAACATATTTTCCAAGCTGATAATGTAACATTAAACCTATGAAAATGGTTTAAAAAAGCACATGGCTCCATAGTGCCATCCCTTTACAGTGTCGCAGTGTCTATAGGAATGCATGTGTGAGTACCTGACAACCAAAGCAACAATGGCGGGTTATTAGGACTGTGTTTGTGCTGCTCAAGATACTAAGATTATTAACGCTTCTCCAGCAAAGTGTAGATTTACTGAAGCACTACAGCTACATTCACACTGCGAGCCTTAGTGCTCAATTCCGATTTATTGCTCGGATCCATTTTTTTTTGTATAGCAGTTCACATTGTTGTTTTAAATGTGGCCAATGTCAGATTCCAGTGCAAACATATCATGGCCCTGAAGTAAACACAGAGAACATTAAAGTAAGTGATTACACGTTTATTTATAGTGTGATCTGTCACAAAAGCCAGTGAATTTATGCACAGGGAATATTAAAAAAGAACAAAGACAAGGATGCGAAACGAGAGCAGAGTTTTTAAACATTTAGATTTCAAGCCTTCATGTTTTACTTATATATAGAGCTGTCACTGTATAAGTTCTAACATAAGTTCTGACATCACTGTCCTTCCACTGACTACCATTCGCAACTGTCTTGATATCTTTGTGTAAGTAAAATCTTTGAAGTGACTTCCATGAGTGCAGAATTGTGACAAATGTTGCTCTAGAGCAGGGGTCTCCAAACTCTGTCTTACAAGGCCCTAGTTAGACACTGATTAGCTCAGGTGTGTTTCATTGGGGTTGGAGCTAAACTCTGCAGGACAGCGGCCCTCCAAGACTGAGTTTGGAGACCCATGCTCTAGAGTGACTTAAAAGCCGCATGAATTTCGATAAGACTGTTCAGACTGAGGTCGCATTTCAAAACATCAGACCTGCATCGGATTTAGTACCACATATGGTCCAACTCACAATCGAAAAGATCAGATTCCATGTAGCTTGTGCTGTTCACACTGTCATGACAAAAACAGATCTGAGTCACAAATGAGCAAAACAATTGGATTTGGGTAACGTTTACCTGCAGTCTGAACGTAGCCTACTAGCGGAGATGTATTATTTACAAATGGCAGATTCTAACATCGCCAACTAATTCTAATTCTGACCTTGTCTACTACTGGCCTGGCATGCATAATAGAGCGTTTTTAGTCGTTTGCGAATTCGTGTGAACAGGGATTGCTTTGACAGCATAGGAAAACATATGGAGAGCAGCAGCTTTAGTTTCTGCTCTGATAGCCGCAAGACCAACGCCTAACGCCATGAGTGCAGGAATGGTGCAAGAACATTGTGCTTGATGTGTTTTTTGTTTTCAGACCAAACTTGGGTCTCCAGCTGACAAAGTTTAAATCCCGTCTTGCTAGAGCGCTTCCCATAATGTTTACGCGTGAGGTCAGCAGGCAATCTTTTGCAGCTGTTCGACCACATGAGTGTTTACACTACGTAAGCAATCCGGTCAAATGCACTTTCGACTACCTCTGGACAGTATTAGGGAAAATTACTTTTAAAAGTAATGCATTAAAATATTGCATTACTCCCTGAAAAGTAACTAATTGCATTACTTTTTATGAAAAGTAATGCGTTACATTACTTTTGCATTACTTTTCGTCATCTAAGCAGAATGAAATTTCATTGCTTGTATAAATTACATTATTCAGACTGACATGTTTGGCTTGTCAAAAACATTACGTTCAGCTGTCACAAATTCATTGACTTTTGAAGATCAAGTAAATGTTTTACCAGGAAAGGTAACGCTATCTCACGACCAAGATGGCTAATTCATACAAATTTGTACGATCATTTGTACATTAGGGGGAGGTCATTCATATACCAATTGGGAAACTTGTAAAATACGTACGATTTAGCAAAAATCGTACAAGTGAGGTCATACAAATTTGTACGAATTAGCCACCTCGTAAAATACGTACAAATTGCTGTGAGATTGGGTTGGGAAAGGAGTGATTTTGATGCACAAAGTTGGTTTTATTGTCTCTTATAACAAAAATCTTTTATTTAAACCCATGAAAATGCAGATCCTGTTGTGAATAATAGTGAAAAATCTTAGCCCTTTTATTATTATTACCCCATCAGATTTTGACTCGTATACATAGTTTGCAAATACAGTACTATACAGAAGTCTTGTCATTAAAAATCAAACAAGTCGCTTGTTTGATTTTTAATAACAAAAAAAGTTTAAATTTTTTGGCAAATGTAAAGGCCCTTTCAGACCACAAGTGAAATGAACAAACCTCATGCTAATTCACACCTGTACAGTAGAGGGCACAGCTCAAACAAACTGAGTAAATGTTCACATATAGTGTAGAACTACAATAACCATCATGTCCACACAGTGCACACAACACCTCTGCACTTCACATGCTCTCGGAATTATCGTAAATACGAGTTTCCTAGGTAAAAATTGCACATGAACGCACAATGAGCTCGTGATCACGACTTCATAAGTGGGAATGATCACATTTCCAAGAGCACGTGAAGGCAGCATTACTCACGATTCTCTCAACATGAGGACAGCGGAGCTGTCGGTCAATACATGGGAAAACAAATGAGCTTTCGTTACTTATTTGAAAAAGTAACTCAGATATTTTATTGTAAATTTAAAAGTGTGATACTTTACTAGTTATGTAACTTGCATTACTTATAATGCGTTACCCCCAACACTGCCGCTGGAAGCAGTCGAAAGTGGACAAGCTCAAAGAGTTTTAGACCCCGTTTACACCTGTATTTAGCATTGTCCTCTTGTGATCCATTCGACCAAAACACCAAATTTTAATGCCATTAAACGGAGCCTTAGAATCCATCATGGTGGCGCTTATTGTTTGATCAGGAAAAAGGTGGATAGTGGAAAATTATAAAACTGTGACAGCAATTTTCATTTTCTTTGTTCTTCATATTTGTTTGTTCAAGATTAGTCTAGTTAGTTTCACTTGTTATCAAGCCGACACATCTGCTCTCTCTTCATGCATCAGCACAGTAAAGCTATTCATAAGGTTAAATCCATAAAAGATATTTAGACAAAATGCCCTTTCACAGATCTTCACCTCAGCTGCCCCTTTCATTATCATCTCAGTGATGTGCGACTGTGGTCTCTTATTGAAGATAAACCTGCAGTCAATGATTTCTTCCTGCTTGAAGAAACCACTCCATTAGGGTGTCTCTAATCCCAAATCCCACTGCAGACAGGTTTTCACTTGTCTGTGTATTGAAAACCTAAAGGATCTAAGAATTAAATTAATTTCCATTTCTTTGGGGATTACATTTTCTTTCTTTCTTTTTGCCTTTGAGAGAATGCTTTTCCAGCATTTGTTCTTCTCTCTGAATTAATTTACTCCCTGGCATGCAGTTGATTCTGAATATAAAAGTAATTACAAATGCCCATGTAGAGTATTTCCTGTCCTTTTTATATATGACTCTCAACACTATTGTACGATTCCCCTCGAATGTTGATAGGAGTACAGAAAATGCTGCCAGTAGATATTAGTAGAAAGTTTATAAATAGTTCAGTTGCAGGACTAAAAGGTACAGGCAGTTATCCAGACTATGCCTTCTATCTGTGCCACCGATGCTGCCGGCTACTGTTGAGTGTTATGGAGAATAGGTCAGTGAAGAGCTTCAGGCCTGTTAGCATTGCATGCTAATAAATGTGTCAAAATCAACAGCACAAAAGCAGCTCTACTAGACACTACTGAAATTGCACAGCATGAACACTGCAGGTAATGTTTTAATTTTTTTTTTTACACTCAATGTTAGTGCCATTTATAGTGCACATGCTACCCGTGTTGTTTTAGCAGAAAGAAGTTATGCAGATCATGTGCGCACAACATTTTTAATGCACACAGCAATTCCTCATCTTACGGTCTATTTCTGAGTGTTGATATTTGGCGTATTAACAGCGTTCATACTTCCCTATCATACACCCAGCGCAATGTGACCGCAGGCGTGAGTCGTCCGACGCAAGCCTTTTTTGCTAGTTTCAGCCCAATGCAGTTATCATGTTCACATCTAGCTCCACGTTGTTTAAATAGCAAATGCACTCATGCCCATCTATTCACATATGTGGCGTGCTGGTCTGAAAACAAGGTGTGTTCAGGTGTATTGTTGGCACGTTGCTATTTTGAGGCAACTGAAAATGACTGTGCCATTAACCAACTGAAACCTGGTCTAATGGCACAATATTTTTTGTTATTTAAAGGGCGCGTTAGTATGCGCCTATAGGTGGTGCACAATGTGCGTACACTCTACTTATTACACACACAGGGATGCGCAGCACACAAACATTTTAAAATATTACAAATAAAAAGATTTCTCTCTGGAGAAGCGTTCAGTCTTTCCACTCGCAAATTCCGCCATGTAAATAGCGAACCTGCCATAGAGCAAACGCAACTGGCTTTTAAAGGGAATAGGAGATGAGACTCTGATGAGACTTTACATTTCACTGCCGGTTGTATATTCTGTATATAACTGTGTATGTGACAAATAAAACTCTTGAATCTTGAATCTTGATTGGTTTGTTGTACGTTACACCCAAAACACACCCATGACTCATTAAGAGACTAGGTACAACCGTTTTGGACCATGCACCTGGTGCGCCCACCACTTTTTCCATCATTAAACTAGCAAAAGTGGATTCGGACACACCCTAAGTTCACGTGCGCTATGCGCTTCAGACCATGCGCTCAGATCGTTAAAATAGGGCTTATAGTTTGTGAGCAAAAGATGTAAAAACGTGCAAAAGTGCAACTCTTTAATGAAGTTACTTGTGGTTTAACTTTCTGCAAGTGTCTGCCCAAATATCCAAATGTCGATTTTATCCAGTATACCTGAATAAAATAAGAATGTGTGCTGTTTTCATTCAACTTAGCTGAATGAAATGCTGAATGAAATGTCCAATGTTGCTATTACTAAAACTATTAAAAATATATTTAGGTAAAATAAAGTTCAAATAAATTCAAATATAAATATTAGATGAAAATAATGAAAAACATTCAAATAAACTGAAATAAGTTGAAGTACTAAAATTGAAAGTACAAATAAATTAAATCTAAATGAAAGAAATAAAATGACTTTTATTACTAAAATTACTAATAAAATTAAAATCTCCAATTCCTCAAATCCCCAAATTCTACTGAAAATTTCAATAGAATGGCATTTGATGTCGCACTTTCTCTTGGCAAATTTCTCATCCACTTTCACTGAAGATGTATTATGTCATACAAAGATAGCAGCACCATGTGAGATATAGGCTACATAGTTATTGATAATCATTAACTTTTAAACAAATAAAATGCATCAATGAGTCAAAGTTCCTGTTTTTCATGATAATGGAACATTTTTAGCCAAAGTTTATAGAGATGGGTGTGTAAAACACAAATATGATCCTCAACCGATAATTGTGTGTCTGCAAAACAGATGCTAGCATAGCCATTTGTCCCTTTATATACTTGTAAGTTAGCTCAGTCATCTCAAGATTATCCTACATCTGAACTGAACAGAACGTTAGCAATGTATAACTTTTACACAGCCTATATTTCCCATCAACACAAAATGATGAACCCATTAAAAACTTTTAATTGCTGTTTGATGTCTGGCAATTTGTCTCAAAGTACCCTTTTGAGATTCATGTAAAGTGGAGGTGGAGTACAAGCTGAATGCTAATAAAGAAAAATCATTATAGTGAGTGTACAGTGACTCAGTGTAGAACAAGGGATTTAGCAAACAGCAAATATACACAGATTAAATCTATTCATTGTCCCTTTGGAAAAGTTGCAGAGTGATAAATGTCCTTGTTGTGTGGGTGGAGTGTTTGCCTTAGCCGTGGCTTGTAGGTGGCTAAAGTGCAAGATTATGGGTTGTGTTTCTAATGTTCACAGCTAGGATTAGCTGGTGTCTCTTGTGGGGCTGCAAACACATTATAACACAAATCAACACTCACAGTAAAATGTGTCCCTAGAGTACAAACCCACCAGCTCCTAAGCGCTTAAACACAGCACATAAGAGCTGAGGCTAATTCATCCATGGATTTTACTTTCTTTTACTTTCAGCTAGTCAGGCTGGGGGACCAGCTGGCTACCCATCTTGGTTCTGTTAGGATACCCTGATAGGATAATCTAATGCATTAGAAACACCCTAGTAACCAACCAAAACACACTACCAACCCCCCTAACAATGCTCTAATAATTACCAATATCTTAGAACACCCTAGCAACCACCCAAAATTCACTAGCATACTCCTAGCAATGCCCTAACAACTACCAACACACTAGAAACGCCCTAGCAACCACCCAAAACACACTACCAAACCCCTAACAATGCCTTCACAACCACCAACACCCTATAAATGTCATAGCATTCACTCAGGAATGCTAGCAACCACCCAGAACACACTAGAAAACCTATAGCAATACTCTAATAACAGCCAACGCCATAAAAATGCCCTAGCAACCACTCAAAACACACTACCAACTCCCCTAGCAATGCCCTAACAACTACCAATACCTTAGAAACACCATAACAACCATGCAAAACTCACCAGCAAACCCCTATCAATGCCCTAACAACTACTAATACCTTAGAAAAACCCTAGCACCCATCCAAAACACACTACCAAACCCCTAGCAATGTCCTAATAACAACCAATACCTTAGAAACACCATATAGCAACCACCCAAAACATACTACCAAACCACTGGCAAATAAAAATCCACATATGAATTAGCTTCTTCAGCTCTTATTTGTGGTGTGTGATCAATCTAGACTAGCTGTAGACCAGCTTAAACCTGATAAGACCAGCAAATCAGCTTAGGCAGGGTTATAAACACAAAATGGCACGTCTTTGCTAGGTAACTCATAAGTTGTGTGTTTATGAGCTCCTGTGCCTATGTTCTATAAAGGGCAAGCACTGTGTGACTCATGCCAGAATCAGACATTTTCACCCAGCTTCAGAACAGGAAGTGACCCGTGTCTGGTCACAGGAAATCAGTGGAAAGTTTCTGGGTCATCTAACCCTTTTATTAAGGTGGTTTAAAGTTCTTTTTGACATTTTGGAAAATTTCAACTCGTTTGCTTTAGCGTTTGTGTATACGCAACTTCACAATACCCACATAAATGTCATATCGTAATTGTAGTTTTGGAATTTAAAGCATATTTTTAGCAACAAAGACTTAACCGCCTAATATCGCGCACAGCAGTGCGAAAAAATATTTGCACATTTACGTACATGGTGAACTTGCAGCACTTGTGCACATAGGAGGGGCCTGGGGAGCTCCCTTTTTCTGTTACTATGGAAACGCAACCCCTTCCCACCAACCAGGACGTGGAACGGAGGTTCCAAACTGCAAGCTGTCATTGTGTGTGTGTATCTGTTTTGTACGTGTGTGTATGTATGTGTGTTGTTACTATCCAAATATAATGCAAGGAGACTGGTGCGTGTAAAGCTGTCTGTTCTCATTTCTCTGCTGTCTCTCTTACTCCAGAGACACACGCGCACACAAACATGCACAGCGGAACTCCTTTGGAAGCAGACGTTCTGAGGTGTTCATCTGACTGACTGCTATTCTTAGAGTCTTTCTACTCACAAAGGCCCTGGCAGAGAGGAATACACACAGATGAAAAGGAAAAATGTGTTTGCATATGTGTGTGTGAGTGCGTGTAGGTGTTAAAAATGCAGGGCCGCTGCCACCAGTAGGTAGCTGCACTCAAAGAGAGCGTGTCTGCGTGTACGGGAGAAATTGAGAGAGGGAGCAGGTGAGAGGTAGATCAATAAAAAGCTAATCTGTGAAAACAGGATGGTGTAGAAGCAGGGGACCTCTCTCTCGCTTTCTCTTTTTTTGCGTCTTTTCCCACCCCCTTGCTTATCTGTCCATTTTTAGCTCCTACTGCGTCTAAGACTGGCACGGTGACACAAGCATTAGCTGAGTCTTACTCTATCGTACGAGAGAGCAAAGTGTTGTAACGTCACTGACAAAGGTCTCGTGAACGCGCCGTGTCCTTTGTCTAGTCAGGCACAATAAAAATGACAAATGTGATGTAGAAATATTCATATGGCCATGGAAACGCTGGCCCCGAAACATCTGTTCTACAAAACGGCCTAATCTAACATGTAATCTATCATATGTTCTATTTGTGGACTGTCTCTTGAAGGTAAATCCGTAATTAAATGCAATCTCATTCAGTCAAGCCACATTGAGAACACTGTTCTCACTTTTTCTTCTTCTTCAAATTTTTGTCTTGTCATAGACATTCATTTCAGTCTGTCTAAAATGTAGAATATAATGAAAAAGTGTAAAATTAATTTAAACATGTATCAACAAAAGCAACTTGTGAAAACTTGATCTCCTGAAATAACAGTTCACTAAACTGATAAAAATAATCATTGAGGCTGTAAGTGTAACATAAAAAAAAAAACAACAACATTATTTTTTACAAATAAATCTTTGTTTGTTACTTTACTTGGATAATTTGAGTAGCTCACTTCATTTGGATTTGTAGCAAAACATTCTGTATAATTGTATAATCACACTTCTTATCCTGAGTGTTTACATTTCACTGCCGGTTGTATATTCTGTATATAACTGTGTATGTGACAAATAAAACTCTTGAATCTTGAATCTGAGTGATCTAGACAAGGCTTTGTACGTGCATTTCTAACATACTACTTAAGCTACATTTACTTAAAATATTTACTGCTGTATTTGGCGGATGCAATGAACCCTTTTCACACGATGACGACGTATTTTTCCATATTGCAACATAAATCTAGCAATTTTTCTCATATTTCATATTTTAGGGTATAATTTTATAACAGTGTTTCTTCCTTTTGGCGCGTCGTGATGCGCCGCTCACATCTTGCTGTACTCTTGTGTTTATTTATTTCCTTGTTTGGAAACTTGTGTATTTTTTTTTTCTTTTTTTTTTCGTTTTGCTGCTCACTCAAAACTAGGATATTTGCTGCTTGTTCAATATTATATTTAAATGAACATTTTGTCACAACTTAATTTTATTGTGTACAATCTACTTACTTGGGGTAATGAGATTTCTAGTTCCCAGAATGCTTTGCATGGGATTTAATTGGCGTTTGAGTTGTGTTTACGGGGAAAATTGAGGTGAAATTACTTAAGGGTGCATGTTGAAGACATGTAAAGTCTATTGGTCAAACATAAATTAGATGAGTTCAAAATAGTCAAATAGTTGCCTCAGTTTTTTTGAGTAAAACCAAGGAGATATTTGTTTCAGAAACTGTAAGATTCTCTCTTATGTCTAATGCTCATCAAGGCTGTTATACAGTAAAGTAGAAAGAAGTAAATACTGTAAATAGAAGCTGTAAAAGAAAAGCATATATTTTAAATATATTTTTTGTAATAATGTAGTATTCACTGTCACATTTGATTAATTTAATGCAACCTTGTTGAATAAAAGTATTAATTTTTAAAGTATTAAAAAAACAATAGTGTATATTGAGTACACTATTGAAATACATTATGAAACTTAGTTCAAGTTCAAGTTAATTGAAACAATTATATCATTATTTTCTGTCATGAAAAAATAAATGACTGCAATAATTTGCAGTTTTTCATTCAGTCACTTGAATTCACAGGACTCTATAAGCGTGGACCCCTTATGTAAAAACATGTTTTCTGGACCCCCCTCGAGACAATGTTCCTGATTATCCCCCGTTGTTGACAGACATGGATTGATGAGTAAATCAATGGAGGAAAACAGAAAGAGCCAAATGTGCCTGACCTGTTGCTCCCAATTAATAGGTTCTCAAAAGCATGTTTTATTTTAATTCCATTGTGAAAATTAAAAAGCCGGTTCCTGCTGGTGGTTCACCTTAATGGCACTATTCGAATTTGGTCAAAATGTTTTCTATCAGATCAATCTATGAGATTTTGACAGGGGGGTTATTAAAACTTTCAAAAATCAATCACTCAAATGTCTACTAAACAGCAAATACACCAGTGTAAAAAAGTGCAATGTAGTGAACAACATACACTCACCTAAAGGATTATTAGGAACACCACACTAATACTGTGTTTGACCCCCTTTCACCCTCAGAACTGCCTTAATTCTATGTGGCATTGATT
Organism: Paracanthobrama guichenoti; assembly: GCA_018749465.1. Classification (NCBI taxonomy): domain Eukaryota; kingdom Metazoa; phylum Chordata; class Actinopteri; order Cypriniformes; family Gobionidae; genus Paracanthobrama; species Paracanthobrama guichenoti. Next base: position 10,801,776 of record CM031962.1, on the reverse strand, counting down.
CAACAAGGTGCTGAAAGCATTCTTTAGAAATGTTGGCCCATATTGATAGGATAGCATCTTGGAGTTGATGGAGATTTGTGGGATGCACATCCAGTGAACTCATTGTCATTTAAAAAAAACAAAAAAACAATTTGAAATGATTTGAGCTTTGTGACATGGTGCATTATCCTGCTGGAAGTAGCCATCAGAGAATGGGTACATGGTGGTCATAAAGGGATGGACATGGTCAGAAACAATGCTCAGGTAGGCCGTGGCATTTAAACGATGCCCAATTGGCACTAAGTGGCCTAAAGTGTGCCAAGAAAACATCCCCCACACCATTACACCACCACCACCACCACCACCACCACCAGCCTGCACAGTGGTAACAAGGCATGATGGATCCATGTTCTCATTCTGTTTACGCCAAATTCTGACTCTACCATCTGAATGTCTCAACAGAAATCGAGACTCATCAGACCAGGCAACATTTTTCCAGTCTTCAACTGTCCAATTTTGGTGAGCTCGTGCAAATTGTAGCCTCTTTTTCCTATTTGTAGTGGAGATGAGTGGTACCCGGTGGGGTCTTCTGCTGTTGTAGCCCATCCGCCTCAAGGTTGTGCATGTTGTGACTTCACAAATGCTTTGCTGCATACCTCGGTTGTAACGAGTGGTTATTTCATTCAAAGTTGCTCTTCTATCAGCTTGAATCAGTCGGCCCATTTTCACCCACAGGACTTCCGCATACTGGATGTTTTTCCCTTTTCACACCATTCTTTGTAAACCCTAGAAATGGTTGTGCGTGAAAATCCCAGTAACTGAGCAGATTGTGAAATACTCAGACCGGCCCGTCTGGCACCAACAACCATGCCACGCTCAAAATTGCTTAAATCACCTTTCTTTCCCATTCTGACATTCAGTTTGGAGTTCAGGAGATTTTCGTGACCAGGACCACACCCCTAAATGCATTGAAGCAACTGCCATGTGATTGGTTCATTTGATAATTGCATTCATGAGAAATTGAACAGGTGTTTCTAATAATCCTTTAGGTGAGTGTAAATCAAGCACAGATCAATCTATAGATGGATCGATCAATAGATCTATCGTATGCTAAAAGTGGCAGATACTGAATCTGTTTCTTCAACAGTAAAAGGAAGCAGTCTGAAATAGATTAGATGATCATATCAGCCATACCTGATAAGCTGAATAGGCACAGTAGGGTTTAGATTTAATTCATAATGTTGACAGACTTTTTATGAGGATAAGTGCTAGGAGGGCTCTACCAGCCAACAAGGGCATGCTGTGCGATCAAAAGCAGGCCATGCAATCAAGATGCCCCAGAAATACACATGAACTGAAACTGTTTTGAGGAATGGACTAAAATAACTTCTAACTGCCCTGCAGGTTTGAGTGATTGCCATTCAAGGAAGCCTAATGTCATAAATTGTAAGAGAACATCACTTACAAGTCTCTCAGAAGCCTAATGTCAGCCTTTAATTATCGCAATTATGAGATTCATGGATCCTTCAGAGGTGCTAACGGTTATGTATTGTGATAGTTCTGACAGTTACCGTTCTGTTGAGTGCCAGCTCAGCTTATTTGAAATGTATTTACTGAATATAAACAGCTTCTTTACAATAAATCTGAGGAGCAGCCAGATATAAAGTTACAGATCATATTCACTACAGCACAAGCTGTTGTCATGTTTAATCAAGGGCTCATAAATAATACAAGCGGGCTCCCTTGCCACAACCCACACACAATTCAGTATTTCAACGTGTCTAACCTCCTCTTTGGTGTCACGGTTTGATTGAATGATGACTTTTTGATCCCAAGCTACTAAAACAAGATGATTCTGGGTTATTTGTCTGCTTCAGGGGATTCTGATGCTTTGGGAAACGTTTAAGGGCCCTGAAAAGACAGCAGATCTATACTGATTTTTCACCTGATTTTGTGATTTAAAAGGCCTATACGTTAATGTGAGATTTTGAAATCGTCAAGCTTTTCTCTAGTTTTGATACCAAAATACTTGCTTATTCAGCACATCCCACAGATGCTCGATTTGATTGAGATCTGGGGAATTTGGAGGCCAAGTCAACACTTCAAACTCGTTGTGCTCCTCAAACCATTCCTGAACCATTTTTGCTTTGTGGCAGGGCGCATTATCCTGCTGAAAGAGGCCACGGCCACCAGGGAAGCTACAGTAGCTTGTCTGTTTGATCGGACCACACGGGCCAGCCTTCGCTCCCCACATGCATCAATGAGCCTTGTCCGCCCATGACCCTGTCACCGGTTCACCACTGTTCCTTCCTTGGATCACTTTTGATAGATACTGACCACTGCAGACTGGGAACACTCCACAAGAGCTGCAGTTTTGGAGATGCTCTGACCCAGTCGTCTAGCCATCACAATTTGGACCTTGTCAAACTTGCTCAAATCCTTACGCGTTCCCATTGTTCCTGCTTCTAACACATCAGCTTTGAGGACAAAATGTTCACTTGCTGCCTAATATATCCCACCCGCTAACAGGTGATGTGATGAAGAGATGATGTGATGAGTGTTATTCACTTCACCTGTCATAATGTTATGCCTGATCAGTGTATATTAGCAGTCAAGGTTCAGACAAAAATGAACGACAGAGAGGGTGAATGTGAGTGTAGGGGCGATTGAAAATTTGTTGTAATTTAAAAATATGAGTTGAGAAAATGCAGTGTTTCTTTGACATATGGAGAATAAATATAAGCCCACAGGTATTGCTATTTTTTTTTTTTTTTTTATTATTAAAAATGCCAAAGATCATATTGTTATACTACCGCACTGGAAAAGATCAATGGGAGTTGTTTAAATGTGATTTCATAAAAAAACCTTATTGTGCTCAGGCGTTTATGATATTATAAAAAAAAAAAAAAAAAAGAGAAGCATTAACTGGAAACAAATTTAAAGAGTGAAGTCGGAGTATGGGTTTCTCTTAACAATGAACGAGGATTGAGAAGTGGAAATGCTGCGATCTGCTCCCATACAATACGGTGTTGGTTTATATTGTGTTTTATAAATGCTTGTTCACACCAAGAACGGAAACTATAACAATAACCACAATGAGAACTATTAGCGTCCACAGCAGCATTATGTTTATTTTAAGGACATGCAGCATGTAAACATAACTGCAGTGCGCACTTTAAAGTCTGATGCATTTTGATCGGCTTTCAATGTTTTTATCATCCTTCATTTGGAAAAAATCGCTCTGAAAGTGATTCCAACAATATCGTTTCTCTTATTGTGATCGTTGTAGTGTGCAATCTGTGATTTTCTTAGAGTTAGAGCAATTTTTAAAACTTTATCCTTACACTGTGGTTATCTTTTTTGGTGTGATTGGTCCTTAAAGTTAGCATGAAACTGAAGTTACGATAGTATTTCCTTCCCTATTGTGTTGTATATCGGCTTCTTGAAAAAGAAAAAAAATGTAGGATGGCACTTGAATTGATTGGATGGTTGTGGATTGCTATCGCTGTGATGTCATGTGAGTGACAGGTTGCCCCGCCCTCATGACAGTAAAAACATCATCAGAGAAGAGATGCAAGAGGGAGGGGAAGATATTTTGATGAAAGATTAAGAGGACATGTAAAAAAAATCTAAAAACTACGGTGCACCTAAAGGGACATGGTGGTGGGAAAAAAAAATTAGATGGGAGGAAAAATAACGGCTGCATCAAAAAACCTAGGCAGCTGACTTGTTGCCTCGCTGCCTTATCAGGCAATGACTTATAAGGCAGCGTTTGCACATGAAGGCACCTCATAAAACTGATTTTGAACACACTTCTGAGGCAGCGTAATGATCTTCATCAAAATAGCATGAGCTTTGGTGGTAACTAAGCGAATATTTAATTACTACAGTAGTAATGTCTCATTAGAAATGACATCAGAAGTGGAAAACGGAGTGGAACGTACTTTTATACTTAAACTGACCAGCAGCCGCAACTTTCAGACGGCATCTTTCTTTTGCTAGCTCAACTGTCTGTCGCCGAATGGAACGCATAGATTTGTGAGATATCAAAGGCAGCATAGATGTATCCTTCGCTGCCTTTGATATCCCACAATTGTATGCGTTCCATTCGGCGACAGACAGTTGAGCTAGAAAAAGAAAGATGGCGTCTGAAAGTTGCGGCTTCCAATTAGATGAAGGTTTCTCAGGAGGCAGGAAGTGAAGCTAACATTGGATTCATTTTCCAGTTTTCGGATGCAGCCCACAAGTCAATGCTTTTGCGTTCTCTCACAAATGTTTCCCCCCCGAGAAACTTCACGTTCGCTAGCAAATGTTTTGCGTTCCCCCGAGAAGCTTTGTGTTTGCTTGCAAAATGTTTCGCGCTCCCCCGTGAAAGTTTACGTTCGCTCACAAAACCTTTTAAACTCTTTGTGAGCGGACGTAAACTTTCACGGAGGATCGCAAAAGTTTTTTGCGAGGGAACGCAGAGTTTCTCTGGGGAACGCAAAAGCATTGACAAATATGTTTTCCTCTGTCTCATATTTGTTCCTTTAGGGGATCCGTTAAAAAATAAGAATTGTCTGTTTTGATTTCATGGTGATTTCATGGTGACTTTACGATCAAGCAATTATAATTCGAACGAGCTAAAAATCAATAACGCTTATGTTTATGTTTATTAATAATAAAACTATTATTTATGACTGATGTATTTGTTGTCCGAGGGGGGTGCGAGAAGAAAGTTTTCAGGAGCCCTAACGGCGCCCTTAGTCTGCTTCTATTCTGGGTTTAAGGTCCGAGTGGGACTCTAGCGCTCTCTTGACAGGCCATTTAACTGCAGCCAAATGAACACAAGAAGCGCGTCGTGAATGGCGGAGCGGGCACACCTCCTCAACCCCATTGTCCCAACGTAAAAATCCACTTAGGGACCCGGCAGTAATCAATTTAGACGCAGATGCGCGAGAATAAAAGATGAATGCGATCTGTAATCCTCAACACCTGCTCCGCTGCCGGATCGGTAACGGCACTCCAAACAAAGGCTCGAGCTGGAATTAAAGTGCTTAATTAAAAGGCCACTGATCAGCGAGCTATTTATAGGCACACGGCGGGGAGACTCTCCTGGGTTATTTCTGTTTTGGTGAGTCTAAAGGAAAACATAATTTGCTCGTTTCAAATACACGATCGAGCGTCATACATGAAGACTGCCCTACTGCTCTCCGTTTTTCCATTTAAGACGAGCCCTGTCAGAGACGCTCTGCTGTCTTGTCTTATCTTTTTTTGAGGGCTGTGAGACGTGCTTGGTTTCTCAATCGCGGGCTGACATTGCGCATGCGTGATCCGGCCGCGGCGCTGAGATGCAGCTGTGGGATGCGGAGAGGGGAGTCCCGGCTCTGCGTGGTCGATGTTAACCTCTTTCTGGGGCCGAACAAACGCCACGGGTGGTCTGTTCCCTGGAGACCGCCTTGAGGAGGGAGGAGAGAGAGTGCGAGGGAGAGAAAAGAGGAGGCGGTTGCTGTCTGCGCTCGTCACAACAGTCACCAACCTGTGGATGGTGGCGGCGCGTGCTGCGGATTAGATACAGTCTCGCGCTGGGGTCAGTGTGCGCGAGTCCGTCTCGAGGCGCGACAGTTGCCGCCAGGACCGCGACAACAAGTGCTGGACATGTGGTGCTTGTGAAGAAGAGCTCTGGCTGTATGAATGGCCCCGCTATGGAAGAAGTTCCGTTTCCCAGAGTCCGCACGCGGCGGAGGAAAAGTCGCTGCCTGGCCGGTGCGTGTGAGCGCGAGTTTGACTGCAAGGAGCTCGAGACTCTCTTCCAGAAGTACAACCTGAAGCTCGAGCAGAACGCCACGCTCAAAGCGCTGGCCATCCTCATCCTCGCCGCGTCCGCGCTGGCGCTCGTGGAGCTGCTGTCCGCCGGCTCGCGCTTCACCGTGTCCAAGGGCTCGCACCCGGTCCACTGCGTCATCTTCACCTCACTCTTCATCGTCACCAACGTCAAATATCTGCAGGTCACGCAGCTGCAGCAGATAGCGCGACTCGCGCTGCTCTTCAGCTTCACGTTTGCGCTACTCTGTTGCCCGTTTCCTCTCGCGCTGGGTCACGGCACGCAGGGCGCGCAGGCACCTGACGCACCGAGCACAACACCTGAGCAAGGTGTCTGGCAGCTGATGCTCGTTACGTTTGTTGCCTACTCCCTGCTTCCGGTCAGGACGCTCTTGGCGATTTTGTTCGGCATCCTGGTGGCTGCTTCGCATTTCATCGTGATGGCGACATCGGTAACGGCGCGTAGACCTTTCGTGTGGACGCCGGTAAGTTGTGTCATTCTCCATAACATTTTCGTATTTATTTTATTTGGCCTGTCATATGGTAAAGCACTAGTGGTCAGCGTGCTTGCTGGAGCATGAGGGCTGTGGGCGCACGCACTGCACGTGCACACAGGTGGCGTGAAGAGCGCGCGAGGGCCTGTTTGACTTCAGCACCAATGAGGATGGACAGCTCCTAAAGGAAGCACACTGAAATCAGAAATCGTCAGAATCATTCAGAAATAATTTGGTAATTTTAATTAAAAAACGTAAGATGTGTAGCCTAAGTTTACAACTTAATCATTTGTAGCTTAGCCATCATAAAATGAAGGAACTATCTGAATATATCACTCTGCGTACTTTAAATTTAACTTAGCTTGCGGAGCTGTGAATCTGGTGCAAAACATGATATAAAAATACTATGAAACTATTTAAAAAAACTGATTTGATCAGATTTAGCAGTCATAACTTTACCGTGAAACCACTGCAGGCCGTCATGTAGCACAACAAATGACTGGAATACCCAATAGTGGAATACCCTTTGTGTTTGAATAATATAATTACATACTTGGACAGTGCATTGGAGATTCATCAAAAATGTATATTTAGAATTAATAGAGGTTTTATTGCTGTTTAATGATGATGATGATGATGCTGTAAATTGTTTTCATTTGAAGTTTCTCTTTGACTGGGACTGTAGTCCTTCCCTCCTTTACATTAATTTTCTTCCAGTCAGCGTAACAGTGAAACAATTAAGCAACATCTTATGTGCAAGAGTGCGGTTGTGCTGAATATCAGCACAGCTTTTAATTTGGCCGTAGCAGTTCTGATGTTCAGTGCTACAACACAAATGTGAGTCTATTGCAGTTTTTTTTAAACAATTCACTAAAATTAGCCTGTTCCAGAAAGAGCATGATGCAGCTATAGAGATCTACGTTTACCTCAAAATTTCACATTTTTTGTTTGGGTTGGAACTTTTCACACAGACATGTCAAACCTTTTCTGTGTAGTTCTCATATTTTCATGGCTTGAAAAATATGCTTCACACAAAATAAGCATCAGGCTTATACTTAAAGAGATTAATCTATACTTAAACCTTCATTCCAAAACTGTATGACTTTCTTTCTTCTGTGGAAAATTATTCTATATATATATATATATATATATATATCTGTAGTGGAAGTCAATGGTAACCAAAACTTTTTGGTTATCAACATTGTTCAAAATATCTTCTTTTGTGTTCTGCAGAAGAATGAAAGTGATATAGTTATGGAAAAACATGAGTGTGAGTAAATGATAACAGAATTTGTGAGTGAACTATGCTTTGAGTTTTTGCTGGGGTCAGATTGATTCAAAATAGAAATATTATCGTGATTTTAACGGTAAAAGACTGTAAAAATGCTACAGTTAAAAACAGTTAACTGGTCAACAGAAAGTTTCCGTACTATATACGGTGAATAACTGTAATAGATCTAACCTTACATTTAATCAAATCAAATCAAATCAAATCACCTTTATTTATATAGCGCTTTTAACAAGTCCAATTGTTTCAAAGCAGCTTCACATTGTTAAAAGTAAAATAATGCAACAGAATTTGTACAGCCGTTCTGGTGAAACGGTGATGTTATCCAGCTAATTTCAAGTATCATATAGTGTCAATGCGGGCAGATCGGTAATATAGAAGAAATTTAGGTGTCCCCAACTGAGCAAGCCAAAAGCCAGAGGCAACGGTGGCAAGGAACCAAAACTCCTTCAGGGTCAGAATGGAGAAAAAAAAACCTTGGGAGAAACCAGGCTCAGTCGGGGTGCCAGTTCTCCCCTGGCCGACGAACAAACAGTGTATGATTATAATTCTGGCAACATTGCAGGTCTTAATTCATATTAGGCAAATAGATATTTGTTAGATTATTCGAGAGATTGAGTCATCACGCCGAAGACGGGTTTAATGAGGATGTCGTGTCGATGCAGCATTTACGGGGAGTTTATTTGACATGTTCTCTGCAGACACTTCAGGGATGCGTTGGTCATGTCCAGGCGCTGGTCCACCATCTGATCTGGATACGGCCTGGATCTGGCTGACTGCAGTAAACCTCGGTATAAACAGAGAGACTAACATTAGCATAGATGCCATTCTTCTTATGATGTAACGAGTACATCAGGTGTTATGGGAAGTGTTCCCGGTTCCGGCTGACCTAGTTAATGCAGCCTGACAATCATTTACTGATTTGAGTAATAGAAATTGATAATGTTTTATGTGTAAGCCATAGTAAAGAGATGTGTTTTTAGTCTAGATTTAAACTGACAGAGTGTGTCTGCTTCCCGAACAATGCTAGGAAGACTGTTCCAGAGTTTAGGTGCTAAATAGGAAAAGGATCGACCGCCTGCAGTTGATTTTGATATTCTAGGTATTATCAACTGGCCAGAGTTTTGAGACCGCAATAGACGTGATGGAGCATAATGCGTTAAGAGTTCGCTCAAGTACTGGGGAGCTAAACCATTTAGTGCTTTGTAAGTAATAAGCAAGATTTTAAAATTTATACGATGTTTAATAGGAGCCAATGAAGTGTTGACAGAACGGGCTAATATGGTCATACTTCCTTGTTCTAGTAAGAGCTCGAGCTGCTGCGTTTTGGACATTTTTTTTAATGTAATTTTACAGTAAAATACAAGTCGTGTAATTTACAGTGAAAAAACGTAAATTGACATTCCCAGAATTCCCTGCGTGACACTTCACATTTGATGTATTTTCGTTGAAATAACTATATCTTCTTAGTTTTTCTTAGTTTTTTCGAATCGGTTATATACATTAGAATTTTATTTTACATTTATTATTGTTAAATTAATGTTTATTGCATTTTCTTTTTAACTTTCATGTGTGTTACCATGATAGTGTTTTGTGTTTGTGTGAATGACACTGTTCACCTTCTATATGTTACTATTGTCCTCCTAAAAGCTGCTTGTGATGAGCTTTTATTCATCATGTGACTCTCATCACCACTGTGATTAGTGGTTGTCATTATATATCAAAGGTACATAACTGTATTTCAATAGGTTGGTAATTTAACATTATTACAGTTAATGAAATATGGTTATGTACTGTAAATTTAACTTAAATCTGTAAAACCTAAAATGTTGCTAGTGTATTTTTTATGGTAAAGTTCTGGCAACCACAGCTGACGGTTTTTTATAAGGTGCTAATTTCGAAATTACTGTACATCAGTGAGCTCTCTATGACAATAAACACAGTAAATCTCAACAGAAGATGAAAGTTAAAATAAAACCCAACTTGTGAGGCTGTAAACAAAGCAAGTCTCATGTAAAAGTCTCAACTCCCCCCGTAAATGCCGCATCGACACGGCATCCTCATTAAACCAGTCTCCGGCATGACGACTCCAATCTTTTGAATAATCTTACGAATATCTATTTACCTAATATGAATTAAGACCTCCTATGTTGCCAGAATTATAATCATACACTGTTTGTTCGTCGGCCAGAGGAGAACTGGCACCCCGACTGAGCCTGGTTTCTCCCAAGGTTTTTTTTCTCCATTCTGACCCTGAAGGAGTTTTGGTTCTTTGTCACCGTTGCCTCTGGCTTTTGGCTTGCTCAGTTGGGGACACCTAAATTTCATCTATATTACCGATCTGCCCGCATTGACACTATATGATACTTGAAATTAGCTGGATAATTTCCGTTTCACCAGAACGGCTGTACAAATTCTGTTGCATTATTTTCCTGTTAACAATGTGAAGCTGCTTTGAAACAATTGGACTTGTTAAAAGCGCTATATAAATAAAGTTGATTTGATTTGATTTGATGTATTTGTATGCATTGACCTTTCGTTTAATCTGGCAGACGGACACATTGACACATTTCAGTTCAGCTCGTAACCTCCACGCCTCTGATTTACCGAACACCGTGGCAGTTTCACATGTCTCACTACATCCTCACTGGATGCTAAGTGATGTTTGTGACAAACACTCACACAGGAATTGCAGCTTCTGTCATCAAAAACCAAACCTGTGAGAACAGGGACTGGATTTGTTGACCTACTAAGCCTTGATTTCTTTGAAAAGACCGACAGAGTGCCTACAATCCAATCAAAATGCTCCAAAGACCTTACTCAAAGAGGATCGACGTAAACTCATTAAAATCACCTGATCTAAAAATATCAGTGTGCCACTTCACATTTAAACAGCAGCATCTCAAAGCACACAGCATATACAGTATTTCATTATTGCACTCCAAACTTCAAGAACACTTCACATCTAGACTCAAGTGTCACCGTTCACAGTTAATGAGGGTTTTTTTTCCACAACCTCTCACTCAGACTGTCACAGCGTAACCTTGGTGCATATCATGCATACATGTCAGTCAGCCGTCTATAAGCCGCTCGCAATGAGTCTGATCGTGCAACACTTTAAAGCCTTTCAGTGATCACTGATCAATAGCTAATAACCCTTTAACCAAGCTGGCCACTTTGTTTATTACCTAATTTACAAGCCTTGTAACCTTGCTAAAGATTTGTAATAATACCATGACTATTCAGCAAATGGCCTTCACTTTCAATTATAAAGGCCTGTTAAAAGAATGCATAGACTAGTTGAAGGGATTCTGAGTAATCAAATTTTCTGTTGCTCTATGAATGAACAATACAAAGCCCATAATGGGCACCTGTTTGACGTAACGTGTCTAAAAAGCAGAGCAATTGCTGATTCTTTCAGTCACAGAAGCAAATCTGCAGAGATTCTCAAGCGTGGGGGGTTTGTGTCCGTCTCCGCGCTCGAGTTTATCATCTCATGATGGATTGAAAAAATGAACTCACTGCACCCTCTCTCCGCATCTGTGTCCGTCTCTCCTTCAAGCTCCTTTCGCTCCATGCCCCCGTTTTTTTTCTCTTGTGTACACACACACACACACACACACACACTACCCAGTACGCCACTCCTAATCACTGAAAGTTCGTATTCAGTCGCCAAATGTTGCTTAAATGTCAGAATCCTTTTCCACGGTCCGATAAACAGAGATGGTCACACAAACCTTGTTATTTTTCTCTCTGTGTGTGTGTTTGTAGCTGGTAGCAAATGCAGTGTTGCTGGTCGGCGTGAATCTGTCGGGTGTCTTTGTGCGAGTCCTTACTGAGCGCGCCCAGAGGAAGGCCTTCCTACAGGCCAGAAACTGCATCCAACAGCGCCTGCAACTTGAGGACGAGAACGAGAAGCAGGTCAGACTCACACAACACGTGCGTTGGCATACACGCAAACGAGCAGCTGCATGTTTTAGAAAAAATGATCAGCTGTTTCATTTTCTCCCTCAAGTTAAAGTTGCAGTTTTGACAGGTAATTACCTTGCAAGATTGCTTCATTCCCCCCTGACTAGCTTAAAGGTCAAGCTTTCTTAGCAAACACATATTGTTACACGCACACACAGATGCATGTACTCTAAGACACACAAAACAGTTTTGAGATCGGGTCTAAGGTCAGGTGGTTGAATTCAGGCTGTATGCAACTATAATGCCATTACAGTCCTCCAAAAGCACCTCAGAGAATTAGCATTTTCATTTGGCTTACTAGCTTTGAATGCAAACTTATAAGTCATCATGAAATCAAAATGGACCCTGATTCCTGATTATATTCCTTATTGTGTTATCAGTGCATGTTTTTGGAAAGAAAGAAGAAAAAAAAAGCAGCCTGACAGAAAGTTAAACTAGAATTTGAACTGTGAGTGAGTAATGTTTTTTTTTTGTGTGCTTGAATGTTTAAATTGACAAGGCTTAAGCTTTCATGACGATGCAGCACTGGCCTGTCAACTGTCCCACGTGAACTGTCACAACATTGCATTGTTAGAATTCATAAAAATGTTACCGGCCAACTAGTGATTGATGCTGTTTCATATACTCTCCAAGCAAAGCCTCTACACCCCACTTTGATGGGCTTGCAGCATGCCTTCCAGCCTGCCCTTCTGCACTTCTCCACCAGCTCCTGATACTTGGACTGCTTCCATTTATGGCTTCTTTGATGAAGTCCTCCCAGGGAACTGTGAGCTCTATCGGGAGCACCTGCTTCGAAGTAGCTGATGTTAGCACCACATCTGGCCTCAATGCAGTTGCCACGATGAGAACTGGGAACTTAAGGTGCCTCCCCAGATTGACTTGAAGCTCCCAGTCTGAAGCCAAGGTGAACAGCCCGGCTGCCGGTTTGGGCTGTGAATTACCCATTTTGCACCAGAATTGTTCATGTTCTGGAGCCAGAGCTTGTTCTCGGCCAGGCAAACTGGAGCCTGTCACAAACCGACCACATGTTTCCGCAGACTTGAGGAACAAACAGTGAAGTAACGCTACTATGTTAAATTATATCCTCGTGCCTCAGGACCAATAAAAGACCAAGGTGGCACTAATGGTGGAAGGAATCAGGGTGCAGCCAGGTGCAGGAGGAGCCATGATGAAGACTTGGCTGTCGACTCCAGGAGGACAACTGACAGAGACAAGGCTAATGGAATAGGGAGCCCTAAGCGCAGACAAAGAGCCAGCTAGACCGGGCGACACTGATGGTCCTGGAGGCTGAGGCAGAGCCGCAGTCACTAGCATCCAAGGTGGAGCCAGGTTGCCAGAGGACTGAGATAGAGCCGATGTGACTGAGTACCAACGTGGAGCTGGAGGGAAGGCTGAACCCGACTTTGAACTGGGTGGAACCAGTGGGGGCACAGGAGACTTTGAGCTGAGCGGGACCTGCGGGGACGGGAGAATTAGGGAAATGTCCTCTTTCAAATCATAAATACTATATGAAGAGACCAACTGCAGCTCACCCTCAATGGCGGGAGTGTGGGCGGGGCTTTCCTCCATGCCTAGAAACGATGGTTGGCTCAGTCCTCTTATCTGGCTTGTGCATCGCGGCAGACTCAAGCTCTTTGTGGTGAGCTCTGGCGTTCGCTCTGTGCAGTTTGTGAGCATTGGCTGGCTGGGCTCTGGGTCCAGAGTGGGGCTGGTGATGTCATCCTCAGCGGGGCAGGTGGTGAATACAGATCCGTTGTTCACCAGCACCCACTCCACAAATGCTGTGAAATCCTCTCTGGGACCATTCACTGGAAGGTGTGCCTTGGACTGCTCGCTGAGGCTGGTGTAGTAAAAAAAACACAAAGCCAGCAGCCCGGATAATTCGTTAGGCACGACAGATCTAAAAAGTCCTGAGTGTGGTCCTCCATATTGATTTTAAAAAAACTTTTAAAAAAAGAATATTATGATATTTTTTAATGATTATATTTAAAAATAATGTTCATCTGTAAATGCATTATTATTATTATTATTATTATTATTATTATTATTATTATTATTATATTTAACATATTTTAATAATACAATTAATATATTAACATATTTAAAAAAATCTTCCATGTATCTGACTAGATACACAGCATCTCAATAAGCCCAATCCTGAAAGAAGCAGGACTTTTTAGGAATTCTTAGGTCAAATTCTTCGCTATCTGTCTGTTCTTCACATATTTGTGAGATGGACATTTCTGCACAAAACCGCACACACAGCAGATTGTGATGCATTTGATCAAACATTTTCTTGCAGCAGCAACCTACCGGAACAAGCAGATCCAGCATCCCACTTTATTTCTCAGTTAGACTGCTTCCTTTAGCTGTCATTATGGATTATATCAATGATAAAGAATGTGAATCAAATAGCAACATTAGCATAACTTATCTCCCTCGCCGAGCTCTGGGTAGATTGCAGTGGATAATTACTGAATGATTTATAAATGATGTGGAGAGGGGCATAAGATGGAAAGATGCAAAACACACTCATACAAACTAAAGCGCAGAGTACACTTTCCCTTGTTCCTTAGCGACTGAAATTGGTTATAATTGTTTGCACATGACTCATCCACCTCCTACCCAACAAACTCCCTGAATAGAAGGTAACACCACCCACTCTATACATCACACCAGGCTGTACCACACAACTCTCTCTCTGACACACAAACTCTCACACTCGCTGTAGAGATATGGACCAGTCTGTAATCTTTCTACTCGCACATTCTGGTGATCTATCATTTATGTGCACTAAAATGCACATTCAGCAAGAGTGGCTGATGTATTGATTTCAGAAGTTTGAGAGTTTCTGGGGCAGATGAATGAAATCACGATGGGGAGAATATTTTGAGATGTATGTTTTGGATTAAATGGAAAAACTAAGAGGGATAGAGTAACTTTTTGTGTTTTGAACAGTTGTAGTAGTATTTATAGTATTAATAATAATAACATCAACAACATAAAAATAATCCCATATTTGTTTTATTTAGAAATATATATAAATCAAATGTATACCTTGGTTCAAAATTTGGTAGCAGTAAGATTTAAACGTAAATTAATTAATTAATACATTTTTGTTTTGTTGACTTTTATAATTTTACTAAACTTCTCTGTTTCAAATAAATGCTGTTCTTTTGAACTTTCTATTCATCAAGCAATCACAGTTTCCACAACAATATTAAGCAGAGAAGATAATAATAAGAAATGTTATATGATAATAATAAGAAATGTTTCTTGAGCAGGAAATCATAATATTAGACTGATTTCCAAGGATCATGTGACACTGAAGAAATGATGCTGAAAATTCAGCTTTGCCAACACAGGAACAGTTATTTTACTGTATTTTTGATCAAATACATATGTACAGTAGTTTAGATATTCGGTATATATACATAGCACAACTTTATAATTTTGTCAACAAGGAAACATCAGTAACACTTTACAATACGGGTGCACTAATATGCATTAATTCATGCTTAACTAATGCTCAGCTAATCATGAGTTAATGTATGACTCATGAAGAACTAAACCATTTATTAATGATTACTGCATCAGCAACTAATGAACATTCTATATGATTAATAGATTAAGTAATCAATAAATTGTTAATTAAATGTGTCATAATGTGTTTATTCCTAATAACTTATTATATTAACTAATAGTGTAAATGATTTGCAAAGGTATAATTATGTTATGACTTTACTTATTGAGGCACATGACTATTAACTAATTCAAAATTAATTCAAAACCTATAACCACAATGACATATTACTTAACAATTAGTTAATAGTGATGTGCCTCAACAAGTGAAGTCATAACATAAAGATACCTTTGCAAATCATTAGCTAATGATTAATTAAAGCAGACAACTGGAAGTACATAACTTTGACCATTGTGGTAATTAACATATGAATTTACATTATTAGTTAATATAATATGTTATTAGGAAATTCATACATTAACACATTTAACTAATAACCATTTATTAATTGATTACTTAATGTATTAATCATATAGCATGTTCATTAGTCGCTGATGCAGTAATCATTAATAAATGGTTTAGTTCTTCATGAGTCATACATTAACTCATGATTAGCTGTGCATTAGTTAAGCATGAATTAATGCATATTAGTATTGTAAAGTGTTCCCGAAAAATCTGTTACAGATGCTAATGTTCATTGGTTTTAAATTTCACATTCAATAAAAGAGGCTTAGACAGTTACAGTGATGCTGCTAATTATACCAACTCTCAACCCAACTCTCAGCACAACTTTTGACTTAAGGCAATTGAGAAAACTACCCATTGGGCTTTTACCACAGGTGTCATGGCTCGCTGGGGTTTGCTGATCGAGAAGGCATTTATCACCTGCTTTTAGTAACGCATGGCTTGGCAATGAACTGTATGCGTTTCCACGGAAACGTACCTTTGCCATGCCAACCCAACTCCAATGCTCAAAACTGTGATCTCTCACAGAGATTGGCCACTTATATAGCTATCAGCAAGTTCATTAGATCAAACATATACAGATAACAGAAGTGGTCACTTTTAAACGCAATGTCCAGCACAAACATTTTTTTTACAGAGATGTTCAGTCATGATGTCAATTTAAAGGCCAGCCAGAAGGCCATGACTTCCCTTGGAAATTTCCATGTCTGTGGTAAACATTAAAGAGAGAACATTTGGAGAGACTTTTACATTTGTTCAATTTGAAAAAAAAAAGTTGGTTGAGTGAATGTCAGAAATCAATTAATGGGCAGCAATTGTGAAGAGTTTTGGCCACTGCAAAATTCTCACAATTCCATGTGTGATTTCATAGTTTTAAGGCTTTGTATTATTTTAAAATGTTGGAATAGTGTTGATAAAAATGAGTATATTAAGAGTATAATAATAATCTATTCTTTAATTCTTTAAACTTGACTGATGACACTCAAAAAAACTCGCTATTTATCCCAAAATGTAATGGACATATTCAACAGGAACGCCTCCTAATGAGCCTGCTGCCCAGGAATGTTGCCATGGAAATGAAGGAAGACTTCCTGAAGCCACCAGAAAGAATCTTCCACAAGATATACATCCAGCGGCATGACAACGTCAGGTATAGAAAGAACAAGAGAGAGCGTTTCAATAATCAAGCCATTCATGTTGAAAGCCCATTCCATGAATGAGAGAGGAGAGCACTACATTTATTTATTTTTTATTTTTTTCAGACGAGACAGACAGTGTCAATTCAATTGTACTTAAATTGTGATTGTGAATACTGAATCAGTGAGTCAATAAGAGTCAACAACTCTCCACTCACGCGCAATCGTCTAAGTTCCTGAGTCTGGCTCCCAACCAAAGCTCGCACAGCGTGCACAGCACCCACAGCGCTAGTGCTATCAACTCAAGAGCTGCTCAATTAACCCATGCTGCCCACACATGCAGAGAGACGGAGAGTGAGAGATGGAACAAGTGCTGGGGGGCAAATTCACACAATAGCACATACACACATATGCATCCCTAAAGACCTATTCCAGCCAAGTGATTTGTGAGTGAAAGATGATGCACACAAGTAACTTTTCCATGACCAACTGTCTAAAAGATGAGGTTAATCCAGGCCCAGCTCCAGATCAAGGGTTGTAACTGCAAGCTCTATAAAAGCTATATGTTAGTTCTCTCATTCATCTCTCATTGCCATATTTGCTTATTTTCGAGGTTTTGGTCCATAATTTTAGTCAGAAATGTCATGAAACAAATTAATCTGGACCCATTTTATTTTGAGCTTGTCCTTTTAATTTAGTTTTTAATTCGTGTTCACTGTGTGTTATTAAAACATTTTCATTTTAGATTTTATTGCAGCATTATATTTTAATGTTAATGAAGGTGGGTTATAAAGCTATATATTCTGTAATAAGTAATCTAAAGTAAATCTAAAATTAATCTGTGATCATTTAAAATTTAAGTTAATTTGGAGTAAAAAATATTGTCATTATTTTGAAGTGATATTAGTTCATTTTTATGTAACACTGTAATTAATATTACTGTTTTATTATATTTTAGTTTAGTTGACGTCGGCATTAAATGAAAATCACCTTATTTATTTTCTATAAGCATGTTATTGATCTTGTTTCATTTTTGACCTAGTATTTTGATTAAACTGAATCTTCCGGTGAAACGATGGCTTAATGGTGACGTATGCTGGACTTCTCCAATCATTTAGTCCACTTCCTGTCATTTTCTTACAATCAACATCAAGCTTGCATTCAGATCTGCTTCCATCCAATCAACAACTGATAGCTCTACTTTTTTCCTTTTTCAAGAATGTTCGTTACAATATTTTTATTGTAGATTTGTCACTACTTCCGTTTCCTCGCAACTTCAACAAAAGAGTTTTGACATGCTACTGACATGCTAACTGAATGAGACAATGCTGATTGGCTTATTGGAGTATACTAACCAGCCAAACCTTGACACCTCGGTGGGTTAAACCCATGATTGGGTGAGCCAAGTACCTGGACCCCTGCCCTGGGTTAATCTAAAGACTGTAATGTTTTAATGAAAAAAGGCCAACAGTGTCAGTAGACACTAATTAATTCACGTTACTTTTATAGTCCTGCGCATGTTTCTGATCAAATGTTTTGGCTTGTCCCCAAGCTAGCCTTACAAAGAACAGTGTAAGGTCTTTTGTGAATCACAGTAACCTGTTGTCCTCTTATTCTGTGCAGCATCCTGTTTGCAGACATTGTGGGGTTTACCAGTCTAGCTTCACAGTGCACGGCCCAAGAGCTGGTTAAACTACTGAATGAGCTCTTCGGAAAATTTGATGAGCTTGCTACAGTAAGTAATACTATTGGCATGTATGTGTTGAGAGAAAGGAAGGGGGGAGCAAATCACATCAGAAAGCTTGAGTCAATGGGCGTATATGCGATAACTTATCCATCTTATTTTTCAATGCAGAAGTAAGGAGATTTCTGTGAATGTGTGAGACTTCCGATTTATTAGCCACAATAGGGAAATAACGAGAAGAATATATCAAAGTGCAGTAAACTGTAAAACTGTTTGCATCAGTGTGTTTATAATTAAGGCAATACATTACAATAATATGGTAAGAAACACCAGTTTGCAATATCAAGCAGCATAACGAGCTGTTTTGTACATCTAAAAATAACTGGAAGCGAATGACACCGGAAGCCAGACACATTAACATTACAAATGGCCGCGCCCGGGCTTACTTGAAAAATAAGGTGGATATGATTGCTCACAGTCTGGAGGCAATATGCTAATCAGCATTACAATCATAATCCCCATTAGTGGCCACAGCTTCTCATAGAGTCCCTCTGTGCACTGCAGGAGAGAGGAAGCGTTTGAGTTAGAAACACTATTATCCAATCAATATAATCCTATAGCCTCAAATGCAAAAATAACAGTGGACGAAAGTCTTCTGATTGAGAAAAATGCAACATGCATTTACATACATTGTGTCAAGTGATTTGGTAGAAAAAAATACCACTTTATCTAAAACAACTTGCCAACTGTAAAATAGCATAAGCAAACAGGAATACTAGGGTACTGTGGGTGGTTGCTAAGGCACTGCTATGTGGTTGCTAAAGTGTTCTCCCTACATCCGAAATCAAATACTTCCCTACTATATAGTATGCGAAAAACAGTAGATGGAAAGACCTGCTACTTCCACCGAGATTCTGAAGTGTGCATTCGATGGTCACTTTAATATCCCATGAGGCCACGGGAGAGGATTTATAAATGGCAGTGAAGGAATGCAACTGGCGCTAATAGGTCATGTGACAGTAACAACATGGCAGATTCATTCTTGATACCCATAGTCGTACTATATAGAACATACCTTTTAACGGTCGCAAAGGATGTTCAAATTCAAATCTACCTACTCAGACAATGTGATTTTTAGACGCACAATTTTAGCTCATTGCTATGTTGATAAACTGTTTTGGTTGTTGCTAAGGCATTGCTAGGTGGCTGCCATACATGGTTTCTTACTTGACTGACAACACAGCCCACTGCAACACTTTGGTAACATTTTAGATATTCTACTTACTATAAGTAACTTTTCAACTAGGTCATCTAACTCTCATTAGAGTATTAGTAGAATGTCTGCTTAATATCTGCCAACACTTTAATTTTGATGGCCCCCCAACAGACATTTTATTATAAGTTACTTGTTACTTGTAGTTGCATGGCAACTTATTCTGCTAACCTAAACACCTATACACCTATCCCTAACTAAACATTCTAATAACAGTCTTCTACAGTCTACTATTATGTAATGACTGCTAGTTGACATGTTGCAAAGTTACTTATAGTTAATAGAATATCTAAAGTGGACCATTGAAATAAAGTGTAACCAAACCATAAATGATGTATTTATGTCAGTACATGTCAGTACATTTGGCAATACACTTTATACATACAAGTATTTCAAAGACAACAGATGTAATTATGAAATTACATGTAAATATGTACTACATAAGTGGATCAAAAGAGCACTCTAAAATTCAGGTAATTTGATTTAATATAAATTACTAAAAATAAAATACATTTTCATTTAGTTGCAATTAAATTTAAACAATTAAACATTGCAAAAAAAAAAAAAAAGTTAAAAAAATTTAAACCAATGGTTGGTTTTGTCCATATTTGACCCAAACATGGGTTGAAACAACCCAGCATTTTTAGAGTGTACATTCAGTTCGCACTTAAGTATATTCTTTTAAAGTAAATGATTTATGTAATTAGTACTTTAAAAGTGCACTAAAATATACTTCTGTCAGGATCACTATTGTCAAAGTGATAGACAATTAGCATATAGTTTAGATTGGTGGTATGTTTCTGTTCTGGGCAAGAACTACCTGCGGATCCATGCAGCCTAGCATGGATAAGAGCAGGGAGAGCAGTGATAAACTCCCCTAGGGTAAACCGAACAGAAGCAACGATGTATTGTAGCATTAATGTCAATATTAAAATGTACAACCTAATTTGGGAATTTAGTCTGATTCAGGGGGAATCAGAATGCCAAATCCTGACTGACGAGAAGAGGAGCTAGGGATGGAGGAGGATAATTAGCTTGGGAGAAACACAATAGCAGCCGATAATACTGAAGGAGCTTACATATATGCATGCTGTGATAGGCATCGTATTCCTATAGGTAGGCGTGATCAGCTGACAGTCAGCTGATGCGAGCTTGACTAATGTGACCTGCCAGAACTAAACCTATACGCTGGAATTATTTTTCAAAAGTGTTATAGTTATAGTCTCTTGCCCGTTTTCTTGTCCACCAGATAACACACCACATAATTTGAGATGTTATCTAGCATCATTCATGAACATAGAATGAACTGTGGTTACTCACAGACGTTTGATAGAATGTTAGGGGTTTGTTCAGATCCCTAACAAAAGTAATAAAGATGCCTTTCTTAGCAAACACCAATAAATATTTCAGCAGCCCCTCAGAGTAAATGCTAAATTACTATCCTGACAGCTGTGATTGTGTTTGCACTTTTCAAAGGTCCTGTGATCATACAGAAGTATCTTTGATGTACTGTAAATTACAACTACAACTTTTACTAGAGGTTATTATTTGGATATCCTTCATGAATTGTAATTATTTTTCCTCTAATAAGTAAAAATAGTTGTGCTGGTGTTAGAAAGAGATAAAAGCAGATTAGCTCCAAATTTTCACTTTTATCATTTCCTTTCCTTCAATAATTTCATGGCACAGTTTGCCTTTCTGTATTCCCAAATCAGTGTGTGTGTGTGTGTGTGTGTGTGTGTGTGTGTGTGTGTGCACTGTGACAAGGGGTTTCCCACAGTCTCCTCCTGCCCTGTGGTGCCAGATGGTGAAATAGTGCAATTGATCTGTGGAGAGTTATTTTTTCTGTTTTTTTTTGTTGTTTTTTTCTATTTGTCTCTGTTTAGTCTAAAGTGTTTGTTGAATTAATTAAGATATAATCCTGATAACATATTTGCAAATGGCTAGGTCTATTTGTATCAGTATCTATAGTTTAAGGACAAATTTGTGAAGTTAAAATTCCAAATGTGACAACCCAGTCACATTCTGACAGTCTAACAAGGGTTCCTTTTGATTACAACTCAATTGGAAAAATTAATAGAAACTACCCTAGTGTTCAAAAGTCTCATGCTCACCATAAGTGCATTCATTTGATCAAAAATACAGTGAAACAGTAATATTGTGACATATTATTACAATTTAAAATACAAGCTTTTGCAATAGCCTTGTATCCATTTTCATACCTTGCATCCATTTTGAAGCACGTTCCCACCAAGAATGATAACTCAAACAATAACTATAAAGTTTTAATAATCATTCTAATATGAGAATAGGAAATCCACATCACATCAACTATAAAGATAACACAGAGCAACGATATTGCTGGAATTACTTTAAGACCGATTTTTCACACAGTAATCCTGGTAAATTACCGTAAAATTACCAGAATAACTTTATGGATAAATACACAAATATGCTGTTCACACAAGCAACGATGTTCTGGCTTTTTACAGTTAACAGCCCATTCACAAATCACCACCAAAATACCGGTAAATTCTGTGATGTCCGTCATCAGAAATTATCTTTAATCAGAGCTGAGTAATTACGTCATCTTCATAAGAACTTTATGATTGGCCCAAAGCAGACTTCTTATGTCACTGCGTTCTGATTTTCTATGTGCTCATACCGGTAATCTTCATTCTGCGTTCACACAGCATCATACCAGTAATTTACTGGTAATGTTACAACTAATGTTACGATTTACCTGTATTTTTGATGTTCAGACATGATCTTTAATTTACCAGTAAAGACTGTGTGTGTGAAAGGGGCTACTGACAGCCAATCAGACTCCAGGAGACTTTAAAGAGCTCAAGCGTTTAAAGCAGCAGACGACAAAACTGCAGTGCACACTTATGATTTCACTCATAAATTGTGTAACTATATCAGAAATCAGATTCTGGTAGATATGTGACAGTTATCGACAGCGTCACTGACTTGCTTTCAACTGCGCATCAATTTTATTGGCTTTGTGTGTCTCTGGAAAAACTCAGATCATGCTTTTGTGTGTCTGATTGGCAGGAAAACCATTGCAGGAGGATTAAGATCTTGGGAGACTGTTATTACTGTGTGTCCGGCCTGACCCAGCCCAAAGCGGACCATGCTCACTGCTGTGTGGAGATGGGTCTGGACATGATCGACACCATCACGTGAGTCAGTGTTTGTGGCCAAATCTCATTTTGTTTTATTTAACAGCAGCCACTGAGCCGACCAGCTGCACCTACCATCATCTGACAGACTGTATTTGAAAGCTATAGTGATTTCATTTGTGTGGGAATGTGTGTGTGTGTGTGTGTGTGTGTGTGTGTGTGAGACCTGCTCCACTATATTCATTTCTCTGCTCTGAATTCTGAGGCGGCTTTCACTGCTGCAGTCTCTTATCACCTCACACAGGTGCTAGAATATCTGCACACACACACGCGCACACTCACACACACACTCACACACAGACACTGTCGGTCTCACATTAGTGTAGATCTCTTGCTTTGTGCTGGTAGCAAACAGAAAAGAAATTCCTCCTGCCTGCCAAAGCCCTCTCCCTCTCTTCAATCTTCAGATCTGGCATTATAGTGAGGGATGAGGGGAGAATAAGAAGCTTTTGAAAAAAAGGGGACAAAAACCTTACTCCAGTTTTCTAGATGGAAATATAGTATTCAGGGTTTCCACACTTCTCACCAATGCATTTCTAGGACCTTTTCTGTTGTTTGCAATGTTGTTTGTTATTGTGAATACAGTACATGAGGATTTCAAATCGATTTAAGGTCTATTTGTTATAGATCTTATTGTGAATGATTTATCCATGCATATGTTTTTTATTATTATTATTATTATTATTATTATTATTATTTATTTATTATAACTAATGGATAGAACCAAGTCCTACTTTTTTTCCCTTTTGGATAATCCATTTTGCTCAGATGCACGTCACTGTAAGGAAGAAAAGTTATTTGGTTACTTCTGTTTCATGACAACTTTAAAAGACATTTGATTCAGGTTAATCTTTTGATTGACTAATGAATAATTCAAATTGGTTTGTGAACCAATTTTACCCTTTCACACGTAAGCTTAAAATATTCTAGCTGAGCCCCCAGCGTGAGTTTTTTAAGGCGACCGTTATTTTAGAATGCATCACTTCACCTTATTATTTCCATGGTGTCACATCATACTTTTAACGTGACACACCGCAGCCACAATAGTGCTGTATGACGGATATATTGCTTTTATTTAATATTTCCTCTTTTTTTTTTTTTTTTTTTTATATTCTCAAACTTGTTAACTATAGTCAAACCAAAATGTATTCAGACACCTTCAACATTTTAGCACATTATCACAGTTTATTCGCTATAGTTTAGAAAATGGTAATAAAATATGGAAAGAACTCAGAGTTAAACTGTGTCAGAACAAATTCATCTTGATAATGTCAGATAACTTTGATAGGAAGGTATGCAATGGAATCAAGCAGCTGTCAACTGTTAAATTTAAGTATACAATTAGATAATACCAATTTAGGTCAACCAATTACCAAGCAATGGTTAATTTAGTTCAGTCTGTGGTGTAAAAGGTCACATTAGCAATTAAAGAAAAAACACTTAAGCAAAACATGGTCAGGTCAAAGTGTCTGAATAATTTTGTTCACAAATTTGTATCAGTTTTACTGGTAGTCCACTGTATGAAGAATTGTTGGGTATAATATGTCACAGTTTACTTTATTTTTCTATTCTCACTTACGTAGTGTGTATAGTATATATAGAGTCTATAACTATAGTGTCCTGCACCCACTAGTAAAAATATATATTTGGTGTCTGAATAATCTTTGGTTTGATATACATCACAAACTATCTGATATTCGATTCTCAAAGATGTGTGCGTTAAAGTGTTTTGTCATTTAAAAACCTTTATAATGATCATGTTAGTTGATCTATAACGCGCAATGGGCGCCGCCATGTTAGTGTGCGCCTCTATTCAGAGAATCGGATCTGTCGGAATGATATCACTTAAATTCACCCACTTCTCCCGAAATACATGAAAGTGACCAGTGAACTGGGAGAAGAATAGAGTAAACTATATAGTTACCTATACAATGTCTGACATAAATAAAACACTTTGGATTAGTTCATTTTAAAATGAAAATTACCCCATGATTTACTCACCCTCAAGCCATCCTAGGTGTATATGACTTTCTTCTTTCTGATGAACACAATCAGAGTTATATTAATAATAAAGGCCTTCTGAAGCAAAGTGATGTTTTCATTTTTTTGTAAGAAAAATATCCATATTTAAAACTTTATAAAGTAAAATATCTAGCTTCCGCCAGACTGCCTTCCGTATTTACACAGAAAGTGTAATGCCTCTCGCAGTTCAAAACGCTTACGCTACATCCTAGTCATACGTCGAGTCAGTTACGCTTTTTTCGTAAGTAAAATATAATAGAAAGGATTATTATTGCCGCTTCCATAGACATCAGTATATATTTTGTATAACTGTAAATGTATTGTTTTGCTAGTACTTGTGTATTTAAATGTCTGAAACCTAAAATAAAGATAACGTGGTTGAAAACACTAAATAGTTGTGATCTATGACAAGCGCTTAGTGTGCCGTGTCTGCAAAGCACAAAAGAACATTTGAATTTAGCAGTTGATCACGTGATGCGCTGAACATTCTAATTACACATGTGTAGGCTCCAGGGACCAGCCAAGACTGATCACACAGGTGTGGCTGTGTCAAAGGGTTAAAAAAATAATTCAAAGAAAAATTCTGACATCACTATGGTTTACAAGTTTTGCTTAATATTTAGCCAATAAGATATTTTACAGCAGATTATAACTAAAAGTTTACTATTCACATGACTTTCCGAGTTTCCAGGGCTGGAAATCCCAATTGTACAATTTGTTATGTTCTATATTTTATATTTCTATGTTTTTTACCTTGTAAATTAGACAAATGTGTCAAATGTACCTGTGAAAAAGGACATTCCTACAATTGCATCTGTAACCAAAAATTTCTCTTTTGTGATATTTTATTCACACCAGTAGGTGTCCGTATAAAGACCTCTAATGTATTGAAAATGTAACTTTTTGGGAATATTTGTGTAATCAGGTCTGTTGCAGAAGCAACCGAGGTGAACCTGAACATGCGTGTGGGTTTGCACACGGGCCGTGTGCTGTGTGGGGTTCTGGGGCTCCGAAAGTGGCAGTATGACGTCTGGTCCAATGATGTCACACTGGCCAACATGATGGAGGCAGGAGGACTGCCTGGGTCAGTCACACACCACATTCAACAATATAATTAGATATTAAATCATCATACAACATGTAGCAAAGACTATATGAGCAGAAAGGTGATAGTGTGATCATTTGCCCCTCCCCCAACAGGAAGGTTCATATCACCAAAGCAACGTTGGAATGTCTGAATGGAGATTATGAGGTGGAGCCGGGCCTCGGCCACGAGAGACACGCTTTTCTCAGCAAACACGCCATCGAGACTTTCTTCATCGTACCTTCACACAGACGCAAGGTACAAACACATCATCATCACATTGTAGACAACATGAATAAACTCTTGTAATGTGGTGTTTTTCTTGATAACACAAACTATACTGTAATGTATGTAATGTCAGAGGGAAACGTTTTGGTTACTGATGTAACCCTCGTTCCCTGATGGAGGGAACAGAGATGTTATGTCAAAGACTGACAAATGGGGTCTCACTTGGGAGCCCCAATCACCTCTGAGTTGTAAAACAGCCAATGGAATTGGCGAGTGGAATTTGCATGCCAAGCCACTTCCCTGTACATATAGGTATATAAGATGGTGGCACGTATACACTCATTCGGGTTTATGCTGAGGAGCCAAGACAGGGATCCTGGACATTTAGTGGGGTGGTTCAGAGTTGTAGCAGGAGGGACATAACGTTTCCATTCCCTCCATCAGGGAATGAGGGTAACATCAGTAACCAACTGTTTTCCCTATATGTCAGTCAAGTTCAACGTTATGTCGAAGACTGACAAATAAGGTCCCTATGGAAAGTGCCACAGCCACTGAACTGTGTTACAAGTGTTGGAGACAAGATGCTGCTAAGCTATAGCGTGCCCTTTTGGCAACTCTTGGCCAGGTCATCATTGTAAATGAGAAATGGTTCTCAACTGACTTTCCTGGTTAAATAAAGGTTAATAAAATAATAATAATAACTGCTCATGTACAGTCGTGATCTACCCAGCACCCCTGGTAAGCCCAAAGAATAATCGTCCTCCATGCCAACGGGATGGAAGAGATAAGGGCTTACCATGGAGACAGTTGTAGCTGCTGTACCTTAGTATGTTTACTTCATGGGAAGAGTACTTCGGATTCCCTTTTTTTTTTTTTTCAGTCATGACCAGTGTTGTTAACGCTGGGGAAGTGTACCTAGTCTGACTGCTGAAGGATGCTCAGAGGAACTCAATCCAGGGTTTGCCAAGTGGGGAACCTGGAAAGCAAAGAAGGCACTTGTATCCCCCTGTTAGAGGGGTATGGTGCTGCAAGCGA
Organism: Paracanthobrama guichenoti; assembly: GCA_018749465.1. Taxonomy (NCBI): domain Eukaryota; kingdom Metazoa; phylum Chordata; class Actinopteri; order Cypriniformes; family Gobionidae; genus Paracanthobrama; species Paracanthobrama guichenoti. The sequence continues at coordinate 10,774,609 of CM031962.1, read as the reverse complement.
GACGCCAAGCCAGCCTTCCTGCACATTACCTGCTTGTACCCAACACACTGGAAGAAACGGGTATTAAGTGTCACCCAGCCTTCAGCTGTCTACCAAAGAAGCACAGCATGCCAACAGCATGTCACCTTGGAGACAGCCTTTCCCTTCTGCTGACCTCCAAAGCAGACAAAGAGCTGCTAAGAGCTTCTGAAGCTCTCTGTGTGGTCCACATAAATACGCAGGAAGCGAACGGGACACAGGAATGCAAGGACTGTTGCACATTTCCGGGACAGGGTCCCAGGATCGTGTAAAAAAGGGTTGCTAATCAAAAATGCCTGCAGGTCCCCCACCCTCTTGATGAAAGTGAGTGCGGTCAGGAGCGCTGTCTTTAGAGACAGGATTTTAACTCTTTCCTTGCCATTGAGTCGACTTGTCATTCATGAGAAAACGCTTTCATGCCATTGACGAGTTTTTACGGCTTTCTGTGTTTTCACTGCAATACTCCAGGGGCCGCTATTACGCATCTCCTGAACGAGTACAGTATATCCTGATCAAAACACAGGAAAAAAAGAAGCTGAAACGAGCAATCTCATATGTAAGCAGATACATATGAAAAATAATGTGATCATCAACAATAAACAGCATACAAATGAAAACGCTGTAATTTCAGATTTAAATGTCGAGCCAGGAAGTGTTTAGGACTGTGCAAGCTTTGGGGGTGTTGATGGACTTGATCTACCCCATCTGTGTTTTGCTCATTGTACTAAATCTGATCCAGACATAGTCTTAGACAAAAACGCGATTTTCTCAGCTTTTTGCTCAAAATGTTGTTTGTTTTATGAAACTACATTCAAGTGTTGATAAAAAGATATTATGCATGAAGCTAGAATAAAACTGAATCTGTTCTTTCTTTTGATATATTGCATGTTCAGATATTCACACAACATTCTGGCGGCCATGAGATTCATGAGACTCTCTGCTGACCATAAAGGAGTAAAGCACACAATGTCTGTGCAAGCAGGCTCACTGGGGGATACACATATTTATGTAGGCCCCGGGGCCAGCTGTGCATCAGCGTGTCCGTGCCGAGAGGTGCTTCATTCATGGAGTGGACAGTGGGAGGACTCTGGGGAGGCAAACCGGTCTACCTGTGCATCCCCAAAATGACACCAGATCAGCTAGACTACCTGGGAATGGAGTCTCCATTCTCACGGAAATATGAGCCACATGATGGAGCTTGTTTGGAATGTGAATGATGCGAGGAGGAGATGATGGGTGAGTGGTTGTGATGTGTGATGTGAGCGTATTGGCGTTTGATGTACACAACCGTCATGTTGTCCATGTGGGCCATGCTTGCCTTGAAGCAACGGCCGAAACTGGCGAGGGCACTGCCAGTAACTCTAGGCAGCTGGTATGCCACTGCAGTCGAGGTCCCATCCAGGAGCCCAAAGCTGCATCCCTGTTGCACACAGAGCCCGAGACATGGAAGTATGCATTCCTCAGGTCTATCACGGCAAATCAATCTTGGAGGCGAACACACGTGAGAATGCATTTATGTGAAGGGCCCGGTTCAAGACTCACAGGTCCAAGTTTGGCCATAACCCACCGCCCTTCTTTGGTATGATGAAGTATGGGCTTTAAAACCCTGACTTCATCTCGGCTGGAGGGACAAGCTCTATTGCGTCCTTCGACAACAGCATGCAATCTCTGCATACAGGACAGGGACGTCTTTGCTTGCCGCCGAGGTAAACTGGATGGCGCTGAGTCTTATTGTCCGAACGAGCCAGTGGGATGGGCTGGGAAGCGCTAGCCATGCTCCCAGGCTCCACACAAACAAATTAAACTGAAGAATCTCCACCCAGCCCTCCTCCGGGGGAAGGAGTGCTACGATCACCACCTCCTGGTTCAGAGCAGTTCCCTCCATCTCTGGCCCACCTGTATCAGTGCAGCTTAGATGTGCTTGATAGCCTCAGTCTACTTCTGGACTGCTGAGAACTGTCGGCATTCCACATCTCTTCAAGGTTCAGCCAGAGAGGGTTTTCTAGGTGGCCGAGGGCTTCCACTTCCAGTAAGCTCGATGGCACATGGCATGCTAGAGGAGTGGGAGGTCCGTGGGGAAGTGTTAACCAGTTTTGTGGCTCTGCCTTGAGCAGAGAGAGCAGGCTTGGTAACAGCAGAGGAGACAGTTGCAACTGCAATGCCGACATGGTCAAGCTCCCGCAGTGAGAGCATGAACCATCCATGAACACCATCTCAGCATGCACGCACCCAGAGATGACAGATCATGGCTGTCACATGAAGGCAGGAAATGACCGCATCCAGGAACACATGGATGGAAAGGCATCTTTAAAAAGATGTTTGCCATCCGTGCTTACTCTTTTAGGGAGAGCTGCACTTAACTGTGCACTGGCTCGAAGGTGAAACACCACTGAATGTGCTTTCTCTCCAGCAAGAGAGATCTCCTATCATTTGCAAGCTCTTTTAGATCAGGAAACACTCTTTGTGATTGGAAGAGAGTGATTGTTGTACGGAACCACTTGGCTTCAAAGCAAAAATCTGAATGAGTGGATGTGTGCCGCCGTCTTTTATATCCGTATGTATGGGAGAGTGGATTGGCATGCAAATTCCATTGGCCGTTTTTCTATAACTCAAAGGTGATTGGGGCTCCCAAGTGAGACCCCATTTGTCAGGCTTAGGCTGTGCTATTATTGGGTAGAATTATTTTTTGGTTACATTGGCAGTAAAGAATTAGAAAAAGTCATTTTAGTGGTACAGGAAATTATTGCATTTGATGAACAATTACAAAAGATTTTTTTAATGCTGTTTTTAAAGACCTACGAATGATGAGCAGTTTTCTTTCCTGTAACTCATATCCTGTAGAAACAGTAAGCATTTAAATAGTCAATAGAATTTATTTACATTTCAGCCACACTCTTAAAATGAAGGGATCCAAAAGGGGGTCACAGCGATATCACAGCCATCACAGCGATGCCATTTTGGTTCACCAAAGAACCTTTCTGCTTCTTACTGTGAAGAACATTTTAAAAATCTAAAGAACATTTTTCAACAATAAAGGACATTTTGTGGAAGGGAAAATATATAATAAGACAATTAGTTGTTGTTAACATTGAACTTTCTATTCATTAAAGAATCCTGAAAAAAAACTTGGTTTCATGGTTCCACAAAAAGTAGCACAACTGTTTTCAACATTAATAAAAATAAGAAATGTTTCACACCAAATCATCATATTAGAATGATTTCTGAAGGACCATGTGACACTGAAGACTGGAGTAATGATGCTGAAAATTTAAACTTTGACATCACAGGAATAAATTAAATTTTAAAATAAAAAACAACAATATTTCACAATATTACAGTTTTTATTTAAGTGAATTATCAGTTTGTTTGTTTTTTTGATCCAATGAATGCAACTATTGAGCGTAAGAGACTTATTTCAAAAACATTAAAAAACTTTTGAATTATAGCCCTCTCATTCTCATTCATCTCGTTTATTGAACTTAACACCCATTCAATTTCTATTTTTGTTAAAAGTTGTTAAGAGTTTTTATCTTAACTTTATCTTTAAGATCTGAAAAATGAGTATAATGCAATAAAATGATCCACATATGCACAATGAAAAGTCACACATCCAGTCCATCTGGAGTTCAAATAGATTCATAGCACTTTTTTAATTTAGTTCTTTACTTCAGCCATTTTCACACGTTCATTTAATCTTTTCTCTATTCTTATTCCACATTTCTTCCCACCTCCTTCCTCTCTTCCTCTTTCTCTCTCTGCAGATTTTTCCTGGGCTGATCCTATCAGACATAAAGCCAGCGAAAAGAATGAAGTTTAAGACAGTCTGTTACCTGCTGGTGCAACTCATGCACTGCAGAAAGATGTTCAAGGCTGAGATCCCTTTCTCCAACGTCATGACCTGTGAGGATGATGACAAGGTGCGTGATTACTGCATATGTCCATCTTAATGTTATATAATGTGAAACTATGAGGGACAGGGGCAGTGACAGCCACCCACTTTTACGCATCAACCTAACTTTTTAACATCTGATATTATTTCAAAGAGTTAAAAAGTAAGTTGAAAGGAGTTATCAATATATTATAAGACAGCTGTCTGAATCGTGCATCTACCCACTGATCCCTGCATTGACACCAGCGAAATGAATGAAAATTATTCTTAGTCATTCAGATGACTGGGTATGGAGATTGACTGAACTAATAACTATTTATACAGATATTTATGACAATGAGTGCATTTACAACAAAATGCTGATGACTACAAAAATAGTCTCTATATTTAAACCAACTTTGAATTTTTGATTCTAGTTTTGATATCAAAACATAAACAGATATGAGAATAAAACATGGCCACAAAAAAGCTGCCACTGCTGTTGCAGTTTAAGGGGTGTTTACAGAACGTTTTCAACTTAAAAACACTTTATGCATTTTGTCCGTTCACAACAGCGTTTTGGGGGCCTGAAAAGTTTTTGAAAGCAATACCGTTATCGTTTCCATGTTTGTGGAAACGGTGACTTTATACACATGTGTATTACGTGTTTAGTCTATAGGCACGTAGTGTTCCTTTAAAATATGACAAAATTATAAAAGACTGCCTGTTTTCTACGGAGCCCCGCACATGACATGCAAGAAAAAAAAAGTAAATAATTTGCACGTTTTACTATTTCGTTCCCTCAATTTATAAATTGTGCGCACAATTTAGCAAATCGAGGGACCGAATTAGTAAAACGTGCACACGATTTATAAATCGAGGAAACAAAATAGTAAATTGTGCACACGATTTAGCAATATGAGGGAACAAATTAGTAAAACGTGCGCACGATTTAGCCTACTAGTTTTTACTGCATGTCATGTGCGGGGCTCTGTAGTTTTCCCATTCATTTTTGGTAAGAATTGTATACGGTCATTAATGACCCGAGGCATGTAACAGTGTAAGTATATTTTTTCTGCCCAATAATAAGTGAATCTTTGATGTCTGAATGAGTGCAATTCACCTTTGTTCCACAAGGTGCCAATGTTTGATACACAATGATGAAGTGACGTTTCACTCATAATTACCACAAGCAGAAAACAAAATAAAAGCAAAACTTCATCAGCAAAACTTGAAATGGCTCTGCGATTTACTGCAGAGCAAGTAATGAACGCAATCAAATATTATTGTCACTGTCACTTGATGGTGGAGCTGGTGAAGAAAGAAGCTGTAAGCGATTAAAATATAGATTTTTAAGATGTTGAAAATGCTAGTTTTGAGAATATGTTTGAGATTGCGAATATGAGCCAGACGCTGAATGTACTGGAAAATGAGCTCTGAAGAAGAGAGTGATTATGTCTTATCTACTCAAACTGAACCCTTCCATGCTCCAAAAGGTATGCTTTTGTAATTATTATTCTAATTTCAGGAGAGTTTTATTTTATCTTGACAGGTAGAGATCCATCCATGTTGAATAGATACGGGTCGCTAAAGACCCGAATATGTAATAAAGATTGGCAAAACATTTGTATTTAAGGTTTAAATTGCAAATCTAAGTAGTATGTCTAAATCTAAGAGTATCTGCCGCACGAGAACCTCATTTACGAAGGTTTTGCTCATGAATATTTATAACCCAATTATTAATCATGAGCTAAGGCATCATAGTGTCATGATGTCACAACCAGTCAATCAACCTGTCAACTTGTTCCGGTGCTGCTGATATGTTGTGATTGCGTGATTGCTGCTTTGTGTGCAGTCCTCCAATACTTGCAAAGCCAAAATCACAAAATCACCCTAAATCACCCTTCACACCCCACAAATCACATTCACTCTGTTTTAATCCAGTCCACTCTCTAATGCCACTCCTTCAGTTGTGTGGATGATTGCACACAGATCCAATCACCACTGCAGATTTACTGTTCTCATTTTATGTGTGACTGTGTGTGTGTGTGTGTGTGTGTGTTTTAACTTGTGTCAGTGCATAATTAAACATCTTATCACCATTGCATGTGTGAGAAAATATGCTGAGATGTGTTGAATACCCATCTGTCACCATGTACTGTAGATTTGTCTAAAAGAGTTTAAAAGTACTTGTGGGTGTGCAGTTATTTCTTGACCTAATAATCATAAAGTGACAGTTTGCCCAAGAATTAACATTTTGTCATCATTTACTCACCCTCATTGTCACTCCAAACCTGTCTATACACAAATAAAAACATGTTCATGCTGTCAAAAAAATGCACCATAAAAGTCCGCTCCTGCATTATATTTTAAATCTCCTGATGTCATATGATAGCTTTGCATAAGCAACTGATCCAAATAATATGATATTATTTATTGAAAATCTTCCCCTCTGCTGAACTGAAATGTATTTGTATATAAACTTGATTTATATATAAACTATATACATTTTGGAATCTGCTATACTGGAATTGATCTGAAATTCTCCCTGGGTTTTCAGAGACGAGCGCTGCGAACAGCTTCCGAGAAGCTGCGCAATCGGACGTCATTTTCGGCGGGTGTGGTGCAGACCTCTCCCGGGACCAGAGTGAACCGTTACATTGGCCGTATGATAGAAGCACGACAGACAGAGTCCGAGACGGCAGACCTCAACTACATTACCCTTACATACAAGAGCAGAGAGAGAGAGCAGAGAGTGAGTATACACAGCTGCATAATGCATAAGCATGTAGGTGTGAGCAGGTATAGCTTTACATGGGGGAGTGTCACAAAGAGGGTTTTAAAATAAAGTGATTTTCTAAATGATGTGTTTTAAGCTAAAAGAAATAATATTATATTGTCAAATTTTTGCTATAGCTGCTGTAATCACAATAAAACCACACTGAAAATTTGTTTTTGTGTTTTAAAATGTATACATTTATCTAAATGTATTAATTACATTGTTTCTTTTGTAACATTAAAATTGTCTTTATGGTCACTTTTGATCAATTTAATGCAGTAAAGTATTTATTTATTTATAAAAATATCATACTGACCCCAAATGTTTGAAAAGTTGTGTGTGTTTATGCAAAAAAAGACTTTAAAAACCCTGTGAAATATTCACTGGAGTGAAATGTGTGACAACATGCCCCAGTGTCCCTAGCACAGCAGTAACCGATCCAGGGCAATTGGCAGTAGTGACATGGCGAAATGTGAGAGAGATGGAGTGAAGAATTTCCTCAGACACACACGCCGCATCCCCCGCATTGTTCCGTTGTGCTTCGTGACTCCCTGTCTCCTCTCACTTTCAACATCCTCTCTCCCCCTCATCCCCTTCTCTCTAGCTCTCTCCATTGCTCTGTTCTTTTCCGATTTCATAGACGTCTGCCCACCCAAACAGAATGGGGGCAACAGTAATGATTTGGGAAAATCTGTCAGACTCACGACATATATTCTCTCCCTCACACACACGCTCGTGTGCTGAAGCGCAGTGGCTTTCCCTGCTCTCTCTGGGAGTATAATGACATTGCATCTGTCTCTTGTGAAGAGGGGGATGCTGGCTTTATACTCTAATGAAGCTGACACACAAAGCAGTGTTTTGCATTGATCTCTCGAAGGCTGCGCTGGAATGACACAAATACACGTTGCTTGTGACACCTTCAAGAGATACAACAAAACATATGTTTACATGAACACACACGGCTGTTTCTTCAACTTTCTGCACTTTTATGTATTGATTTTTGTCAAAATGAAATGATTTAAATTTAATACATTATTAAAATTGTCTCTGAAACTTTTTTACCACGTCTTCATCATTTGTTATTGCTACTTTTAAAATGCCTTTTATACAGTATATACTATAGAATTTTTTTTCTTATGTCCCAGTCTTAAAATATACAAAATAAAAAATAAAAATAAAATTACATTTTTAAAATTGAGCAAATTGTCCCTCACATGTGGTGTCATTTCCAGCACAGCCAACAATTGTGCACAATTGAAATATGTAAAAAAAAAAAAAAAAACCCAGATAAATATAGATAATTTGACCTGACCTGAATATTTGTGTAATTTTCAAACAGGATTCAGGAAAACATATTTTAGATGACTTTATTTTCTAATACTTCACAGGGCTAAAAGATACAATAGTTGAAGAAACACATTTACACACATGTACACATGTAATTGCTACGATCTATCAAACTGTCTCTTGTCTCTTTCTGTCACACAGTATCAGCAAGTGTATGACGATGCCTTCATCAGTGCGGTGGCTATCTCGCTTGTCCTCACTTCATTTTTTGCAGTGGTCTATTTTCTCATCATTCCTCAGTATGTAAATAACACATACACACAACAATATAACACACCTTTTCTTTGTGTGCCAGACACACTAAATTGATCACACATTTTACATGCTCAGATCACTGCATCACACAACACACATGCATATAATGTGGGAAACCCCTCTCTTTCCCTCCATCTCTCTTGTTGCAGAGGTCTTCTGGTTGTGATTCTTCTGGTTCTCTGTTTGTGTTTCCACATGGCAAGTGTGATGTACCTTCACATCACCCATGTACAGGTAACACACACACACACACAGACACGTTTTCATGTTTTATGGTGATGTGGCGAGGTGGATGAGCGAGAGACGTGGGATGAGTGAGCGAGACCGGTGCGTGATTGAGAATGAGCGTCCCCTGTGAGTCCTCTCATGAGGGAGCTCAGAGGCATATAAGGACGAGCGACACCAGTGAAGGATGAAAGAGGACCAGGCCGCTCGCTCCTCCCACGTCTCTCACTCATTAACCCCGCCACAGGTTACATTTCATAGACGTGATTTTTATACTTTACAAACTCTAACCCCAAACCTACCCATCACAAACTTTTTGCATTTTTACATTTTCAAGAAACATCACTTAGTCTGATTTATAAGCTGTTTTACTCATGAGGACCTTGATCCTTACAAGGACAATGATTTTGGATATTGCCATCCTTGTGGGGACATTTTGTCGCCATAACGTAGGGTTTACCAGGACACACACACACACATATAGCTTGACTCCCAAACATCCCTATAGCATCACCTAACAAGCATCCAGAATAACCTAGCAACCACCCACAGGCACCACTGTCATTTTTTTCAGAGAATGTAAAACTCTAGTCTTTGTGTGCTTTTGCTCAGCAGGTTTACCGATACCTCTCTCCTGTCTTTGTCTATCCTTTCAGTGCTCTCCTGACTGTCTGACCCTGCAGATCAGAACAGTTCTGTGTGGGTTTCTGGTTCTTCTGATGTACTCCGTGACCCAGGGGTGTGTGGTGAGTGTGTGTGTATAGTAGAAGAGAGTATGACTGGATGACTGAGGGTGTTGCTTATGACACTAATAGAAAAATGAGTACAAAAGATGTTAGCGGTTTGACTCATTTATTTCTTGTCATGCATTAGACCTTGTGATAACACTTTACTTGAAGCCTGTATGTAGACAAGAATGTTACAAGTAAAAAAAAAAAAAAAAAAAAAAAAAAAAAAAAATATATATATATATATAGAATAGAAACCATAGAAACACCAAATACGCTTTAATATATTATGTGTTTTATTAGACAGGTGAGCAACTTTTTGAATACCTTTATCCACAGAAAACTAATCAGTGTCAGTCTTATTGTTTGAATCCCTTGTTTCTTGGTTTACTTACATGTTTGTACCTTGCCTCAGAGACAACATTATTTTGTTACGTGTCTAACATGGCATAATCAGAAAAAGCTTTATTTGTAGTAACAGTAATATAGCATTTTCTCCAGCATACAAAACATAAAAAAAATTAATTGCATGCCATTTAGCAACACAAGTCATCCAGCATTTATTAAGTGAAGTTTTTGACTAACTATCGATCACAACTAATTATATTGCATTATATTATATTACTAACTATAATAGCATAGCATTTTAGTATACAAACCCGATTCCAAAAAAGTTGGGACACTGTACAAATTGTGATTGTGACAGAATGCAATGATGTGGAAGTTTCAAATTTCAATATTTTATTCAGAATACAACATAGATGACATATCAAATGTTTAAACTGAGAAAATGTATCATTTTAAGTGAAAGTTGATTTTAAGTTTCATGGCATCAACACATCTCAAAAAAGTTGGGACAAGGCCATGTTTCCCACTGTGTGGCATCCCCTCTTCTTTTTATAACAGTCTGCAAACGTCTGGGGACTGAGGAGACAAGTTGCTCAAGTTTAGGAATAGGAATGTTGTCCCATTCTTGTCTAATACAGGCTTCTAGTTGCTCAACTGTCTTAGGTCTTCTTTGTCGCATCTTCCTCTTTATGATGCGCCAAATGTTTTCTATGGGTGAAAGATCTGGACTGCAGGCTGGCCATTTCAGTACCCGGATCCTTCTTCTACACAGCCATGATGTTGTAATTGATGCAGTGTGTCGTCTGGCATTGTCATGTTGGAAAATGCAAGGTTTTCCCTGAAAGAGACGACGTCTGGATGGGAGCATATGTTGTTCTAGAACTTGGATATACCTTTCAGCATTGATGGTGCCTTTCCAGATGTGTAAGCTGCCCATGCCACACGCACTCATGCAACCCCATCCCATCAGAGATGCAGGCTTCTGAACTGAGCGCTGAGAACAACTTGGGTTGTCTTTGTCCTCTTTAGTCCGGATGACATGGCGTCCCAGTTTTCCAAAAAGAACTTCAAATTTTGATTGGTCTGACCACAGAACAGTTTACCACTTTGCCACAGTCCATTTTAAATGAGCCTTGACCCAGAGAAAACGCCTGCGCTTCTGGATCATGTTTAGATATGGCTTCTTTTTCGACCTATTGAGTTTTAGCCGGCAACGGCGAATGGCACGGTGGATTGTGTTCACCGACAATGTTTTCTGGAAGTATTCCTGAGCCCATGTTGTGATTTCCATTACAGTAGCATTCCTGTATGTGATGCAGTGCCGTCTAAGGGCCGAAGATCACGGGCATCCAGTATGGTTTTTTCCGGCCTTGACCCACGCACAGAGATTGTTCCAGATTCTCTGAATCTTTGGATGATATTATGCACTGTAGATGATGATAACTTCAAACTCTTTGCAATTTTTCTCTGAGAAACTCCTTTCTGATATTGCTCCACTATTTTTGGCCGCAGCATTGGGGGAATTGGTGATCCTCTGCCCATCTTGACTTCTGAGAGACACTGCCACTCTGAGAGGCTCTTTTTATACCCAATCATGTTGCCAATTGACCTAATAAGTTGCAAATTGGTCCTCCAGCTGCTCCTTATATGTACATTTAACTTTTCCAGCCTCTTATTGCTACCTGTCCCAACTTTTTTGGAATGTGTAGCTCTCATGAAATCCAAAATGAGCCAATATTTGGCATGACATTTCAAAATGTCTCACTTTCAACATTTGATGTTATCTATATTCTATTGTGAATAAAATATAAGTTTATGAGATTTGTAAATTATTGCATTCCTTTTTTATTCACAATTTGTACAGTGTCCCAACTTTTTTGGAATCGGGTTTGTATTAAAACATAACGTTTTAGTAATAAGTAAAATCCATGCAGATGGCTTTCATTGAAACGGTAGACAACTGAGGTTGGCTGTAGGCTGAGCCATGGAACAACTGAGACTAAATGTTGAAGCAACCGTGCATAGTCCATTTGTCCTCTACATTCAACCCATCCAAGTTAGTGCACATACATTAGGAACAGAGAGTAGTAAACACACACACACACACACACACACGCACGCATGCGCACGCACACACGCACGCACGCACACACACACACACACACACTGCAAATCGTGGACACACACCCAGAGCAGTGGGTAGCCATTCACTGCTCATATTCTAATATCGATCTTAATGCAATGAGCAATACCAGCCACCAAGCAAATGCACAGAGTGACATTAACATAATTTTTAACACACATTTTTAGTATGATTGTTTTTACTAAGTAAAACAGCGCTGCGTTACCCCACGATTTTAATTCGTCAAAGTGATTTGTAATTCAGCATCTGAGGCTGTTTCATTAAAATGTGAATTTAAATGATCAAACGCAACTGTAACAAAGTTCAGGGAAGAAAGAGGCAAACATTAAACGGCAGCGGCTGACTGCGGATTTCTAAGCATAATAAAAACAGCAATTTAAAATGTCTTGGCTCTCTTCATACCACAGTAACATTATTAAAAATGTTTAATACATTAGCTCACCCATGAACATGATGACTGCCTGAATCCCGTCGGATTGCTTTCCATCGGCTGTGGAGGGGAAGATGACAACTCCCATGATTCCACGCTCATTCACGGCATCATCAAACTACGTCTTTGTTATTATTTTGAATGTGACCTCTAGCAGCAAAACGTACATACTGTTCCTTTAAAGCTTAATACTTGAATATTATTTTAAAACGTTATATATATTTAACTTCCAAACATTTGTGTAATGTTCTTATCTTTGTGCGTTTGAATGTGTATGATTTGCTGTACCTGTATAGGTGGGATGTGTACCGTGGTCACTGGAGGGGAATTCCAATGTCTCCACGGTGACAGTTGTCACTGTGAACGGGACCGCCGTGGGCTCCGGGGTGTGCAAATACACTCCGTACATATTTTTATCATGTGTGATGGCATCACTATCTGTGGCTCTGTACCTTCGTGTGTCATCACTACCCAAGATCCTCCTGCTTCTCCTTCTCAACATCCTCCACACTGTCGTCATGGAGACCAGCGGCTATCGGAAGGCCATAGGGTGAGTCAAGCTAAACGCAAAGGTTATAGATTTCCCAAACTGTAGTTTGCGAGTTGGTGAAAAGATTATAAAAATGTAAAATAATTATTGTAATATTAACTTAAAATCTTAGCAAGTCAGTGTTTTTTGTCAAAAGTCTGAATCCCTGAATTTTTCTGATTGTGTGTTTGTGTGTGTGTGTGTGTTTAGAGGTGGATTCTTTCACATACATGGCTATGACCCGGTTTTGGCAATGCTGTTGTTTTCTGGAGCTCTGGTGCTTCACTGCAGACAGCTGGATCTAAAACTCAGACTGGACTACCTCTGGGCCACCCAGGTGTGTGTACCTGTGTGAGTGTGTGTGGAGCAAAATTATGCACAGAACTGTGTGAAATCCTTTGCACACATAGACCTTTCAAAACTTTTGGGATGTTTAATTGTTTTTAAATTAAGTACCTTATCAGCTGCTTAATATTTTTTGGAAACCGTGAAACTGAATATGAATGACCCCACACCTTTATATATACACGTATATTTATTTTTTGAACAGAAAACACTAAAATATAGTGGAATATCTTGAAGCGTCATTAGCAGTGATAGACAAGCTACTTTAACAGCAACAGTGCCCTCTGGTGGATGTTTATTTTCAGACTGTAACTCTAAATATTGTATCAATAAACTCTCCAGTGACTGTACAGGTAATACAGCTAGTATGAGTATGTTAATATGTCTATTTGTGTGTTTCATCCTCAGGCTGAGGAAGAGAGAGATGACATGGAGAGAGTGAAGTTGGACAATAAGAGAATTCTTTTCAACCTACTGCCTGCACATGTAGCTCAACACTTCCTGCTGTCCAACCCACGAAATATGGTCAGTTTTCTTTTACAGGTCACAGAGAATAACCTTGAAGGGTTAAAAGGGAACATGAGTTTTTAACTTCTATAATGTGACATTTCTAAGGAAACCAGCATATTCAGCTGGAGTGAAGTGGGAAGTGAGGCTTTATTTATCTATTATGATCTGATTTGATAATATTTGGCTTGATATTATTAGCCAAGAATGAAAATTCTGCCATAATTTATTCACCCTCATGTCATTCCAAACATGTATGACGTATTTTATGTTTCACAGAAAAAAAGAAAATCATACAAGTTGGGTATGATTTTTTATTTTGGGGCAAACTAACCCTTTAAGTTAGTAATTTAATAGGCAAAAAACACTTTTTTTTCAGAATGATGTGCACTGATAAGCATAATAAGACCAGATGCACTTATTAATGCAAACTAGGTCCATTTTGAATTCATGCTATCTAATGATGTACATCTCGGTAGTTGTAATTCCTGAAGTCACCACTTCATGGCAATGTTGTTGTGATCCAGCTGCTAATTAGGTGAGAGGTCAGCGCAGATGTTTTGAGATGTAAATGAGATAACATTATGATTGTGTGTAGTGTAAATGCACAGCTGCTCCATCTGACTTTGTGATCTCACTGCCTTATGAACACAATGCATATGTGATTACACTCCTGTTATGCAGTTTATGTTTTTCTCTGTTTGCTGCATGCTCAAACAAATGCCACTCGCCTCTTTTCCTGTCCAAGATCTTTTCCAAGGAGTTGATGCAATCAGACATCCTGAAATCTGTTACGGTTGCTCTGAAGCAAGCATTCTCTCCTGAGTGTGGAATTATATTGTAAACAGTGGCACAGGGAAGTGAAAATCTTGGACATATAGTATACACAAAAGTAAACACAAAATGCAACCATCACTGGAATTATTTCCTTGGATTGTTTCCACGGACAAAACCTTGGAAAAAGTGTGCATTTGTAGTGTACTCTTCCCTGAAGTCCACTTGTTTTCTTATACCGAAAATACTCTAAATTAGTTTTACATGACCATTTTTCACCCCATCTTTGACTCTTATGATAAAAACGCACTGTTCTGCTTAAGACTTCTATATTATATCCATTCAAATGTTTGGGGTCAGTAATTTTATTTTTATTAATACTTTTATTCAGTAAGGATGCTTTAAATTGATCAAAAGTGACAGTAATTCATAATTTACCAAAAGATTTTGATTTCAAATAAATGGTTCCTATTCATCAAAGAATCCTGATTTTTGTTTTAATGGTATTGAGCAGCACAACTGTTTTCAACATTGATAATTAAATGTTTCTTGAGCACCAACTCAGCATATTAGAAAGATTTCTGAAGGATCATGTGACACTGAAGAAATGATGCTGAAAATTCACAGGAATAATTTTAAATAGTAATATTTCACAATATTACTGTTTTTACTATCAAATAAGAGGTTTCTTTCAAAATCTTACCCACCCCAAACTTTGAACAGTATTGTAAAATGGCTAACCTTTGTGTATGATTTCAGACTAAAACATTTAAAAAGACAAATTATTGCTTTATTCCAACTCAAATCAAACATTCAAAGTGCATGTAAAGGCCTATATTACTTTGGTAAACAAATATACACAGTTATCCTAATCTTTTGCACTGTTTCTTGTTTACATCCAAAAGACACCAAATTGTTGCTATGGTTATGACCAAATCATAATTTTGGGCGTGACTCCTGTACTCCATAGATGCAGAATGATAATTAAAGGGAGTCACTTCTGCATTTAAATGCGGTTGTCACTCCCAAAACTTAGCAGTGTGTATTTGTCTACATAGTAAATTAAACTCTTCTATTTCAGAAAAGTCCCATTTTATGTGAATGTTTTAGCATATATAACCTGCTGTAATGTGGTTGTATCTTTGATTTGAGATGTCAATCGAACGTACTCTGCCCTTCAATATAGAGAGCATGTTTTGCTTTGACCAAAGTCAACTTGTCCAGTTTCATGGGTGACGTGACTAATTACTGTAGGCTTAAGAGCTGTTATATTCCCAGCTCAGCCTGGATCAGTGGTATCATCCCCTGAGGGTCTCATATCTTTTTCCTTTCCTGCTCTTTCACTGTTCCAGGACCTGTATTATCAGTCTTACTCTCAGGTGGGCGTCCTGTTCGCCTCCATCCCCAACTTCAATGACTTCTACATTGAGCTGGATGGAAACAACATGGGTGTGGAATGCCTCCGGCTGCTAAACGAGATCATTGCTGACTTTGATGCGGTGAGAATTTCTTGTTTCCCAGTCCAGGAAATGTATGTTCTGGCTCAGTGTGTGATTGACCTTAATCCCACTCTAGGCTTCATTTATTTCTCCATCTCTCTCTCTCTTTATCTGTCTGTAGTTGATGGATAAGGAATGCTACAAAGACATTGAGAAGATCAAAACTATTGGCAGTACTTACATGGCTGCGGTCGGACTCGTCCCCACTGCGGGATCCAAGGTACACAGCGTGTGTGTGTGCGTGCATACACTGCAAAAAAATATTTTCTCAATCTGAATTTTTGCCTTATTTTCCAAGAAACAATTACTTGAACTTCCAGTCTTGAAGAAAAAAAACTTGTTTTTAGGAAATATAAACTACCATTCAAAAGGTTGGTAAGATTTTTTGAGACGCTTTAAGTGTTGGTTTGACAGCCTTGTTTAAAATATTTTTACATATAATTATTTAAAAAAATTTAAAATCTATTTTTGTATTCATACTGTACCATTCAACAGTTTGGTGTCGGTAAGAATTTGTACTGTCAAGTCTTTTATGCTCACCAAGGCAATGTATTTGATTAAAAATACAGTAAACTGATATTGTGACATATTAATATAATTTAAAATAAATGTTTTCTGTCTGAATAATATATTTTATATAACGTATATCTATTTTAAATTTTAGACTTTGATGGTTCAAAGGAGAGTCAAGATTCTTTGAAAGTTCAAAAGAACAGCATTTATTAGAAATACTGTATATTAATAAAATAATATTACTGTCACCTATGATCAATTTGCTTTGCCTTGCTGAATAAAAGCATTAATTTATTAAAACCTTACTGACCCCAAACTCAATGTTTGAATTTTTCTTACCCTATACATTTTTAAAGCATAAAGCTAACAAAATTTGGTGAGGTTTACACTTAAAAAGAAGAACTTTTTTATTTTTATTATTATTTATTCAAATAGATATACTTTCGGAAAACAAAATGTTTTAATAATTTTTCTTATTATTTTACACAGTTTTGCTTTTGCATATTTTTACATGAAAACAACACAAATTAATCAAATGCTTTCTTCCAGTGCATGTGTCTATGTGTGCATCATGAGTCTGAGCCCTGGCGTATGTGTTTGCATGTGTGATCTTGAAAAGTGAGAGCATAAAGAGAGAATGCATGTATGTAGCTAATCTCAGATTGGGCGTATTTGCATTTCGACTTGAAAGGTGAATATTTTGTCATGCTACCAGTCAAACCTGCCACTGCTTTGAAAGCAAAACTAACATTAAATGCGAACATACATGCATTTGTTTTTCTATCATAGTGGAGGCTTTCCATTGACTTGGGAAGCTATTTTTATACCGAGCTAATGATATTTTCTCCAAACCCTAAAGCTAACATAAACACACATCTCACATCAATTCACCCAAAATAGTTCACCCAAAAATGAGAATTCTGTCCCTCCAAACCTGTATGACTTCTTTTCTTGTGTAGAACACTAAAGAAGATACTTTGAAGAATGCTTGTAACCAAAAGGTTTTAGTTCTCAAAATATCCACAGAAAAAGAAAGTCATACAGGTTTGGAACGAGATGAGTAAATGATGACAGACTTTTTGGGTAAACTGTCCCTTTAAATCTCCGATTGTTGACGTAATGTTTTACCACAGTCAAATGATACGACATGATATGATAAAACACTACAGCCGACGCACACCATACAAGGTGCAGGTCAAAAACAAATTAATCTGTGTAAAGGAGATATGACTGCACACTTCACTTGAAAGATATTGTACTTATTTCACCAACGTGAAAAAAAAAAAAAAAAATGCCGAAATAAAGTACAGTATCTTGCGAGTGAAGTGTGCGGTCATATCTCCTTTACATAAAAAGTTCTGTCATCATCATGTATTCACCCTCATGTCACCCTAAACCTGTATGGAACGCAAAAAACCTCCATGGAACTCAAAAGATGACGTTCAAATTTCTTTTCAATAAACCAAAAGCAAGTTGCTCTGAAATCCCATTCGCACCTCCACATATTCAAACTTTTATGAAACAGCAGTCAATATTTTGAGAATAGCAACTTAAATATCAGTCTGTTTCGAAAACACACACTCATTATCATAGAACACAAAACTATACACTCATAGAACACAAACCTATCTATGACTTCAGAAAGTTGGAAGGAAGTAGTATTAACTACTTTTATAGCCTACTTTCATATCCATTTTGGATTTTGACAGCTCCTGGACACTAAATGCTTTCATTGTTTGGAAAAAAGAGCAGCATGAACATTCTGCTAAATATCTTCTTCTTTGTTGACCAAAGAAAAGAACATCACACAGGTGAGAAAAAGATAACAGAACTTTCATTAGAAAATTAGAAAATCACCCGACACACTCTCTGTTTATTATCCTCATCTTAGAACAAGCGTAGAGGTATATGAATAATGTGTTTCTGTTTGCTCTCTGTTCTCCCTGAACAGGTAAAGAAGTCCATTTCTGCACACCTGTGCACAGTGGCTGATTTTGCCATCGAGATGTTTAACGTTCTGGATGCGATCAACTACCAGTCCTACAATGACTTTGTGCTTCGAGTTGGTGAGTGACCTTTTTAGAGCGAGGTGTCAGCCATGTGTTTGTGATTTAGTGCTCGTAAATGAGTGTGTGTTTTTGTGTATGGGTAAAGGAAATACGTCAGTAAGTGTACACATTGTGCCGGACATCCCACATCCAGTAGGATGTCCTGAGTATAACATATTTTGTAGGGAACAGATTGCATACAACAAACTAATGCACAAAAACAAACCATCTAAACTACATACACACTTCATTAAAAACTGCAAAACATTCTTGTCATTAATCTAAACAAGACGTACCTCTAGTTGGTAAGGAGATTTTTTCACACGCAGACAGACGGCAGAAGCCCAAGGTAGCACACAGGGAGCTCCTCGGAAAAGCATGTCTGCTACAAATAATTTTTAATGAGAAGGGCAGAAAAGATTGGAGAACGGCCACAATCCTGTACAATTACATTTAAGCCACCTAACAAGCCTCATTTGCAAAATATAAAATTTCAGTTATGAGAAGTAATTTTGCAATATACTAGTAATTTAGTAATATATTTTCTGCTGATATAACCAAAGCCACATGGTCAGTAAAAAATACTATTTATTTAACTATTTATTAGAGGTGGAACGGTTCAAATTACTCACGGTTTGGTTCAAATTACTCACGGTTTGGTTTGTATCACGGTTTCGATACAGTTTGGTATGTGCTATGTTCAGGGTAATTAGTAGCCTGGATGCCAGCCGAATTTAGCCCCGCCCACAACATTTGAGTTCGGGAAATTTGGTCTGGACTTGATCCGTTGTAGAGTAACTACCCCCGAACAGGAGCTGTTCGGACCAATCAAATTGTCAGGGCGGGCGTTATACGATAATGGACAGATGATAAACAGTAACGTTAGCATTCACGTCACCAAAGGGCGCTTGGGTTGAATTCGTTCTAATCCTAAACGGAGAACTTGTTCGTATATGCATTCACCTTTACTATTTCTCAAAAATGATGATCGTGTTGGTAAGTACTCCCGTGTATCCTTAAATTCTTTTTACAACACCGGCAAAGGTCATTTACACTCATCTTCCTCTTCTACTTCTTCCAGTGTGTGTGTAGTTGAGTTCTGTTGATAAGACAACTATGCGTCGCTCCGTTGCTCTGATTGGTTGTAGGTCTATCCTATTGAGGTCTTTCCTGGTTCGGTTGAAACACGTCCCATAATCACAGCCCAATGGAGCAGTATCAGACTCATATTCTGACTAGAATTGAGTATGACGACATTAGGCTAGGTAATTAGGACATTTGTCAAATAGAAATAAACTAAATAAGAACAAATAATCAGACTACAAGCAATAGCACAAATACATACAACGCTGCAATGATGCATACAACGACTGTTACACATGATCACACAAATAAAAAAATTAAAATATTGCAAATTTATAAAAAAAAAAATTTTTTTTTTAAATCACATGTACATGAATATTCACAGCCTTTGCCATGACACTAAAAATTGAACTCAGATGCTCCTGTTTCCACTGATCGTTCTTGAGATGTTTGATTGGAGTCCACCTGTGGTAAATTCAGCTGATTGGACATGATTTGGAAAGGCACACACCTGTCTATATAAGGTCCCACAGTTAACGGTGCATGTCAGAGCACAAACCAAGCCATGAAGTCCAAGGAATTGTCTATAGACTTCAGAGACAGAATTGTATCGACGCACAGATCTGGGGAAGGATACAGAACATTTCTGCAGCATTGAAGGTCCCAATGAGCCCAGTGGCCTCCTCCATCATCCATAAATGGATGATGTTTGGAACCACCAGGACTCTTTCTAGAGCTGGCCGCCCGGCCAAACTGAGAGATCATAGTCACGGAGGAAACCAGGCACCGCTCATCACCTGGCCAATACCAACCCTTACAGTGAAGCATGGTGGTGGCAGCATCATGCTGTGGGGATGTTTTTCAGAGGGAGGAACTAGGAGACAGTCAGGATTGAGGGAAAGATGAATGCAGCAATGTACAGAGACATCCTTGATGAAAACCTGCTCCAGAACAAATCCTCCTCCAAAAATAATGACAACACGATAGAATTTTGTTTGAAATCTTTTCAAATGTTTTAAAAATAAAAAAACATTTGAAAAGATTTCAAACAAACTTTATACATTATGTTGGCATTTCCAGATGCACTGTATTAAACAGCACAACTCTTTTCAACATTGATAATAATTAAATGTTTCTTGAGCAGGATCATGTGACACTGAAGACTGGAATAATGATGCTGAAAATTTAGCTTTGTCATCACAGGAAAAAAATACATTTTAAATTAAAGCTGCAAGCAGCGATGAAAGGGCCCTCGCACCTGGGACCACCGCCACCCGGTGGCCTCAGGAAAACAGCGAATAGTGGGCGACATGCATTTAAGCGGGTAAATATAGGAGAGATATGGCAAACTCACTTTAATGTGCCACACTTCCTGCTGCCAGAGAAGGTGGCGCTTTGACTATAACTGAATATTGGCATGTAGATGTCTTCAGGTCAGGACTCTTATCAAACGTGAAGTTTGGGGCAGATCGGACATTGTATGCCTGAGTTACAACAGCTTCCTGTGTCATGGCGAAAGATCAGACTTTGTCAGGCAGCCATGGACACGCCCTTCAGCGAAAATTCAAGATCTTCACAATTTAACATCACCAAGACCTTAAGATTAGACTGTGCAAATATGATGTTGATCTGATTAAATCTCTAGGAGGAGTTTGTTAAAGTACAACGTCTGGAAATGACAAAAACTGCAAACATTTTGCAGAGAAAATTAAAAATATCTCACTTCCTGTTGGGTTTTCAGATTTTGCACCTCTTTTTTGATCTTTTTTGTAGGCATTGGGCTGTTACATGTGTCTACCGAATTTCATACTCGTACGTGAAACGTAGTTCAAACGGCGCCTAATTGAAATTTTGTAGGTGCCGCTATCGAGCCATTTTGCCACGCCTAATTCTGAAACCCATATTAGACGTACATTTTCACCACTTCTGAAATCTGAAAAAGCTTCATGAGTTTTCAAGTGTGTTTAGGCCCTGAAAAAAGCGATTCATTTGGGAGAAGAAGAATAATAGGCTGAGCAATTCCAATAGGTTCCTCACACCATCGTTGCTCGGGCCCTAAATATTTTAACAGTTATTTAACATTTTAACAATATTTCCCAATAGTACTCTTTTTACTGCATTTTTTAATCAAATAAATGCAGCCTTGGTGAGCATAGGAGACTTCTTTCAAAATCATAAAGAAATCTTACCAACCCCATATTTTTGAATGGAAGTCTGTTTTGCATGGAAAAAAATTTGAGATAAGGAAAGTTAAATCTGATTACTGATTGATTTGATTCATTGATCAGGTATCAATGTGGGTCCAGTAGTTGCCGGAGTGATCGGGGCTCGCAGGCCTCAGTACGACATCTGGGGAAACACAGTCAATGTCGCCAGCAGAATGGACAGCACTGGAGTTCAGGGCAAAATACAGGTAACACTGTGATTTACAAAAAAAGAAGTATACTTCAAGGTCATTTTATTAAGTATACTTAAGTAAAGTTCAAGTATATTTTTAAGCATACTTTATGAAGTACACTCACCTAAAGGATTATTAGGAACACCATACTAATACTGTGTTTGACCCCCTTTCACCTTCAGAACTGCCTTAATTCTACGTGGCATTGATTTAACAAGGTGCTGAAAGCATTCTTTAGAAATGTTGGCCCATATTGATAGGATAGCAGCTTGCAGTTGATGGAGATTTATGGGATGCACATCCAGGGCACGAAGCTCCTGTTCCACCACATCCCAAAGATGCTCTGTTGGGTTGAGATCTGGTGACTGTGGGGGCCATTTTAGTACAGTGAACTCATTGTCATGTTCAAGAAACCAATTTGAAATGATTCAAGCTTTGTGACATGGTGCATTATTCTGCTGGAAGTAGCCATCAGAGAATGGGTACATGGTGGTCATAAAGGGATGGACATGGTCAGAAACAATGCTCAGGTAGGCCGTGGCATTTAAACAATGCCCAATTGGCACTAAGGGGCCTAAAGTGTGCCAGGAAAACATCCCCCACACCATTACACCACCACCACCAGCCTGCACAGTGGTAACAAGGCATGATGGATCCATGTTCTCATTCTGTTTACGCCAAATTCTGACTCTACCATCTGAATTTCTCAACAGAAATCGAGACTCATCAGACCAGGCAACATTTTTTTAGTCTTCAACTGTCCAATTTTGGTGAGCTTGTGCAAATTGTAGCCTATTTTTCCTATTTGTAGTGGAGATGAGTGGTACCCGGTGGGGTCTTCTGCTGTTGTAGCCCATCCGCCTCAAGGTTGTGCGTGTTGTGGCTTCACAAATGCTTTGCTGCATACCTCGGTTGTAACGAGTGGTTATTTCAGTCAAAGTTGCTCTTCTATCAGCTTGAATCAGTCGGCCCATTCTCCTCTGACCTCTAGCATCAACAAGGCATTTTCGCCCACAGGACTGCCGCATACTGGATGTTTTTCCCTTTTCACACCATTCTTTGTAAACCCTAGAAATGGTTGTGCGTGAAAATCCCAGTAACTGAGCAGATTGTGAAATACTCAGACCAGCCCGTCTGGCACCAACAACCATGTCATGCTCAAAATTGCTTAAATCACCTTTCTTTCCCATTCTGACATTCAGTTTGGAGTTCAGGAGATTGTCTTGACCAGGACCACACCCTTAAATGCATTGAAGCAACTGCCATGTGATTGGTTGATTAGATAATTGCATTAATGAGAAACTGAACAGGTGTTCCTAATAATCCTTTAGGTGAGTGTAAGTATACTAATATTAAAGAATTAGTTCACCCAAAAATTAAAAGCAGAGGCTATTTGCACTAAATGAAAATAGTGATATAATCTGTTTACACCTTGTAAAAGTAGCAGTTCTTTGCAATATGTGTAAAGAGTAATTAGATGCTATTTATACTTTATTTTGGCAGATACATACTATTTGCACCTCAGTAATCCTACATTAACAGGATGCAATAAAAACATGTAAATGATTATATTTATTAAAATTATTAAATGGATGCCGCCTTAATGGGACAATAAAAGCCCTCCCTACACCTACCCATAACTCTACCCAATAAATACTTTTATTATTATTATTATTAGTAGTAGTAGTAGTAAAACAGTCATTTGGCACTTTATTTTAACTTTTAGAACATTTTTGTTATTTTTATTGAAAGTAAATGCCTTTTCGATGTGATGGGAAAAGGGAGAAGAGCAAGCTCGGCAAAAGGCGGATTCGTACCACGGGTCGATCGTGTCAAAACCTAGTTCCATGAGCCTTACACCATGCACGTCTTTTTTAATCTTGTGTGGCCCAACCAGGCATTGCTGGGGGGCCCGCTATTTGCACTTAGTGTAAATAAACACTCCGAAAGTCTTACGGGTTTGGAATGACATAAAAGTGTAACTTAAGTAAATTTAGTAATTTAAGAATTTTTACTTTTGGGTGAACTAGCCCTTTAATGTACTAGTAGTTTACTTGAAAGTGTACTGTTTCAATACTACTTGGGACTAAATCGGTCCACATTTTAGTGTATAAAAGTATACTTTTAAGTATACTTTAAGTGTAACAGTAGTAAACGTTGAGAACACAACTAGTTTACAACTATGTTTTTTCGTTTATGAAAGTACACTTTGAAGCATACTTTCAGTAAACTACTAGTTTACTAGATTTATACTGCAAGTATACTTGTAAGTTTTCTTTAAGTGAACATAAGATCATACTCATAGTTTACTATTATATTTTTTCACACCAAGTATACTATTATGTTTCCTTTTAGGTATTAATTTTTATACTTGAAATATACATTTTAACTGTTCTTTAACTCTTTCCCTGCCAGTGTTTTTTTAAGTTGCCAGCCAGCACCAGCGTTTTTGATCATTTTCAGAAAACTTTTTCACCAGAATATTTTGTTTAATATCTGAACATGCAATTTATCAAAAGAAAGAACAGAGCCTCTGCTTTTGAACAAACAACAACATTTATTCTAGCTTCATATGCATTAGTTTTTTTTTTTTATCAACACTTGAATGTGTGTAAGATCCATTAAAAAAACGTCTAAAAAAACCTCTGAGAACTCTAACAAAAAGCTGAGAAAATCATGTTTTTGTCAAAAACTTGGTCCGGAATGGATTCAGAACGATGAACAAAAGAATGATGGAGTAGATTGACTCCATCAACACCCCTAATGCTTGCACAGTCCTTTACTTCATCCTGGGTGGACATTTCATTCGGTAATTTTAAGCATTTTTGATTTATATGCTGTTTAATGTTTGATGATCGCGTTATTTGTGCATTATTTGTGCGTAAACAATGCTTCTATCGCTTGGCTCTGCTTCTTCTTCGCCTGTGTTTTGATCCAGAGATTCTGTACTCTTTCAGAAGATGCATAATAGCGCCCTCTACTGTATAACAGTGAAAACATGGATTGCTGGAAAATTCCGTCAGGAAGCATTGTGTCATAAATGACGGAAAATTCCGTCAATGGCTGGGAAAGAGTTAAGTAGATCTGAAGTAAATTCCTATGTACACTATGTTTTCTTTATAAATCAATATATTCAAACAATGCAAGTTAATAAGACAGTATGTAAACTATGTAATAAAACTATTTAATAGCTACTCAATCAAAATAGTAAACACAACTACAAGCCAAGTATACTTAGAATACTTAATTATACTTTTAATTATATCTCGATTAAAAGATTGAGTACAAGTATAGGCCAAATATGCTTAGACTTTTCTGTCAGTATGAATCAAGTATACTTAAAGGGATAGTTCATCCAAAAATGAAAATTACCCCATGATTTACTCACCCTCAAACAATCCTAGGTGTATATGACTTTCTTCTTTCATACGAATACAATCCGAGCTATATTAAAAATGTCCTGGCTCTTCCAAGCATTATAATGGCAGTGAATGGCAGCCCAAAATTTGAAGCCCAAAAAACTGCATCCATCCATTATAAAAGTAATCCACACGGCTCTGGGGGTATTTAACACGTTATAAAGTAAAATACCTAACGAAAAAAGTACTGGCGTGATGATGGTGTCAGATGTAGCGTAAGCATTTTGAACTGCGAGAGGTGCTACATTTTTGGTTTGTAAGTTGAATACGGAAAGCAGTCTACCGGAAGCTAGATATTTTACTTTATAACGTGTTGAATATGAATATTTTTCTTACAAAAACCCATCAATTTGCTTCAGAAGGCCTTTATTAACTCCCGGAGCCATATGGATTACTTTTATAATGGATGGATGCACTTTATTGGTCTTCAGATTTTGGGCTTCCATTCACTGCCATTATAATGCTTGGAAGAGCCAGGACATATTTAATATAACTCCGATTGTATTCGTCTGAACGAAGAATGTCATATACACATAGGCTGGCTTGAGGGTGAGTAAATTATGGGATAATTTTTGGGGGAACTATCCCTTTAAGTGTAATTTTAAGTTTCTGAGAAGTACATAAAAAGTAGACTAAAAGTATACTTTTAATTTAAAAGAAGTACACTAATAGCACACTTGAATAAACGTCTTTTTTGTAAGGCAAACCAGCATGCCACAAACACATCTGACTTTGATTCTGCATTCCCAGGTGACAGAGGATGTCTTCCGCCTACTCTCCGGTTATTATCACTTCCTGTGTCGTGGTCAGGTCAGCGTGAAGGGCAAAGGTGAAATGCTCACCTACTTTCTGGAGGGCCGAACCCCACAAGGCACGCTTCACACGATATCCAAGAGTCCGGAGCGCGGGTCGAGCCCCTGCATCAGGACCAAGCTGGGGTCTGCGCCCGCTGTCAGCAGTTACGGTGTAAAAAGTCACACTGTAGGGCACATTAGCACCCCAAATAACAGAATTCTGTACCTGCCCTCCGTATCTGTCGACATGGAGATGGAGGTGTGATTGCCAGATGGGTTCGATGGTGATCAATCGATGCATTAGTAAATCAGAGGCAGGGAGGGAAACCGAACACAAGGTAGGAAGTGGGATGATGAACACAGAGACAGTTTTGCAGTTTTTAAAGGAGAGAGACATTCAAACGTGCCAAACTGAGAAAGGCCCTGCCCCTTCACGCAAGTACATAATAAGCATGTATGTCTTTACGTGTGCACGTATGCGTGTTTTATTGAGTCTTCCCCAGACCAACAGGATATCAGGGTCTCCTACTCGGGAGCATGCGATCTACTGCAAAGGCAGCTTCACACCAGCCGAGGAGACACGTACCCAGCGTGTGTTTGTCTGTCTGTCTGTGTGTGTGTGTGTGTGTGTGTGTGTGTGTGTGTTATCTTGCACCTGAAAATGTCAAGAGATGCCACGGTGATGAATATTTTGAACATGTGAGCAGTGAGGACCAAACTTTCCGTTTCAAAACAGCGCTGTATTTTGTACGTGACGAAAGGGAGAAACTTGTGTGTTGGAGTTTTAAAAAAAAAATGGTTCCTCATATTGAGATTGCTTTGAATAAATTGTTTACATGAAGAACGCATCACAGGTTTACAGACCTGATAGCAAAGTTCCAGCTCTTCGATTTTCAGGCACTTGTCTGCAGTTGCAGAGATGGAGAGAGAGACAGATGGGCAGAAATACTAAACAACTGCAGTGAATCATAGACTGCAATGATTTACTAGCGAGTGCTAATGCTATGCTGTTTTGTAATCATTTACAGAAAGTCGGTCGAGTCTGTGACGTGGGTAAATGTTTAACTTTGCGTGGGTTGAATCAGCACAGTTTTCCTGTACGTGACGTGTGTACGCACTTGGTGCTGGACAAAACATCTGTATGCATTTGCTGCTGCCCTTTGCCCTCTGGAATATCCTTTCCAGTAATAACAGGACAACAGTTCCAGCGTGAAATAATCTTGTGTTTAATAGAACACAAAATACTGATACAATCGCTTCACTGCTCGAGAAGCCAGCACAATCGAAGCTGTGTCACTGATAATACTATTCTCAAAAAACAACCAAATTGGCTTCCAGTATATACAGTACATCTATTTCACATATATTTTGTTGGTGGTTTTTCTAAGTGGCACTTAGCTTTCAGATTCCCCTATCAGCGGTAGCATCTCTCACTGTGCTCGTGGACCGATCTTTAACACGCGGTTAAACATGCATGATATTTTAGTGCTGGTTGTGTCATGTGCTCTGTAGGTCTTAGGCTAAACATCTGGATTTTAGTGCATC
This sequence comes from Paracanthobrama guichenoti, assembly GCA_018749465.1. NCBI lineage: Eukaryota > Metazoa > Chordata > Actinopteri > Cypriniformes > Gobionidae > Paracanthobrama > Paracanthobrama guichenoti. The sequence continues at coordinate 10,747,014 of CM031962.1, read as the reverse complement.
TATTTCAGAGCATGCAAACCTGCTCTTGGGTTCGAAAGCCTCACGAGTCTCATTTCATACGAGTTAGAAATATCTTTTGATTTACTTTATGTGCTATTACTGTATTTTTGATAGATTTCCCATGATGCCTAGGGAACAAAGTTTGGCTTCAAGCATGCTGTTCTGCATGTCCCTATCAGCATGCCGTAATTCTGTCACGTTGCTCTATTTGATAACTGATTTGTGTCTCTAATGCATGCCTACTGCAAAAACAAACCAAGGGTGAAAAGTGTCGAAGATATGTTGCGAAACATGCTTTAGTAGCACTGCATGAGCCCAGAATAATGGCCTTGATGAAACAAACCATTTTTTTTTAATCATAATGTTTTTCCGACGCCGTATCCGCTTACCTGTTCCATGCGTGGTGCTGTGGGGAAAGCTTTCTGGGAGTTTTGTAGCATTGGCGCCTTGTCGAGCTCTTGAAGTGACTGCCTTTTTATCCAGGGTCTGTAAGAAAAAAAAGTGTATTTCTTTGAATATGTGCCAACACACACGGTTACCAACATATCAAACTGTGTTCTTTTATAGTGCAACTTGTGTGCAACTGTACTCTCATATGGACTGATCGAACCACGTGGGGCTTAATACCGACTCGCAAATGGGCTATTCCTTTTTATTTCGACGTTTCATTCATGTTAAGCTACGTATTCAGGAATGCTCTCTCTGATTATACTTTTCGCTGCATTTAGCTTCATTTACCATATACAGAATTTTGCATATTTATTAACGTACAGTAAGGAGCTGTCCATTCGAATTCCATATCTGTAGATTTTTGTTTTTTATTTAATGAATATGAATGCCAAATGCCAAAATGCTTATTGCATCGCTGAATATTTCAGATTCTATGATCCAACAAATGTAGCCAAACAGCTAAATGGTTCTATTTAATATGGCTTAATATGATCTATTTTGACTACAGTGGCCTAACTTACTGATGTTATGAACATTAATGATATATTAACTTTAATAATGCATAAAGTGTGCACAGTAAAATCATAGAATAGATTTTCATGTTGATTAGATATTTTCATATTTGATAATGGGTCAAAATTATTGTACGTATTAAATATATTGTAGAGTAAATGAAAAGAGTATTTTATTGATGATTTGTAATATTTGTGCTATTTTTGGGGTTGCAATGTATTTATTGAGATGGTTCTATGTGAATGTAAATTTCATATTGAGATCTTTTATACTTGTGTTTGCACTGTTCGGGAATAAAATAACAATGAGAGATGATGTTGGGCTTCTGTGTGTTGTTTGCGACGGTGTGTTTTCGTGGTCGTGGTCGTGGCCTTGACCTTGAATGAGGAGACGTCAGTCTTTGGACTGATTGTGAGAGTGAACGACCTGTGAGTTATGACATTGCATAACTCAGGAAAAACAACTGGGGCAAACAAGGAAGTCAATTTGGTCAATTGAATCAATATGGTAATAAAAAAAAAATAAAGAAAATATTTTAGAAAACCACTTTCTTCTCCTACAAACGTCCATGCCTTCCTGCCTGGGTATTTGCATTAGATGATTTGCTTGTATAACGGTATTTGTGTGAAATAAACATCAGTGATTCAGAACATTGAGGCTTTAGGAACTGCCGTAGATCCGGCCTATTGTCCCACTTCTCTTTTCTGCATTTTTCCAACTGAAAGCGATTTCCCATTTACAGGATGTACCCGTTCCGAAGCATTTTGGGGAACAGGGGAAAACAAAAGAGTCTTATCAAGCTGGCATGTGTAAGCAGCAAATAGACAGGATGTGGCACATCATACTGCCGGAAACAACTGTATTAGAGAAAAACCCATATACACACTCACATCAGGAGGTCGGGATGGATGGACCTTTCTGCATGATGGAGAGAACCACTCTCGTTGCCATAGTTTCTGGTTGTGGTCTGCCGAGGTCAAATGATCACTTTTGACTTGCAATAGTGTTAACCTGACATTATCCTTCATAGTACAAAACAACCCTCTCATACCCGACAACAGAGGAAAAATAAAGGGTGAATGACTGATAAAGGAATTTCGACCAAAAATGAAAGTTTTGTACTCAACCTCGTTGTTCTAAGCCTGTGTGATTTTTCTGCACTCTTAAAGGGTTAGTTCACCCAAAAATGAAAATTATCCCATGATTTACTCACCCTCAAGTGATCCTAGGTGTATATGACATTCTTCTTTCAGACGAATACAATCAGAGTTATATAAAAAAAATGTCCTGCCTAATCCAAGCTTTATAATTGTTGTTGAGTCATTTTTGAAGTCAAGAAAACTGCATCTGGCTGTGATATAACGTGCTCCACATGGCTCCGGAGGGTTAATAAAGGCCTTCTGAAGCGAATCGATGTGTTTATGTAAGAAAAATATCCATATTTAAAATATGAAAAGTAAATTATCTAGCTTCTGGCCGATCGCCTTCCATATTCAATTTACAGAAAAAGTGTTGTGCCTCCTGCAGTTTAAAAAAAAAAAATAAAAAAATAATATAAATATATTTATATATATATATATATATATATATATATATATATATATATAAACCTTTAAGGGGTTTTAAATTTATACATTTTTAATTTTGATTTTATCAATTAAACAGCTTGTAAACATACTTTATCACTAGAAAAAATATTAAATATCATTTCTTAAATGTAATTTCTCCTTTTTAGCATAAAAGGTTCTTTAAAATTGAATCAAGAAAATTAGGGTTCTATATAGAACCCCAATGAGAGTTTGTGGAACAAAAATGATGCTGGGACAATCTTGAAATGCTATATTTGAATGAACATGAATGAGATAAAGTTGCAGCTGAGCGAAAGACTTACAGCAAGAAATTAAGTTTTCATACAACAAAAATGTTGTATGAAAATATTGTACAACAAAAATGTATGATGGTCACTGGCTGTCAAGTTTTAAGTCACATTCATTTTCAGCATTCACATTCACATTCATTTCACATTCACATACATTTTCAGCAGCCTTTACTCAAGTTTTCACTGTCTCATGATCCTTTAGAAATCATTCTGAAATGCTGATTTGATGCTCAAGAAACATTTCTTATTATATTTGAGTAATTTAATGAATCAATGCTGGATAAAAATCTTACTGAACCAAAACTTTTGAATGGTAAGTATATGCCAGAATTTTTATGACTGTAACCATGGTTCCCTGAGAAGGGGAACAAGACATTGCATTTTGGATTTACACTGTGGCGTAACGCCACCACTGTGAGCGGTGTCTTAAGCACATGTGGTAAACACGACGATTTTATTGGCCGACGTCAGTCATGACATCACTAGCGGAGCGCCCATGTGTGTAAGGCATGGTAACGAGATGCAGTGTCTCGTTCGCCTTCTCAGGGAACCATGGTTACAGTCGTAACCTGAGACATTCCCTTTTGAAGTGGACCTCAACACTGCATCTTGTATTGGCGCTATGGGGAAAAAAATACCCACTTCGCATTGCTAAGGGAATGCCTGCCTCACTATGTGTGAATATGCATAAACATAATGGGCATGGCATAAGTTGACTGCAGATTATTTAACCGGAGTCAGGGCGTCAATCAGGGGTGCATCCAAAAATACTCATAAAGACTGTCTAGTGGTATAACTCCCTAAGCCACTATCTTCCAAGAATAATATACCCAAGCTCCATGCTCTTATAACAAGGGGAGTCCCAGCCTTTACAACCTTCCTCCCGTTAACCTTATGAGGCCCAAAGAGCAGAGCTCTAAGGAAAAAATAGCTCAGCTATGTCAGCTTCTTTTGTCTTGACACAGCCCTAGGGAAAACCTGCAAAAGGGAGAATATTTTCAACTATGACCTTGGAAATTACCACTACTTCAAGGGGGGAAATGCAACCTATATATTTTCATCTGAAGGGATGCAAATACGAGTAGCAAAATATCATTGTCAACGATCTTTGCCATCAAACTCAACCCCTAGGGAAACCGTACCAAACCGTATTAGAACCGTGCTTGTCACATGCCACATCGCAATAGTGTTGTATGACAGTTGTATTTAGTTTTTTCTTTTTATTCAAAATATTCACAAACTTGTTGGCTATGTCATTAACTACCTGATAGTCCAATTCTCAAATACGTGTAAGTGAATGTTTAAAAACCTTTATAACGATCATGTTAGTTATCTACACGCAATAGGCACATCACAACATGTAAATTAGGAAAATGTTGGCATTATTTTGTCACTTATTGAGCAGTAGGCTAGCTGGAGCCGTTTGCTTCCAGTCTTTGTGCTAAGCTAGGCTAGTGGTGGATGCGTCAGACAGAGTTATGGGAAAATGGTATGTATGGACTTATCTAACTCTGGGGGATACAGTGAATAAGCCAAAGTCCCAAAAAGTCGGCGTGTTCCTTTAAAAACCCCAAGGAACTGCTGGGGAGCCAGACCGATCTCACAACAATTTGTACCACTCAAACGAATTTGTATTTTATGAGTTGTCAAATTCGTATGAATTTGTATGAATGACCTCCCCCTAAACCCGCCTCTAAACCTACCCGTCACTGGGGTTTAGACAAATCATATAAATTCGTACGAAATAGCCACCTCGTAAAATACGTACAAATTAGCTTAGATCCTACTTAAAGACCACAATGTAACAGGGGGAGGCAGCTCAACCCTTCCTTGACTAAAAGGCACTCTACCGAAGCCCTGCTATAGCTACCGTTTCATCTTTTTCTTTTAGCACCCAATCATATGTGACAGATAACAAAGAGTGATGCGAACTTCCTCTACTTTTCAGCACTGTCAAATCAGGGCCATAGTAGAGCCTTTAAAAGGGGAACTATATCCCTACTTCATGACCTAACAGTAGTTGGGGAGGGAGGTAAACAAAGTAGAGGGAAACTATATGTCCCTACATAACTCCATTCACCTTGCATCAACTCTTAGGGCCATCCAGAGGGAAGATATGTCCCAGACAAGAGAAAGGCAGGCTGCAGTTTGTCAGTAGCTCTCATCCACCATACTCTAACCCCAAGGAGGTTCCAGGGGAGCTTAAACTCCCTAGGGAGAACAGCTCAACCCTGACTTGAATAAAGGAAATTCTTATAGGACCTGCTATTGTTTTGAACATGGGTCAAACTAGAGGCCTATGAAGCATCCCGTCAGAAAGGGAGCATCTCTTCTTTAATACCCAACAGTAATTGGAGAGTAAGTAAGTAGAGGGAATCTATAGTGCGCTACATAACTCCGTTTGCCCTGTATTGACCCTTAAGGGGGTACTTACTAAGCAACCAATTCACAGTGGAGCACAATTCTACTTAAATCCTAAGAGAATATAGTTCAACTCTGGAAAAAGATACTTCAGGGTATCAGAGTGGAGCAGAAAGGCTGCCTTCTTTTTAGACAACCCACCCCCGCCCACTGCTCCGTCCTCAGACATATGCCCGCGTACATAATCAATTAAGCGTGCAATATAAAACAGGCGACAGAAAGAGCGGTTTTACATTTCTGTTTTGCCTAACCAAAACCTTCTCTATTCCTGTGCCAATTTCTGTGCCAATTCCTGTGCCAATTCTATTTTTTTTCTCCTATCACAGATGCCTCTCTGTGGCAACTATAGTATCCATTAAACGCCCAAATGCACTGGTCGTGTGCTTTGTGGCATGGATGGCTAGATCTGTGGCTTGCACAGCTGTACATCCTCCACATTAGTGTGGACAGTGAAAGAGGCGGATTATGAATAACACATGCCTCAACTCTCTCTGCATCCAATTCCTCAGAATTAGACATACCGCATTAATCAGTCAAGTTGGAAGCAGCCATAAAATAGCTTCTCGAACTGACATGAAAGCATCCGAGCTAGCAGGAAGCCAGACAGGGGAAAGACTTTCCGTCAGACCCGAATTGTGAGGTGTAGCTGCTCAATTCTCATCCCTCAAGAGAGAGTCAAGCAAGCGTGGAGCTTCTCACAGCGATTGCATCACAAAGAATGCATTCAACTCCCTTGAGAGCCGAATGCGCTCCGTTCAAATGCTAGATGCATCATGATGAGCACATCCAGCTCCCTCTGGGAGTCAGATCTGTACATACAAACAAGCAGCTCCTGAAGACAAATGATATTACAGGCGCCCTCTTATATGCACAGGCGTTCAGCTGAAGTCATCGACTGTCATTGGCCAATAAAATTGGTGGCACATGTGCTTCAGACACCGGCTATGCTGATGGCGTTCCCCCATAGCGTCAAGCTACGAGGCAGTGTTGAGTTTCATTTCAAAAGGGAACTAGCTTTTTACACTAACACATTTTACACTTAAATAACTATATTATTAAAAAAAAAAATTGTTCTCTTTTTGGTGTCTTATCTCACTAAAATAAATTGGTGCATGATGCCCCAACTTGACAACACCTGTCCCCATTCATTTTCATTCTATGGAAGAGCAGGCAAATTATCCATGAGTTTCCGTGAGTGTTCAACGGAAGAAATTCATATGGGTTTGAAACCACAAGAGGGTGAGAAAATGATGTCAGAATATATTTTTGTGTGTGTGTCTGTGAACCATCCCTGCTGCCACTACGCAGGAGTGAATGCAATGGAATAATCAGCCCTGCCTATTGAACCTATTGTGAGTTAACAAGGAGCTTTGCTTATGGAAAATCTCCAGTCTTTATCCCTTTACCTGCCGTGTAGCTCATATACTGCAGCAGTGTCAGATCAGGCCTGGGCTTGCTTTTCCAGCGCTTAACCAAACCCATTCCTTTCCTCATCTCTCAAATTATAATCTCTGCCCTCCAGCACATCAGCGCTCACAATGACTTTCGTATGAAGATGCTCTCGCTCACTCCCATTTTTCCTCCCATCAAACACCCTGCCAGAACTTGTCTTTTCCCCCTTTTTAACCGTCGGTCCCCTTTTACTGGAAACTGTAAACGGTTCCTGCTAAATGAAGATGTGTGTGTGTGGACTGTGTACATGCTGATGAGTAAGGCGTAGGAGTGTTTATTACCTGCGGGAGGAAATGACTCATGACTTTTTTTATGGCTGACATACCAAGATAAACAGCAGCGCTAACAGGTCATCAGCTTGCACATTTCAAACCCAGCTGCTGTTGAGATCACTACTACACAGCTACTTGATTGGATAAGATGGCCTCAGATCAGCGTGGTGCTAATGATCAATTTCCACTTCAAGTTAGCCAACTGAACAATCATGACAAAAAATTTCCGGTGTACAGTACAGGCAATTCAGTATCTGAAAAGAGAATCCAATGGTGGACCCGAAGCTGCAAAGGACTGGATTAGTGATGGTTTGTGTGCACTGATGATGTGTTATAGTTCGATTTTCGAACATATTTTTAAGATCATAAAACAAATAAATCATAAAAAACTGTCATAGCAGTTGAATTGCTGTTGAATGCTGAACATGTTCTATGCAAAATACATGGGTTTTATATTTTGCTATTTGATATGTTGATAAACTTTTTACCAAAGATAAAATTAACCCAGCATGAAAAGTAGCTAGTTTTAAAAATGTGGTTGTTGACTTCTGGAATGAATTGTACAATTGATATAATACATTGTTAAAGGTGCACTGTAAATTTTAGCGGCATCTAGTGGTGAGGTTGCGAGTTGCAACCGCCCACCGCTCACTCCTCCCTTTTGAAGAACATAGAGAAGCTACGGTGGCTGACACAGGACAAAGATGTCGTCGTCTGAGACAGCGGATAGTAGCTAGCACTCTGTAGAGAAGTTTGTCCGTTTAGGGCTACTGTAGAAACGTGCAAAATAGCAATTTCACTGTAAGGGGACCCACGGTGTATGTAGATAGAAATGGCTTATTCTAAGGTAATAAAAACATAACAGTTTATTATGTAAGGTCTTTATACTCCACTGAAAATATAGTTATGTATATTATATTGCACTTCTGTCAATAGAGCCTAATAAATACTACACACTGCACCTTTAAAATATGTGAAACAATATTTGATCTATTTATGCCGTTCAAACTCAAACTTCAACCTTGTTGCAAAAGTTATTGATAATCAAACAAATGTTTTTCTTAAATTCATGGAAAATGTAAAGTTTATCAATAACAAAAAACAACATACTGTATAATTGCAAACTTTCTAGTCTCTTCTGAGAAACAGCTCGATTTAGACCAAGGGGCATTTACACGACACCGTTTCCAACTAAAAAAATATTTCATTTATATGACAACTGCATTTTGGGGTCCTAAAACACAGAAACTTTTTTGAAAGCGATACCGTTATCGTCTCCGTGTGAACTATATGTGTGTAGTGTTTTTTTTATAAAGTGACATTGCCAACTACTGGCCTGACAGGCATAATACAGCGGTTTAGTCATTTTTGCAGATCTCCGTGAATGGGGATCATTTTGACAACTTTGTTGCCTGTATGTGAAAACTGTAAAGAAAAATCTTTTTCTTTTTTAGTACACTGTTGTCATGTAAATGTACCCTAAATTTGCAATCCTGTAAACTCATTCTAGCATATTTAAAAAAAAATTGTAATGGATTTTATTTAGTTTTTTATTTTAAGTTTTTGTTGTTGTTTATTGCTCTAACGTTGTTTAGAATTTTTTTTTTTTTTTTTAAATCACGAATCAAAGTTTTAGACATAACATTTTTGGTAACAGGGTTGAAAAAGCAGCTCATAAAATGTATCTAATATTAGCTCAGCTTATAAATAACACATTAAGCACCTACCTTTACAGACCATTTGTTAAAAAAATATTTTTATTTACTTTTATTTTTTGAAGTTTCAGGTCCTTGTGAAAAGCACCACACATTCCAGTTTGCCCTCACAATGAAGCCTTTCGTCAGTGTCTCCTTGATAAAATATGCAATCTGCATCATCAACCACACTCAAACAATGAAACTCAGTTTCAAGGATTAACAAGCTCAAACTTGGCAACATGAAATATACCAAAATAGCTGTGAAACAGACTGCACCATTCATTTTACAATATGATGAGTTTGGCACAGCAGGTCGCAATGTAATGGGCTTTTGGCAGATCATCATACACTTTTTGCCACCAACAAAAAGTATGACTCGCCAGTATAATAATTGCATTTAAGTATTAGCTATAAGACTTTTAGATGTAAGATTTTACTGAGGCAGGTGTTCAGGAATAATCAGAGAACTATGTGGCACAAGAGGTCATCGTCATCTAAATGGAATGTTTCATGAGGATCGCTGCAGTAAATATAAAGAAATGTCATTCTTTATACTGAAGTCAGAGCTTGCTAACATGAGGGAGGTGTTTTTACGGGTGGGTAAAGCATGGACTCACCAGCAGCGTGTCTCCTCCTCCCAGAGGAGTTTGTTGAAGTATTTGGTCTACATTTACATTTATGCATTTGGCAGACGCTTTTATCCAAAGCGACTTACATTGTATTCAAGGTACACATTTTTAAATTTTTTGTCAGTTCTTGCTTTCCCATGACCCATGACCTTGGCGTTGCTAGCGCCACACTCTTATTGTTTGAGCTACAGGAAAGCTGTATTTTTCAAGCCATCTAGGTGCTCCAGCACGGCGGATTCTCCATCACAGCCTGTGAGCCAGAGGCAGCCACAAGTCTGTCCCAGAGCTAGAGCTGGCTAACATCAGAGTCCTGGTGTCTGGTGAGCCCCACTGCTCAGTCCATCCCAGAGCCAGGAGCAGATCTCTGGCTCTGTCCATGAATCCAGTTCCCTCTCGAGTCCCCAATTCAATCCCCTCAATTCTTCCTGTTCCGTCCGGCTATCTGAATGTTCCGGTCCCGTCCAGAGATCTTCCTTCTCCCATGTTCCCAGACAATTTATTGGTCCCATCTCCTCCATTGGTTACGTCCAGTCCCTGGATCAGTTGGCTCCACTGGTATTGTCCTGCTCCTTGGCTCTGCCCCCACCACTAACTATGTACAGCTCTTTGGCTTCACCTCAGGCTTCCTGGTCAACAGCTCAGCAAGGGTGCTCAAAGTTTCCCCAGCCTCACCTCAAGCCTCCAGGCCCACATCTCCACCTCTGCCTGTCAGCCCATCAGCTCTGCGCTCTCTCGGCTCCACCAGACTCCTCCGGGCTTCCTCATCTGGCTCGGCGTCAGTCAATTGTCACTCTGCCTCCAACACAGGCTTCCGGGTCTCTGGATGTGCCTTTACCCTCCACCCCTTCAGCTCCAACGGGCTTCTCCTTCCTTCCAGCTTCCCCGTCATCCTCATTCCCTCCGTTGTCGCCTGGTCTGCCTTGGGCTTATGACCTGTGGATGTTGCCCTGGCACGTTGGCCTCTTTGCTCCGCCAGTTCCTCCATGCACCCTGGTTATGCCTTCATCAGTCAGTCTCAAGGTTCCAGCCACCAAAGCTTCACTCTGGCTCCTTCTGCCATTGGCTCCACGTGGTGTCTCCTCCGCATTCCTATCCATCACCAGCTCCGCACACCACTCCAAAGCCTCTCAAACTATCAGTTACTGCGCTGTTCTGTCTTTAGTTCCTGTTTCCCTGCTCTGTTTAGTTTTGGTTTCCTTATTTTCTGATTATCTCCCTGTTTGTTTTTGTGATTAATTATCATCAGCCATATCTTATTCAGTCCCTGATTATCCCCTGCATATATCTGTTCAGTTTAGTCCTTTGTCGGTTATTGTTTATGTTTGTAGTTGTGTTTCCAATGTATACCTGATTAAAGTTAATTCTAGTTTATTACAGCCACCATTACAATTACACAATCACAGATTATGTGAGTTAATGCCAAATACAAAGAGTCCTGTTAGCTGGGGATAGATGTAACAATGAGAGGGAATTTGCTAAAAATAAGATTTATGCAATAACTTTATCGAAGAACAAAGAATAATCAGTTTTGAATAAAGTGAACAATTTAAAGTGACAAAAACATATTTTGTGACAACATAACCTATATTGTTTTTTTAGGACTTTAAATTTAGCACAAACAAGTTGCTATGTGTGAGTGTTCCTGTGTGTACTGTATTCCTGTCACATTTGGGTTCAGCAATAGCTATGTTGCTATCCACCTATTTTGTGAATTTTGGGATATCAAATAAAAAAACGCTAGATGGAAATGCCAAGATGCACATCAATTCTAAAAATGAGCACAAAACCACATATGTGCTCATTTGAGGTAGTTAATGTTTTTATCAGACGTGCATAAACTATGATGGAAACATAAATCTCTTTATGCGCAACAAAAAACTCACAGAGGTTGTGACTGGATAACTGAATTAAACAAGGGAAACAGGTACTATAGGTTATGTAAGTCAAATAATTGTATCTACAATACAATGATTGCAACGCAAAAAATAATCTGTCCCACTTTATATTAGGTGGCCTTAACTACTATGTACTTATTGTTTTCATATTGTATTGCAAATCATATTGAGGTGGGATACAGGTAAAATTAGGGACAGGTGTGGTGGTATGGGTAAGTTTAAGGGTAAATTTAGGGACAGGTGTGGTGGTATGGGTAAGTTTAAGGGTAAAGTTAGGGAGAGGTGTGGTGGTATGGGTAAGTTTAAGGGTAAAGTTAGGGACAGGTGTGGTGGTGTGGGTAAGTTTATGGGTAAAGTTGGGACAGGTGTGGTGGTATGGGTAAGTTTAAGGGTAAAGTTAGGGACAGGTGTGGTGGTATGGGTAAGTTTAAGGGTAGGGTTAGGGACAGGTGTGGTGGTATGGGTAAGTTTAAGGGTAGGGTTAGGGACAGGTGTGGTGGTATGGGTAAGTTTAAGGGTAGGGTTAGGGACAGGTGTGGTGGTATGGGTAAGTTTAAGGGTAGGGTTAGGGACAGGTGTGGTGGTATGGGTAAGTTTAAGGGTAAAGTTAGGGGCAGGTGTGGTGGTATGGGTAAGTTTAAGGGTAAAGTTAGGGATAGGTGTGGTGGTATGGGTAAGTTTAAGGGTAAAGTTAGGGACAGGTGTGGTGGTATGGGTAAGTTTAAAGGTAAAGTTAGGGATAGGTGTGGTGGTATGGGTAAGTTTAAGGGTAAAGTTAGGGAGAGGTGTGGTGGTATGGGTGAGTTTAAGAGTAGGGTTAGGGACAGGTGTGGTGGTATGGGTAAGTTTAAGGGTAAAGTTAGGGACAGGTGTGGTGGTGTGGGTAAGTTTAAGGGTAGGGTTAGGTGTAAGGGAAGTGTCAACAGTGTAATTATAAATGTAACTACAGAAATGAATTACAGATGTAATTACATGCAGGCAATTTTTTAAATATAAGTACAATGTAAAAACATGTATGTACACAATAAGTACATTGTATCAAATTATTAATTTGAAGGTTAGTACATAGTAGTTAAGGCCACTTAATATAAAGTCGCTCCAAAAAATCTTTCCTAAAAAACATTTTTTTGGTCAAAAAAAATGTTGCTCGCAGTCAAATGCCACTTCTCATGGCAGGTGATGGGAGTGTATGATACTGATATATTTGTCAAACTGACAGCGTTGCAACTTATATATCCCTCACCTTGCAAATTTGGCAAATTAAATAATGCCACAGAGTTCCTGCAGAATCACTGCAGAAAATACTATAGACATATATAGCCCAGTATAAAAACTTGGGACTCAGTTTAATTTTTTTTTTAGAGAAATTAATACTTTTATTCAGCAAGATTTCAAATAAATGCGGTTTCTTAAACTTAAACTTTCTTTCCATCAAAGCATCCTGAAAAAAGTATTGTGTTTCCCCCAAAATATTCAGCAGTACAACTGTTTTCAACATAGATAATTAATAATAAGAAATGTTTCTTGAGCAACAAATTAACATTTTAGAATGATTTCTGAAGGATCATGTGACACTGAAGATAATAATGCTGAAAATTCAGCTTTGACATCACAGGAATTAATTATATTTTAAAATATATTAAAAATCTTGATGAGCATAAGAGACTTCCCCAAACTTTTGAATGGTAATGAATATGAATAACTTTTGAATGGTAACGAATATGTTCGTTCTGCGTCATGGAGCTTACATTCCACAGGAGTGGCATGACTCTGACGTGTCTACATAATTGTATTGCACTGCAGGTTATTTAAATTCTGTCAGGTTTAATGAGTGATTTGTAACATGGTAAAGAAGTCAAAAGTCAAGCATTACAACATCTCTGGTGAAGACACAATCACGTGTGGGTTTGCCCAGCATGTACTGACACAGGCAAACTCCTGCAAGTGAGAGTGTGTGTGCGTGTGTGTGTGTCCTGGTAAACCCTACCTAATGGGGACAAAATGTCCCCACAAAAATGGCAATATCCGAAATCCTTGTCCTTGTGGAGACAATTTTTGGTCCCCATGAGGAAAACATCTTATGAATCATACTAAGTGATGTTTTTTGAAAATGTAAAAATGCAGAAAGTTTACTATGATGGGAAGTTTTATGGGTAGGGTTAGTGTAAGGGGATAGAATATACAGTTTGTACAGCATAAAAAGCATTATGTCTATGGAAAGTCCCCATAAAACATGGAAACACAACGTGTGTGTGTGTGTGTGTGTGTGTGAGTGTGAGTGTGAGTATGAGTATGAGTGTGTGTGTGTGTGTGTGTGTGTGTGTGTGTGTGTGTGTGTGTGTGTGTGTGTGTGTGTGTGTGTATGTCAGTGTATGTATATAAATGAGTGTTAGATATGCCTGGACTTTACCGTTGGCCAAATAAACACCTCTCGTTTGGCCATTCCAATGCTGGCTGGAGAGATGGGCCAGAGGAAGCCACACACAATGGAGGCCTGCGCATGAGAGCGCATACAATAAAGTTTTCCCAGACACACTAGCACACACACACACACACACACACACACACATAAAATAATTTTGACACACTGACCTATGCATTACGTACACGTAACCACAAGTACACACTATATCCAAACCAATAATGGAGTCAAACTACTGCTGTTCATTTACAGATCACAACAATTTCCAGAAGTACATAGTGTGCATAACATTAACCACCAAGGAAGAAGGAAATTCTTCAGGTCCAGCGAGGTAAGAGTCATCCTATATGTGTGTGTACATCTCGGGAATAAAGGCTTGCATGAGAATTGATGGAAATGCACGCTGTGACAGGAGTTCTGGCACCGGGAGCAGCTGCTTCTTTAAACAACAAACATGTGTGGTCACACCCACAATCATCTATGATATTTCTGATCCAAAGTCATGTATTCATAACCAGCAAACATTTCATTCAACTCTTGGTGGACAATGTGGGTAAAAGGTGACGCATATGACAAAGTGTGTGTGTACATGTGAGCTTGTGTGTGCCATTTCTTTCATCTCACATTTCAGTTCAAATGATATGTACAGCGGTAAGCTCAGAGGTCTCTGACTAAACTGATTGATCTCTGTGTATGTGTGTGTTGCAGAGACATCTGAAAGGATTTAAGATACACTAATCACTAGATTATCATTAGCCATGACTGACCCTGAAGGACATTCCACAATCATGCTTTCCAGCAGCAGGAATGGGAAAAAAACATTGTTACCTTACCTATGTTACCTTAGGATCTCTGGTACACACACACAAAAAAAGGTTCTTCAGGTTCTATATAGCACTGCTAGAACCTGTTAAGCCCAAAGTGGTTCTTCAGCGGTTCTTTGGGGTGGTTAAGGTGCTATATAGCACCACTGCCATACATACCCCATTTCCACCCAGCATGAACCAGGTGCTAGTTCAGAGCTAGTGCTAGTGCCGTTTCGGAGTTGGTTCAACGAACGAGCCTTCTAAGAACCGGTTTGCCTTTCCACATGCTAGAGAGCCACCATAGAGCCAGGTCTTACGTCACTCATCTTTCTCAGCAATGCTAGTGAGGCGGGAAACACAAACACACCAGGCTTGTTCGAGATGCATTGGCACTGCGCAGACTGATACGCGTATGACATCAAAGTACCGCAAGAGCGATTCAAAAGAGTCGTATGCTCTCGCTGTACTTTGATGTCATACGGTGATCAGTCTGCGCAGTGCCGTGGCATCTCAAACAAGCCTTCCATCAACAGTGGTGAACGTTGCATTACTATTGATGCTCATGGCTTTGCAAACCTACATCAGCATCAAAACACATCAAATCCAACACATTTGTGCAGTTTGCCATAAAGATTACAATCGAGCAGTTATTAGCTCAAGCGGTTCTTACTTCTAGACCAGCAATGTTTTGGTGCTACTTAAGAACCACTTTTCCTGGTTCAGAGCTGGAGCTTTGGGTGTCAAAAGACAAAGAACTGATTTGAAACTAGGCTCTTGCTGTGAACCAGCACTCAAACTGCCTTGGTGGAAAAGGGGTAACAAAGAACCCGTTACACCCCTGTATAGTTCTTTAAAGGAACATGCCGACTTTTTGGAACTTTAGCTTATTTGCCGAATCCCCCAGAGTTAGATAAGTCCATACATACCATTCTCATTTTTGTACGTGCCATAACTCTGTCTGACACACCCACCGCTAGTCTAGCTTAGCACAAAGACTGGAGGTAAACAGCTCCATCTATCCTATTGCTCAATAAGTGACAAAATAACACCAACATTTTCCTATTTACATGTTGTGACATGTACGTAATGTTGTGACTTTCATTCCTGTGTAATAATCAAGGAACTTACTGCCGTACCATGGGTGCAGCAGGCGCAATGATATTACGCAGCGCCTGAAAATAGTCCCCAGCATGCTTTCTCTGCAAGCTCTGTGTTAGCCTATTTTCAGGCTCTGCGTAATATCATTGTGCCTGCTGCACCCATGGTATGGCAGCAAAGTTCCCTGATTATTATGCAGGAATGAGTGTAGTTCCTAGCCATATTGGTCTAGAAAATCGCAACTTTTCATTTTCTGTCGGTCTTAGTACACTCCGCCCCGCATCGCAGGTATAAACAGAAAGCGGATGCAGCGCACATTTGTTTTTCACTGAGGAGCCGAACTAGTGACTCGGTCATGTCGTAACCGAGATGTTCAATGTATGTCGGACGTCACTGACAAATTGGGATCCCTATGGAAAATGCCACAGTTACTACCACTCCCAGCGCCCAGTGAAAGCCCTCACCAACTCACTGCTGCTGTTCCGCAAAACCCACTAAGCAGAGTATTGGGAAAGCGTGCCCCGGGGGGCCACTGCGGAAGCCACATCCTACCCATAGGGAGGTATCATGTGGAATATACATGTATGGACTGGCCGTGGGCAGTACAACATACAGAAGTCCTAGGGGTGGCCCCGGCCAATGTAGGCGGGGAGCTACACCACACAGAGACGGCAGAGCGAGCTCTGCCAAGGGAAAGACACGGGCTCGCCATAGGGAGCTGTACTGTGGAAGAATACACATATGGAACCGTCGTAGGGGTCACAACATATGGACACCCAGCCTAACACAAGTTCCAAAAATGCATACAAGTGTTAGACCTGGCGTCGGATGCTCCACCACGTCTGACTGCCATGGGTTGCGGAGGAACTCAACAGGGTTCGCCAACCTGTGTAATTCGACTGGAGCATATCAGTGCACGTATCCGGTCCATGAGGAGGGGAATGGTGCAGCAAGCCGACACAAGAACGGGCACTTCGTTGTTACTGGCTGTTTGAAGCAAACACACAGGAAGAAACCGGCTCTACAGGGAGGCTATAGAATCTAGCGAACATGTTAGGTGTCGCCCAGCCCGCAGCTCTACATATATCTGTCATCGAGGTGCCATGCGCCAGCGCCCAGGAAGAGGCCACACTTCTAGTGGAGCTGGCCCTCAACCTGAGCGGACAAGGTACGCCTTGGGTTTCATATGCCAAGGCGATGGCATCCACTATCCAGTGGGCCATCCTCTGCTTGGAGGCAGCCTTTCCCTTCTGCTGGCCTCCGTAACAGATGAAGAGCTGTTCTGAGGTCCTGAAGCTTTGCATTCTGCCCACGTAAGTCTGCAGAGCACGAACGGGACAGAGAAAAGCCAGGGCTGGGTCTGCCTCCTCCGAGGGCAGCGCTTGCAGGTTCACCACCTGGTCCTGAAAGGGAGTGGTGGGAACCTTGGGCACATATCTGGGCCGAGGTCCCAGGATCACCTGAGAGTTACCCGGCCCGAATTCCAGGCACGATTTGTCAACCGAAAATGCCTGCAGGTCCCCTACCCTCTTGATGGAAGCCAATGCAGTCAGGAGTACTGTCTTCCATGACAGAATTTTTAACTCTGCTGACTGCAAAGGTTCGAAGAGAGCTCTCTGTAGTGCGGTTAGCACCAGCGATAAGTCCCAAGACTCAGGAACCTGACGATCAGATCTTGCTTCCCTAAGGACTTACCACCAACCACGTCATGATTTGCGGAAATAGCAGCAACATACACTTTGAGGGTGGAGGGAGACAGCCTTCGCTCCAACCCTTCTTGCAGGAAGGAAAGCATAGAACTGACCAAACATCTTTGGGGGTCTTCTCATCGAGAAGAACACCATTCAACAAACAGGTTCCACTTCAACGCATAGAGGCGCCTCGTAGAGGGGGCTGTAGCAGAAGTGATGGTATTTACCACAGCCTGTGGTAGGCCACCTACAACCTCCGCATCCCATCTAGAGACTAGACATGGAGTTTCCAGAGGTCCGGACGCGGGTACCATAGGGTGCCCCTTCTCTGAGTCAGGGGGTCCTTCCTCAGAGGAATGGGCCAAGGAGGTGGTGTCGTTCCAGGAACCAGGTCTGGTTGGGCCAGTATGGAGTAACCAACAGGACCTGCTCCTTGTCCTCCCTCTTTTTCCTGGGGGAAACAGTGAGACGTGTCCGGGGCGGCAAACAGATCTACCTGTGCGGTCCTGAAGCGACTCCAGATCAGCTGGACCACCTGGGGATGGAGTCTCCACTCTCCCGGGAGCACTTGCTGTTGTGAGAGCTCGCTGGCTGCATGATTGAGCAGGCCCGGAATGTGAGTGGCATGAAGCAACCTCAGATGCTTCTGACTCCAGAGGAGGAGATGGCAGGCGAGTTGTGACATGCAGCGGGAGCGTAGACCACCCTGTTTGTTGATGTACACAACGGCCGCAGAGTTGTTCATACGGACCGGAATGTGCTTGCCTCGTAGCGGCCCTTTGAGGTGGCCCAGCGCAAGACGAACTGCTAACAACTCGAGGCAATTGATATGCCATTGCAGTTGAGGCCCCATCCACACCCCTGAAACTACAAGCCCGTTGTACGTGGCCCCCCAGCCAGTGGATGAGGCATCCGTGGAGACAACAGCATGCCTGGACACTTGTTCTAGGGGAACTCCTGCCTGTAGAAATGAAGGGTCCACCCACGGGCTGAAGGTTTGGCGGCACTTCGGTGTTACTGAGACACGGAACGAACCACTCTGCCACGGCTATCTCGGAACTTGGTTGTGTAGCCAGTGTTGAAGCGGCCTCATATGAAGCAATCCAAGCGGCGTCACTGCAACTGCAGATGCCATATGCCCCAGGAAATGTTTCAGTGGTACCGTTGTCAACCAAGTTTACAGCCAGTCATCGAGGTAGTTGAGGATGCAAACACCATGCACTCTCATGGGTGCAATGGGCTCCTCCGTGACTTTCATGAAGACACAGGACTCTGTACTGATATGCCCATCCCTCGAACGCAAAGCGTAGGAACGGTCTGTGTCGAGGGAGAATCGAGACATGAAAGTACATGTCCTTCAGGTCGATCGCTGCAAACTAATCTTGGGGACAGATGCACCTGAAGATGCGTTTCTGTGTTAGCATTCTGAACGGCAACCTGTGAAGGGACCGATTCAAGGACCGCAGGTCCAAGATTGGCCGTAACCCGCCACCTTTCTTGGGTACAATGAAGTACGGGCTGTAGAAGCCTGTCTTCATATTGGCTGGAGGGACTGGCTCTATCATGTCCTTCGCCAGTAGGACTGCGATCTCCGCCCATAGCACACGGGAGCTCTCCTTTGACATGGAGGTGAAGTGAACGCCCCTGAACTTGGGGGGCTGCCGGGCAAACTAAATTACGTAGCTGAGTCTGATGGTACGGATGAGCCAGCGGGATGGGCTGGGAAGCGCTAGCCAGGCTTCCAGTGACCGAACCAGCGGGACCAACGGTACCACAGACATACCCGCAGCGGGGCAGTGCAGCTGAGTGCAGGGACCCGACCTGAGTGCAGCATAGCGGTCCGAAGTGGGGTCTGAGTGTACAGTGCAGCACTTATCTGCTCCCACTGAGGGGGCGCACGGGTGTGAGGAGGCCTCTTGTGCGCGTCCTGAACACAGCCAGCACCCCCTTCTGGCGATGAGAGAGGCACCAGAAGGTGACAATGCATGGGAGCATCGTACACCGCCAAGTGCGCTCTCTTGGCACCCAGAGATTTTAGAAACAGCTCTTTTTGTGAAGTTTTGGGTACCACTGGCATGAAGGCCAGTGGCGGAACACAAATCAAACAAAAACAAAGGATTCTCTCTCAGAGGGAGCAGTGCTATCACCACCTCCTGAAGAGCTTTCTCCTTCATCCCTGGGTGGCCCATCTCAGGATCTCTTGTGACGGTGCTTGCCACCTGGCTTGGCAGCGGCTTGAGCAGGCTGGACGGCCTTCCCACGGCCAGGGAAGGTCGAGGTTTGTTGCCGTCCGGAGCTCCCGGAGAAGCTCTGGGTCAGGCCTACCCTCGTGCATGTCCATGAGTGCCTGGGCCTGGTGCACCTGGAGCAATGCCATAGCATGCAAGGTGGACACAGCCTGTCCACAGGCTTTGTAAGCCTTCCCAGTCAGACTGAAGAAGAACTTACAGGCCTTGGATGGGTGGTGTGGGTCACTGCGCCAGGTAGAAGCAGACACTGGACACAGTTGCATCGCGACAGCCCGTTCCATCGGCGGGATCCCCACGTACCCTTTGGCTGGCCCGCCGTCGAGGGTAGTGAGGAGGGAGGAGCCACTCGGCCAGTTTCTGACAGAAAAAGTTGACGTCCACGACCTTGTGAGCTCCTCATGCACCTCCGGGAAGAAAGGCACCAGGGCGGGACGCTGAGAACCAGCACGAGCCGCCCCGAGAAACCAATCATCCAGCCTAGATGGTTTGGGACACAGTGGAGGATTCCACATGAGCCCGACCTTTTTGGCGGCCCAGGAAAGCATAGTCATCATCTCGGGGGCCGTGTTGGGCAACGCTACTCTCCCCCAGAGGGAGGCAATCGAGCCGATTCTTTATCCCCCGAGGACTGAAACTCCCCCTCCGATGCAGCGATCGACATCCTGTCATCTGCTGGAGCTCCAAAGGCCACAGTGGGAACATGAACTATCCACAAATGCTGCCTCAGCGTGCTGAATGCCCAGGCACGTAAGACAATGATTGTGACTGTCAGCTGGTGACAAGGAACGACTGCATCCAGAAACACGGGTGGAATGACATCTTGAAAAAGACGAAGTGTCACACCTGTGTTGCTCTTTTAGAGGAAACGTTCTTTTAGTGCTGAAGGACCCAGGGACAACCGTGGCAGGCACAGGAATGTAGTGCAGCCTGTGTCTGCTCTCACTGTGGAACGCCCTCACCAAACCAACAGTGCTGTGAAAACAGTAGTTTTGCTTTTAACAAACAGTGAGCATGCGGTTGCGCTGATTGTGCCTTCTCTCCGAGCACAAAGTGTTTCTCTCGTTCTCTTTCTCTCTCTCTCGCTAAATCACTGAGGAACAGTGTTTCATCAACACCGTTCGGCTCTGTTCGGCTGCATCCGCTTCCCGTTTATACCCGCAATGGGCAGAGCGCGAGATGCAAATAATGCAAGTACGTCGAACGTGACCGACTGAAAGGGAACAGCATGTTTTTCCTTCCACTCAAAAATATATAATACATATAATACAATATAATATATATAATACATTATCTGTGGGGTATTTTATGCTGAAACTTCACAGATACATATTCTCGGGACACCTGAGACTTATATTACTTATATCTTGTAAAAACTGACATATGTCCCCTTTAACATATAGTGCAAATTGGTATATTATAATACACAGCAAATGAGAAAGATGCTTTTGGGTGTTGTAATTACAACATTCACCACTAGGGGCTAACCTGCCATGCTAACCAGCTAAACCTTCACCCCTTGATCACAAAAGAGAAGATGGCAAATAAAGAGGCAAAGACTAAAAGTTAAGATTAAAAAAAAAGACTAGAAATGTATGCACTGCATCCAAGTGTACTCAAGTTTCAAGGTTTTGAGACATTAAAATTCTGGACAGTAAAGGCATGGCACTTTTCGTTAAGTTACTTCACTCATATGATGCTTTATTAACAAACTTCACAAGAGGAGGCCTATATACAGTGACCTCCACTAATGCTGGCACCACTGGTTAATATGAGCAAAGGTGGCTGTAAAAATAAATCTGCATTGTTTATCCTTTTGATCTTTCATTCAAAAAAAATTCTAACCTTCCAGTGAAGTAAAACAATTGAAAGGGTGTGTGTGTGTGTGTGTGTGTGTGTGTGTGTGTGTGTGTGTGTGTGTGTGTGTGTGTGTGGTCTAATCAGATTCAATTATCTATGCTAAACTATGCTAAAAGTTCTACCGCCAGATCCAGAGATCGGCTGAATGGATTCGAAAACGGTAAAACTCAACTGTTTAAGTGCAGTGTTCCTTTAATATCAATACTTTTCACACATTATACAAAGAATAAATATCTGAATTTACGATTTATAAAAAATATTTTTAACCACTATTTTTAAGACTGCCCCTCCCCGTCACTAGTGGGACACTTGCCATAATACATTTATAACAATAATATCTAAGTCTAAACCTAAAGTAATCTTGACAAACTATATCACATTTGAAAGATTTCATTTTGGTGACTGATTTTCAAAAGAAATGACAGAGCAATAGATAAATAGCAATAGATTCTTTCCATGTTTTTTATACACATTTTAGAGACTGAATTCAAATAAAATATTAACATTACTACCCAAAATACTTCTGAATAGGATGTCTACTTCATAGATATTTTGAAAAGTATGGAAATATTTGGTTCAGATCATTCAAACCATATATGGAAATCGAAGAGTCCTTATATGGTCACCGGTGGAGTATGTTACATATCATCTAGTGGAAAAGTTTGGAAATGCGCACAAAAGAGTTTTTTAAAGTTGAACTGTTTTGTAAAATATATATTTTCATAAACTTTTATTACTTTTTTCTGTGAAGTGTTCCCTTTAAAAAGATACCAAACTTAAGTCTGTGCTCTGAAGTATTCAAGATTTTTACCAATTTAAGTTGGGAGTTCAAGTTGGAGTTCAAGTCATATTTACTCACTCAGACAACTAAAACAACTTTTTATTTTCACAAACTTTGAAAATAAAAAGTTGTTAAAGGGGTCATGAATTGAGAAATCAACTTTCCCTTGAGCTTTTGACATATCATGGTAATATAGGGGAGCGCGGGGCACAACCTAACGCGGGGTTAGTTGTAACGCATGGTTTAACACTTTGCCAGGATGACGATACTTTGTGTATTTACTATTAGCCATATCAACATTATTTAGAGAAAAAATTGTGCCAAAATTAAAAAATCTTTGGAAGATATCACAGAACATTTATTTAACCATAGCAAAAAACATTTTTCAAGTTTATTTTTCATCTCTGTTTTTTGTTTAAGACAAATCTGATATTATTGTAATCTTATATCTGTTATTTAACAGTTGAGATAGTTATTTAATGCTGATCTAACAGCAGAAGACGTGAGCCGCAGTTGTGTCCCAGTTGTGCAGGTGGAGCATGTTGTCACACTGCGTTACAATGAGCCCCTATTAGAACTACGCTATTATATTCTATAATTTTGTGAATTCTTTTGAGAAACCACAAGAAAAGGATGAATAAAGACAGAGTCAATGTTGCAGAAATTATTCATTATTATTATGTTTTTAACTATGCTCTATAGTTGTATTTAGCGATGTGTTTGTTGTCATACTAAAAAAATGTGGACATTTTTAATGATTAAAGAGTGCCTCAGAGTGCCACGGAGGAAATGAGTAACTAAAGGGTGTCGCCCCAGTGAAACACCACCCAAAGGAGAGTGGTAAGCTGCTAAGGCCGCCACATACACCTTTAATGTGGAGGGAGCTAACCCGGAGGACAACTTCTCCAGCAGGAACTCCAGCATCGCGCTCGCAGAGCAATTAACTGGATCCCACAGGCGTTCTCTGCACCATGAGGTGAAGAGTCTCCATTTCAGAGTGTAGTTTCCTCGTGGAGGGAGCTCTAGGGTGTAGAATGGTCTCAACAACCTCGGCTGAGAGACCAGCACTTATGAGCTGGGCCCCCTCAGAGGCCAAGCCCACAGTTTCCACAGCTCTGGGCGAGGGTGCAGGATGGCACCGCCCGCCTGAGAGAGAAGGTCCCTCCTGAGCGGAATCTCCAGTGGAGAGCCGTCGAGGAGAGACACTATGTCCGAGAACCATGCCCAGGCCGGCCAGAACGGGGCTACTAACAACAGACGGGCCCTGTCCCGGCACACTCTCTCTAGAACTCCCAGAAGCAGAGCAATTGGGGGAAATGCGTACAGGGGCAGCCTCGGCCACTCCTGCACAATGGTGTCCAGTCCGAGAGGAGCTGGATGCACTAGGAAGAACCACAGATGACAGTGTGTGTTTTCTTGTGTAGCGAACAGGTCCACTTGTACCCTGCCAAACTTCTCCCAGAGGAGCTCCACCACCTCGGTATGGAGTCTCCACTCCCCGGGCCTCTGCCCCTGCCTCGACAGGATGTCTGCTTCCACATTCAGGTGCCCCGGGATGTAAACTGCTCTGACTGAGTTCAGTTTGCCCTGGGCCCACACGAGGATCTGACAAGCCAGCTTGTATAAAGGACCAGACCTCAGACCCCCCTGATGGTTTATATAGGAGACCACCGATGTGCTGTCTGTGCGCACCAGCACATGACGGCCCCTGAGAAATGGCAGGAAGTGTTTCAAAGCCTGAAACACTGCCAGCATTCCCAGGAAATTTATATGCCATGAATGATGACGATGCTGCCATAAGCCCTGGGCCGAGCGACCACTCATGGTCGCCCCCAGCCTGTCAGGGAGGCATCCATGATCAGAGACACACGCCGACACAGTGCGCCCAGGGACAGGCCCTGGGCCAGGAACCGAGGGTCCTTCCACATAACCAAGGCGCGGAGGCACCGCCGCGTTACCTTGATTACACGAAAAGGGTTTCCCCTCTGGGAAAATCCCTTGGTCTTGAGCCACCACTGTAACGGTCTCATGTACAACAGGCCACAGAGAATCACATTGGCCGCTGCTACCATCAGACCTAGCAGTCTCTGATACTGCTTTACAGTGAGTGACTGGCCTAGCTTCACCCCATTGAACGCTGAGAGGATCGACCCTATGCAAGGCTCTGATAGACGGGTCTGCATAGAGAGCAAATCCCAACTCACGCCCAGTTAAGTAATTCTCTGCACTGGAGAAAGAGCACTCTTCTTGGAGTTGAGCCTCAGCCCTAACCTCCTCATATGTGCGAGGACAACATCTCGATGTTGAACCGGCAAAAATGAGCTGACTGAGCGAGGATTAGCCAGTCGTCGATATAGTTGAGAATGCGGATCCCCTGCATACGCAAAGGGGCTAGTGCCGCGTCCACACACTTCGTGAACGTGCGGGGTGAAAGTGCTAGACTGAAGGGAAGCACCCGATATTGGTACACTTCTCCCCTGAAAGCGAACCTCAGGTACTTCCTGTGCTGCGGAAGGATGGAGACATGAAAGTATGTATCTTTGAGATCTATCGCGACAAACCAGTCCTCGGACCTGATTTGAGACACAATCTGTTTGAGTGTGAGCATCCTGAACCTAAGCTTTGCTACTGAGCGGTTGAGGACGCAAAGATCTAAAATAGGGTGCAGCCCCCCCATCCTTCTTTGGCATGATGAAGTACCGGCTGTAAAACCCTGACTCCCTGGCTGGTAGCCTCTTCTAACCCTTTCTATAGCCTCTTTTCGCAGAAGAGTCTGTACTTCCTGAGTCATAACCAAAGCCTGCTCGGGCCCCACCAGCGTGGGCAGAACCCCGTTGAAACTGGGTGGACGACATCTGAACTGAATGGCGTACCCCTTCTTTATAATCTGCAGGACCCACTGAGATATATTCGGCAGATTCTCCCACTCTGCTACGAAATCTACTAAGAGTATCAGCCTCTCGAGGCTGGCCTCTGGTGTACTCTGCACCACAAGCGCAGCACCTTGAAGCGGCGGACCGGCAGGGAACAACTGGCTCGACAGTGCCACCTCCCTCCTCAGAGGGTGCGAGCCATCCTCGGATGACTCGCGAGGGCCCTCCACGCCCGGGCACTCAGGGAGGGTTGGTGGACTGACCCTATGAGGGCACCAAAGGCAGACGGGCATCGTGTACTGAGGTGAACACCGCCTACCCCCGGGCGGGACCACCCTCACAGCCCTGGGCCTGCTGGCGTCAGGGCTTCTTAGACGTAGCCTTCCTCGAGATAATAACGGTCCTCAGATCCGTCTTACCCTTGGAAGGCTACGTCTGAGGACACCGCCCCCCACCCCACCCTTTCTGAGGGGAGTGCAGATGGCGACACTCTGTTTCTGCTGCGCCCAGTGTGACGAGCTCATACTTGGTGCCTGCTGCTCCTGCACAGCAGCAGACAAGGCCTGGGCCTTACGGGGGAGGAACTGCTTGAGCGCTGCTGACTGTTTCTTTGCTTCCTGGAACCTGTCAGTGACGGTATTGGCGGCGTCACTGAATAGGCCTATAGGGGACAGCGGCGCATCAAGCAAGAATGATTTGTCCCTCTCTTTGATCTCCGTAAGGTTAAGCCATAAAAGTCTCTCTGTGGCCACCAGGGCTGCCATAGAGCGGCCTATAGATCTTGCCATCTCCTTGGTGGCCCGGAGAGCTAAATCTGTTGAAGACCGGATCTCTTGGCTTTTTCCCAGGTCTCTCAGCAGGTCAGCCTGGTATGCCTGCACGATGGCCATAGTGTGCAGACATGCGGCGGCCTGACCCGCTGCCGAGTACGCCTTGCCCACTAGCGCTGGTTGAGCTCTTAATGGCTTAGTGGGCAAGGATGGGGCTTTTGATGGCCGATGCCGAATCGGGTGAGAGATGGCTCGCAAGCGTCTCTTCTACCCGCGGCATCGAACCATAACCATGTCTTTTCAGTCCCTCGATGTTACTATATACAGATGTATGGGGACTGAACACACAGGAAGACATGGACTGCTTCCACGATCTCGACACCTGGCAGGAAGCGCTCATCAAGCCTGCTTTTAACTGAGGCACACTCATTCTGATGTTCGTGTAGCCAGTCAATGTTTAGCTTGGCCACTGCTCTGCTCAGAACCTCCATGAGCTCATCACTAGCAGGGGTCTGAAGTGGCGAGTCTTCAGCCCCTGCATCGACACAGTGCCCTCCTCGAAGAGCGCCCGGTGGGATCGCAGCACGCGAAGAGGCACCGCCTCACAATGCTCGCAGCCGGCCCCCTCGAGAGGCGACTGCGCGTGCTGCTCACCCAAACAAACAACACACATCAAATGTGTATCTCCGCTCGTGATGTAGCGAGGGCAGGGAGGGACACACTTTCTGTAATGCAGTTCGCTCGCCATTACGGTCTCTCAAAATGTCAGTGTGTATGCTTTTGTGTAATTGATAATAACAAAAGTCTGAACTCAGACACAAACACAGAACTTACAAGGACAATGATACACAGAGCGCATGCTGAAGACAACAGAAGCTGAAGGCGTGTGTTTGCCGGTATGCTTTATAGTTTCCGGGTCTATGACGTCACCCGCCTATGACATTCCGTCTCTCCATTGGACTGATTACACACGTGCTTCATGATGCAATCACGCAGAGGTGTTCCCATTGCGATGATGCAGCGCGAGTTCCCTTGAAAGGGAAATGTTTTTTATATGTGATAGTATTGCACTGATACAGATCGTTTGATACAGATCTATTGATTATGTGTACGTGTCTAACTGAACATACCTTAGCTTGCTGTCACAGTGCTGGAGAATTAGTTGTGCTACAATTCGTGATCACTGATCAGACTCAGATATGTAGCCTATAGAAAAAGAAGAAGAAAAAGAAGTAGCTGTTTTATTTATAGAACGCCTACATTAGACAGTACATTTGGGCCAGGGCCAGGGCTCGCAAAGCCCAACGTCCTGGGGCTATGTGTTTTCCAGACAGGCTACCACGTGTATTGTTCACTCTCACTTGACTTGATATTTGAAGGAAAAAAGTAATCACGGAAGTTTTGGTCATGCTTTGATTTGTCTGACTCTGCAGTGAAGCTTATGTGTGAGTCTGTTAGTTGATGCACGGTTCACGGTTATATCCACCGATCGAAAAAATAGCATTCCAATTAATCACAGTGGATCAGAGATAAATCATTGTGTCTGTTTGATAAAGACATTTTGTGATCCCTGTGAACGTTTCCCCACATGCTTTCAAAACAATTCCTCATGTGTACTCGCGGGGGAGCCGAAGCTCATTATAATGTGCAAATCTTATCCAATCGTAGCAGTGGGCATTTACTTCCAAGTCTTCAGTGCGGCACGCCCATAAAAACGCGTGCAGGAGAGAGGCTCAAAACCAGTGTAGAAAATATCCTATTACTTAGCCTATTACTTATTCATTATGATGTTTTTGAATGTAAAAAACACACAAACGTCATTAGTTGACAACAGTATAAAAAAATTAAAAGAGCGAGTTCATGACACTTTTAAACTCAGAAAGCTGTCTCTATGGGTCAAATTGACCCACGAACGGCAAGAGTGTATACAATTTCTGTATGTACATTTCACAACGCATCAGCATGTTGAAACTACGCATGCATGTTCATGACCCTAAATGAGAAAAGTCAAATCTAATTTCAGATAGATTGAAACAAATTCAGTATAGCTCATTTTTACAATTTGTGGCATACAAAAAAATATTTCTGTATTGAAATAAGTGGGGAAAAGCTACATTTTTAGTTTCATAGGTTAGTAAAAAACTAAACTAACAAAATATCAATTTTATCATTATGGGCCTACCTACAGTTGCCGCGAACATCATGAACATCATGAACGTAACAGTAATTTTGTGTGTATATGTCAAAATACATCAGCGTTTTGAAACTTTGCATGCATATTCATGACCCTAAATGAGAAAAAGTCACAAAATTTAAAGAAAAAGAAACACAGGTTAACTGATATTTCTGACAACTTAAAAATCAAAACGGGTCAAATTGACCCGCAACATAACACAAGGATTAAATGCGGATGCTTGTCCATTTTTAATTCCTATTTGATGCCTTTTTTTGGAGTTAAACATAAGAGTTTTGCAATGTACATGACCTTTTATGTCCTGCTATTTATGTTGTTTCTGCTGATGTCATTGTGGCTGTGCATGTTGTTTCTGCTTCTTTCAAAGTGGGTCTGGCCCTGACCCTAAATGACACTGTTTTGATGGCTCTTTTTCTGTTTTTTCAGTCTCTTTGATGTCAAAGTTGGGAAAGTGTCAATGATATCAGCCTCCCGAGATCCTCGAGACAAGCTGTCCAAATGACTCTCCTTAACATCGGATTTACTTCATTAAGCTTTTAAAGGAAAAAATGTATTCAAAAGTCTGAGGATATTCAGTCAGCACTCACTCCCACAAGGCTTAACACACTTCCACATTCCTTTATTCAAGGTCATTTGGTTAGGTTGTTAATAAAGGTGGGCTTGTCGGGGGTGGAGTGGGGGGGTAGATGATTATTTAAGGACACGGGGCTCATATTTTCATCATGTTATTGCCTCAAAGAGGTTACATTTTTTGACGTTAAATGTCCGACTGGTTTGTTTTTGCCTAATTTGAGCTGAAAACACAAACACAGAAGCCCCTCTGTGAATGGAAACATAGATGCACATGGCTTCTGCTGGACAATAAAACTACCACCTGTCATACTACAGCAGAAAAAACACTTGCATGAGTGTATGCTTGTTTAAGTCGCATGCAATGTAAACATGACCCCAGCTCTATCCTATGACTAGAAATGTCTTTTTCTTAGCAATTTAGAAACAAAAATTAAATATAGGGAGTTTTACTGTGTGGGTTAACAAAGATCAAATCATTTACGAAATAAGTAATACTTCTATGAAAATTCCCCTATCATGGCATACCTTTTAAAACACCAGTGTGCTAAAACTGTGAGTAACAAGAATTGTGAACTCAAAAAATGGGATGTAAACACTTTTAACTTATATGGAAGTCCTAAGAGGTCTTTATTTATTTTTTTTCCTGAGATCTTGACTGTATTTTTTGTTAACTTTGACAAAACAAAAGTAGTTTGTTGTGTGGGGTATTGAGGTATTGTGGGGATACCTCAAAAACTGGAAGTATCAAAATCATTTCAAGGCGCAACATACACACGTTGGATTTCTATGTGAATGACAATGATTTTTTTTATACTGCACAAATTGTATATTCTACCCTCTACCCCTAAACCTACCCATCACACTAAATTTTCAAAAAAGTTAATTCTATTTGATTTACAAGCTTGTTTCCTCATAGGGACCAAAAGGTCAACATTTACTGGTATTACTATACTTGTGGGGACATTTGGTCCCCATAACGTAGGGAATACCAGGACACACACACACACAGTATTGTGCTGATATATTGATGAGCAAATGTGTTTTTACTTTAATCTTGGACTCTCTTAAGTAAAATAGCTCTATGTCTGTCAGTGATAGAGCACTTCCGATGTAGACATTATGATGCTAACTGCCAACATGACAAAGGAAGGAAACAAAAATGAGTTTTTGGACATCATGGTGATATTATTTTATCAAGTTGGATTTGAAAAAAAGGAGATACTAGCTGTTTATTCAGTATTCAGTGTGTGTACAGGTTTATATTACATTGTGGGGACCAAATGTCCCCACAATGATAGTAAAAACTGAGATCACCAACATTGCTACATTGTGGGGACCAGCCAGCGGTCCACATGAGGGACATTGGTTAATACATGCTTTTTGAAACTGTAAAAATGCATAACATTTTGTATGACGGGTAGGTTTAGTGTAAGGGGATAGTAGAATATAGAGTTTGTACAGTATAAAAGTCATATAAAGTCAACAAAGATAGCAATGTGTGTGTGTGTGTGTGTGTGTGTGTGTGCGTGCTCGTGTCCCTGTAACACATTCTCCAACATTTATACTTTAAGATTATTAATCCCAAAATGCAATGTTTTTTTTTTTTTTTTGGCATTCATGTTTGAGGATAGAGCAGAGTACTGTTACCGGTATGACGCTCGTGCCGCTTTATCTCCCTCAGCAGATACTCGAGCTTCCACACGCGCGTGAACGGACAACACTATCACGTGACACGCAGAGAAAGTCTCCACGAGCTGAAGAAAAAAAAAAAAATGATGCAACCCCGTAAGACAATTGCGTGGATCATGTGATCTCACAAAACTCCCTCCAGAGACACTGGAGAGCTCAGCGGTTGACACATTATTAAAGCGCCCTTCCCCAGCAGAGTGTCACATCCTGTAGCCCATTCATAAACTCCGCGGCTAGGCCACGACAAAAGGCCTCTTGACGCGCGTCGAGGAGAGGAGAGGAGAGGAGAGGAGGAGACGTGTAGGTGATCATGTCGTTTTCCCGCGCGGCTATTATTATCCAGGGAAATGGGCAATGACAATAGCGGCAGCCGCGAGCTTTCCAAAACGGGGTCCCGTCCTGACCTGAGTGAGGTCACGTACCACAGTGCGAGTGCACGCGTTGCCACAGAGATGAAGCAGCGCGCGCTCTCTCTCACCTCATTATGGGCGCCAAATAAACGCGTCAAATGAATGCCAGACCAAAGGACTGGGACGCGGCAATTTGGCATCCTAAATTGGTTGTATAAGAGTTTTCATGGGGAACTTAATGAATGAGGAGCTTTGTTCGCCCCGTCCTAAAATAAATCACAAATTACAAACATATAGCCTAACATGAAGTTTAGTCTATTAAAAACTGCAAGGAAAATGAGATTTGCAGAGAGAGCTACAAATAGGCTTACTCTCACTTTTTTGTTGCAGTGAATGAATGGCACACGATCCAGAATTCAATTGCAGAATATAGTTCAAATGAGTTCAAACTAATTAGGGTCGGCCACTGCCTGGTTTAACTCTCTAAGATCGTATATTTACAACAATAACAATATTTATTATCATATATATATATATATATATATATATATATATATATATATATATATATATATATATATATATATATCACTATAAATATACTGTAAATATACAAAGTTTCAGGGTGATCATTTCAAAATAACAGAGTTTATTTAGCCTATGTACATTCCTGCTGAGTTGCTTGATTGAATCTATTGAATTATTATTGTCCATTCAGATATGATTCTTCTGGGGTAGTAAGCACACGTTTTTTCCACCATTACACACATTATGTTCTGATATAAACAGTGACGCATTTTACGCGCTGTGTTCAAGGAAACACCTCGGACTGGATCTCCACCAGCCAATCGGAGTAGAGGGGGATCATTTAAGAAATCATTGATATTGCCAATGCGTCAAACTCGAGCGTGTCAGCGGGACCCGGTGCGCGTATAAATACCGCGAGGCGACCCGGAGAGAGCTAGTCATTTTGAAGAGCGCAAAGACAGCGAGGAACTCCTCATTGCACTTCAGCCGATATTTATTTATTTATCTATTTATTCTGAGCCTTGCTTTGGGATGAACAGACTGCTTCTGAACTTTTTCTGGGTGGCAGCATTCAGCGCACTCCTTTCAGCGCCGGGGCTCCGGGCTTCTCCAGTGGTCGGGCAGGAACCTATCCGCTGCGTCCCGTGCTCCCCGGAGCGGCTGGCCGAGTGTCCTGCGGTGGATGCCGGCTGTGAGGAGGTGCTTCGAGAGCCAGGCTGCGGCTGCTGCCTCGCCTGCGCGTTGAAGAGAAGTGACCCGTGCGGGATCTACACTGCGCCCTGCGGCTCGGGGCTCCGCTGCTTGCCGAAACCCGGAGAAGCCCGACCCCTGCACGCACTCACCCGAGGACAGGCGGTGTGCACTGAGACCCCCGAGCCTGATCAGAGCCAAAGCGACCCAACGCCAGGTAGGCTACCGGCGTCTAATAAGACTGCACTATAGCCGTCCATGCAAATAGTAGCTCATAATTGCAGCTGTCGATCACATGCCATTCAACCACTGACGAGATTTCATCAGCGCTAACAAATCAGTAGGATGTTTCAGATATGTAGATATGCATTAAATATTATTTCAGCGAATAGCTGCTTTCAAGAGGTCGACTATTCTAGCTTTAAAAAAAAATGCAACATTAGATAATAAATATAAGGCGCGCGATCTGTCGAGCAAACCTCAATTATCTTATAAAAAAAAAGTTTTAATGATATGTAAATCTATAAAGAAAATGATAAGGCTACAAATGACAAGACTTAAATTGACTTGCCGCCAGAATCTAATCTGAATAGAAAGCGCGTGAGCGACGTTCCGTTGTTATGGTTACCTCCTCTGCGGGTCAGCGACTTCTGTTCCTTTAGCGCCTATTTGGAGACAGGTGAAAATACGCGCTCTGACTAATTAATCAGCTTTTATCATTATCGAAACGTTTGATATGAAAACATGAATGTGACTGTATAAACAATTAAAATGCAAAACAACTTTTACCAATACCACACCAATAATTCTCACCATGCTTTTCCCTCCAGATCATCACGAGTCTCACAACGGGGCAGCAGCAGTGAATGAAGGCAGCTCAGCGGTCTTCGTGTCCGGGCACGGCAAGCCCTTCGACCCGAGGGTCATCATTGCTAAAGAGAGCATGAAGGCCAAAGTCAACGCAATACGCAAGAAACTGGTGGAGCAGGTGAGCTTCAGGCACCTCCGTTTTATACATGTCCTAAAGAAATGCGTAAAGGTTTAGTTAGCTAGATATAAAATGAGACTCCGGTACCATGTGCGGCCACAAGAGGGCAGTAGAAGGTTTCTTGAACTTCTCTTATAGGCTACATGGGGCAAGAATCTTAGGCTGAATCCGAAATCGCTCACTATACCCTCAAATAGGGCATTATTTGAGCCATTTGTAGTGGTGTCCGAAACCATAGTGGATGTTATCGAGTGCACTCATTCAATCCCAGAATGCACCGCAATAATCGACTCCTTCAAGTGAACTGCATTAGTGGACTAACGTAGGGAATAGTGAATGAGGGTTTAGGGGGCGATTTCGGATTCAGCCCTAGTCTGTATGTTTGGGATGCATGGCTTGATGCATTCAGAGCTAATAAAATAATAATTAAAAAAGTGTATTATAAGTAGTAGTAGTAGTTGTAATAATAATAATAATTGCTTAAATATGTGAAACAATGTTGCTGTGAAATATGAATAACCACCAAATAAAAGTTAACAAACTTTTATTTGAAAAATGTCTCTAAATAACCATATTTTATCTCTCTAGGGTCCTTGTCATATTGAACTGCAAACAGCCCTTGACAAGATCACTAAATCACAGCAGAAACTGGGAGACAAAATGACCAGATTCTACCTTCCAAACTGTGACAAACACGGTCTATACAAAGTTAAACAGGTAAGCGGAGTCTTGTGTGCAAGTATTACAGAAAACAGCCAACGAGTCCTGATTTCACATTGCGAGTTTGTGTGGTGGTATATAAAGCTTAATGTGTGATATTCAACAACACGATGATATACGTGTGATGGCCGAGTGTTAGAACCACACTCGACTGAGAACTAGGCTGTGCATGCAAGCTTGTGTTTCTAGAGAATGAAATGACCCGTCTCACTCTCTCTCCCTCTGTCTCGTTTTCCCTGCAGTGTGAATCGTCTCTGGATGGTCAGAGGGGGAAGTGTTGGTGTGTGTCATCCTGGAATGGGAAGAAGATTCCTGGATCAAGTGACCTGCCAGCAGATGCCGAGTGCCCTGAGGAACTCAACCACTGATCTGACACACACAAACACACACTGGGGGATCTGAAGAGCTCAACCACTGATCTCTCTCTCACACACATATATACACACACACACACACACACACACACACACACACACACACACACACACACACACACACACACACGTAATACCACTGAATTTTATCATTATATTTAAAAAATATATATATCTTAGTATTTATTTATTGTTAGTGGTGATATTTAATTCAGGTACACTGTTGTAAATGATTGGTAAATTCCTGAACTCTCTCAAAAAAAAAAAAAAAAAAAAAGAAAAGAAAATCTATTTTTCTGTAAAGAAAATATGTATTTTACATGAAGTACCCATATTTATTTAAACTGAATGTATTCATTTCGATATCTGGATAAGAATATTTATTCCTTATGCCTTATACATATTTTTGTATGGTGTAAATCTGTATATTTGATGTATATAGATTACTGTGTCTTGTCTTAAACTTCCTTCAGGCTTGCTTTGTTGGAAAGGAATGAAATGGAAAAAAGCACTGCATGACCAAACTATACATTGCCATATTTTTATACTGTGTTTTTTATTTTTATTATTATTTTACTAATAAATTGTCATTGTTTTTTGTTTAAAATGGTTGAGATTAGATGGGCATGGAAGTGGGCATGAAAGTGGGAAGCCAGGATTCTGTTTTATACATTCAAAAGTATTGAACTTCACAGCTTTTGAAACGGGTAATTGCCTGTTCCTACCTCCGGCTTTTAAGTTAAGAGCTCTTTTTCTTGCTTTTTTTTTTTTTTTTAAATGAAGTGGGCTATTTTTATGTTTGTAAAATACTTGCCTGTATGATCAAAGTGATATTGCAGTCTTATTGTATTTGTCAATCATATTTGTGTTGTCTACATACTGTGGTCCATTTATTTTTTTCTTGCGATGCAATGTCTACTCTGAGGAAATGAGATTCAGACGTTGCTTCACTCCAAAGCATTTGCTCGTGTGTATAATATATTTTTCATGGTTTGTAATTGTAAGTCATTGTGGGTAAAAAAAAAGAACTATTTAATAAATCATCTTTACAAGCACCACAGTGTCCTGTCATTTAAACTAGCCATCGGGTCAGACGAGAAGGTGCGGTGAACTAGGAAGCAAAACTTAATCAAACTCAATTAGCAATGTCAGGACAAAACAACAACACCTGAACATAATGGGAAACCTGTTAACACAAACCACAAAGTGCAAAAAATCTCTCGATTTCTCATGCCAAGCTTGATTATGTTCAGTCTTGTCTATATTTAAAACTGCCAGTAGACAGAACTGTGTATGTGTGTCCTTATCATGGTAATCGCAAACGGAGCAGACTAACTTTAGCTTTGTATTTTGGGGAACCGGGCTTCACTCTCTACGGTGCCTTTGAATTGTGCTGTGTTTGTGCTGGGCGGCCAGCGGTAAGCCCTCCCCTTTTGCCTGATGACCAGCCTCTGTGGCACCACCCTTTACACCTTTATCTCATTTTTGTAAACCACAGAAGACAACATTTTATTGCTCCATTGGAAATACACAACCCCACTTGACTAAATGTTTTGACTGGCACCAAACAAACACAATATGCAAGTAATGCTGCATTGCAACACCTTGCTTGTGGTTTCACAGTTTGTATTTTCATGGCATCAAGAATGTTCTAGAATTCATTATGGGCACCGTAAATTAAATTTTTTCTTTACTAAAGTACCGTCTTTTAGCAATTTCGTTTCATGAATTGTGGGATCGCAGCTTCTTTTTTGAGAATTGGCTGCGCTGACATGGCTCAGACAAGCGAATAACTATGCTAATGTGAATGGGGTCTCTGTGTGTAGATTTGAGGAGTAATGACCTGTGTGGGGCTCAAGCTAGAGTGTGAAATGAAGCGGTTCAAAGATGTTGACCCTGTTACACACATGAGATTTTAAATCTCCATTGCCCCCGGCACTCTGCTATACTAATGACAAAATTACTATAGCTAATGTGAAAGAACCACTGTTTTGAAACCCTTAACGGTGACACTAGCCACCTTATCTAAATGAATGAATAATACTAAAAGCAAACCAGACATATGCTCTTTCCTGGTGGGAATCTTAAAAGTTTAGCTCACCCAAAAATAAAAATTCTGTAATTTACTCACCCTCATGGCGTTCCAAATCTATATATTCTGTGGAACACAAAAGAAGATTCTTTTGTGTCCTCATTGGATCTCAATGGATAAAATAAAAGAATATGAAAGAATTTTCATTTTAGGCTGAACAATCCCTTTGATTTTGTAGAAGCTGTGAAACTACAATCTGTCGTTGTGTAAATAAAAATAGTGTTTACATTTTTATTCAAAAAAGAAGGCATTAAATACAAATTATATTTGAACAAAAACATTTCCTTTCTTGAAGAAAGGAATAGCTGTATAATTTGTAGTTTAGTAACATGAAAAGCTTTTTAAAGAATCAAAATTATAAAAAAAAAAAAAAAAAAAGCAAATACCCGTGAACGGAGGGATCTTTAAAAGTGACTTGCGGGTAAATGACCCTGGCATTGCACAGAATGAGGGTGGCAAGCTTTCTTGAAGATCAACTAGCTTGAACATTGACCTTGATGTTCTTTGAAACACAAGCTTGGCCTCAGCTTTATTTAATCTTAGCGTTCACTTTATTTTAGTTTCGCTAAAGCTAAGCTTAGATTTAGCTTAATTCATACCAAAGAAGGCCTACACATAACCTGAAGATTTAAACTAAAGAGTTTTACAGAAAACGATTCGAGGACAGCATCTTTGCTTAGCTAACAAAAGATACCAGTTACTCCGAACTGTAGATAAGCAACAAATCTAAAACAAAAATCAAAGACTTTAGTGATTATATTCCCAAAAATATGCTGAGTTCTATGTTTTCACTACTGTGCAATCAACGGGTCACTGAATTGTTCTCAAAGACATATAGTTTGGATCAGCTTATATTTCTTTTTTGGATAAATAATCTTTTTAGCATAAAGTTCACATGCCTTTTAGACATTTAGCTGGCCTGAAACAAAATATATATTCATATAAAAAATTACAAGACACAATTACAAGTTAAGGAAGGGCTAATAGCTTAGCATACTCGTATGCTCTTTCCCCGTAATCAAGTCAGATAAGGTGTAGCACCAAACATTTTTGTTTGTCTTTTGTTTAGCTTTTTGTCAGGGGGGTGAGCTTTCTTCCGACGCTATGCTAATAAGCTAACGTGTGGGCTACCTCTCTGGCACCCTCCACCTTTCAAGTCTTTTCTCAGGAGGTCAGTTTTGAAACAACAACACAAGCCCTGGTTGTCTAACATGGCCGTCATGTTAGCCTGTAGCTTTCCTACTGGGGTTGAATATCGATATTTAGAGAGACAGAGAGCGAAACAACCCGCACCATAAAGCAACACATTTCCGCACGGGTTTCGTTAAGGCATTGATTTTAAAAACTGCCATCGCTACACCGATTTCGGTAATTCAGGGCACTGTAGCGTTACGGTTACATTCAAACCCATAAGAAAATATGTCACGCAAGATACATGCTTTCAGGAAATGCCTAGAAATGTGAAAGACAATGATAGTCAGCGTTTGGAGCAACAATCTTATATTCAAAGTGCTTCACGATGTTTTGAAAGTGAGAATGCCCATGTGGATTTTTTTTTAGGGGCATATCAATGCTGTCCTGACGACACAAGCTAACAGCTCTGCGTCCCATGTAAGATAATATATACTTTTCAAAAGGGCATTCATCTAAGTATGTCCTGGTATAGAATTGTTTACAATTGGTCAAATTTTTTTATCATATAAATCAAACTGTTGGCCATACTAACAGGCTGGAGTATGTGTTCAGGAGGGGCCAAAGTGCATGAAGTGCTTGTGCTTCAGATGGAGTCTATGGCTAGAGCCGCCTAGTGCCACTGAGCATGCCCAGTTCAAACTACCCTACACCAGGAGGGCGGAAACAGGAAGTGGGACTAAGAGAGAGTCGCTGATAGTCATGGCAGAGATCAATACACGCTATAGCAGAAGAGAGAGACTACCTATGCACACGGAACAAGTACACAACGTCCCTCACATACACAAGAGTACATATGTTCAGACTTAGCGTGCGTTACTGAAATTTGCTTGATTATTTTCACACTTCCCTCTCGGGATACAGTCCAAAACAGTAGACATGACACGCTCTCTGTCTCCTCCTCTCGTTCTCCCCACTCTCCTGAAGTGTAAAGTGAGTTGCTGGTCACGTGAGTCCATGCCTCAGCATACAAGTGGGAGGTCAGCTTTGGGACAGCACTTTTGAATCTGTATTCATGTAGTTCTTCAGGGGAGATATCCCTCTTTGTCTCCCTGTTTCCACCGCTCTGCCTCTCTCTCCCCTTCACTTTGTCTCCATGTTATAGCAGTGGACTTTCTCCTTTCCTTCATAGCCGGGTATAGACTGTCCATACTTGTCCACGCACCAGCAGTGACCTCTTCTGCGCCCTTTGGATGGACGGCACTGCAGAGAGAGTGGGTGAGACAGGAAGAGAAATGCATAACCATATGATATTTGGACGGGTATATGCAAAACAGACAACATGCTCCAAATGGAAGAGACAGTGGCATAAACACACATTTCTCATTGCATCTCACTTAGGTGAGAGAGAGTAACACGAATACTAGAGCCAGAGAGAGAAAGGGGGAGAGACTGTGGTAAAAGAATGTCAGAGGGGATTCAAGGGGAAGTATAGTATATAAGGAGTAGAGAGACAGAGCAAGTGAAATCTTTTGAAATATTTCATTCTCTTTTGTAATTTACTATACTAATCTAGTGCACTGATTATTATTTTTTGCCAATCATCCTGCACTGATCAATCCCATTAAATGTATATTGTAGTATGCAAATGATTTAATGACTTGAATTTTCTTTTTTCTTTTTCTTGAAACTCAAATGTCATTTGCTATATTTAGTCTGATGATAATACATTTGTAACTCATATCACATTACATTAAAGATGTTTTCAGTTTGCCTTCGGTTAGCAAGCTACCAGCGTAAGCCCAAAGTATTATTCGACAGAACAAGACAGAACCCGCCATTGCAACTCTAGTTGCAAGTACAAAGACATTTCTTTTTTCGCCCATAACTTCTTGAGAGAAATAACAGACACTGGACAAGGTTGAAACTTTCCAGTGCGCATGTGTTGAGCTCCTGTGTTCATGCACAATATCAAATGGAGTACACTTTGAAAGGCTATGGTTGCGTCAGAAATCGCATATACTCTATGTAGGGACATATTTTGGTAACACTTTAGAATAATGGTCATTAGTTAATGTATTAACTAACATGAACGAACCATGAGCAGTTCATTTGTTACTGTATTTGTTCATCTTTGTTAACGTTAGTTAATAAAAATCCAGCTCTTCATGGTTTGTTCATGTTAGTTCACAGTGCATTAACTAATGTTAACAAGATTTTAATAATGTATTAGTAAATGGTGAAATTAACATTAACAAAGATAAATAAATTCTTTATAAGTGCAGTTCATTATTAGTTCATGTTAACTAATGTAGTTAACTAATGCTAACTAATGACCATTATTCTAAAGTGTTACCCTTATTTTGAATAAGTAATTACTTCACGACCACTAAAAAAGTACGTTCTATATAGTATGAATGTATGTAGTATGAGTGTAATCTGGAAGCACTATATTCGCCATGTTGTCATTATCATGTGACCTACCAGCGTCAGTTATATCGCTTTACTGCCATTTATAAATCCTCTAACGTGGCCTCTGCACACTTCAGAGTCTAGCTGGAAGCAGTAGGTCATCCGGGTACTTTTTGCCTACTCTTTTATGAGCACTATGTACACACTATGTATTCGGACATACTTTTTTTGTCACATACTGTTTTTCACCTACTATATAGTAGGGAATTTTGTGATTTAGGGTGCAGTCATTGTGTTTGGCTGTATGTATTGTATACGCTAAGACTTTGCATCAAAACTTAAGTATACTTTGGGTTAGCATAGCAATACTTAGCATAGCAATAACTAGTTAAGAAAAGGTCTTTTGATTAGATACAATAAGATATCCTGATAACACGCTCCATTTTTGATCAGCCATGGAGATTTGAGCAACACCATGTTAGCTAACTGTCAAATCTCTTCATGACATTTTAAACAAAAAACTAAATATTTTTTGTTAGTTGTGATGAGCACTTTTGTAAATGTACTAGCTAATATGGATCGGAAAGCCCTTAAGCATTTCTCTAAATGTAACTAAAATATTATAAACATTTGAACTAAATGTAACTTCAATTAATAGGGTATAACCATTAAAGATTTTATCACGTTGAAAATCAAAACATGCTTATCCTGAAGTGAGTGTAGTTATGTCTCTGTCTTTCTCTGCTTTGGCAGTGAGTTGGAGACATGTGCAAGTCAAACATCACATCTAAGTTGGAAGAATGCACGCCTTCCATTCACAGTGAGTGTGTGTTTATGAGAAAGAGAAAAATCAATGTATCAAAAAATTGTCTTCTGTGTTTCAGGGGTATTTAATGGACACAGTGAGGTGTATACACACACACGTACAGTAATGAAAAATGTTCCGCAGTGTGTACTTCCCTTGTTTGCATTTGCTGATTATTTACATGCAAGTTTTGACAACTTGTGAATATCGAAATTCATAAACATAAAGATACATACACAACCCAGTTTTGCTTTTATGAGAGGCTTAAATGCCTCTGTAAGCCTGCTGCTGATGGAACTGTGATTTTGAGTTGAAAACATTTGAAAGTGAGAAGGTAAATTTGACCAAGCTAAAATATTTGCCATGGACCGTTAAAGAGCTGCTAGGACTATTTTAGGAAACTGGCATCGACTCAAAGTCATCTGGAGCTTATTATACTACACAGGCAAAACAAATACACACACACACACAAACAAACACGCACGCGCACACACACATCCTCGGGTGGTACATTCATCAGTAAAAATCTATTCTTTCTATGGAAAGAGATAAAAAGACTGCAAGAAAGGAGTAGATGAGTCAGAAAGAGTGTGAGAGAGAGAGAGAGAGAGAGAGAGAGAGAGAGAGAGAGAGAGAGAGAAGAGTGAAAGAGAGATCAAAAGCGTTTTTATTGAAAGAGTACCAAATTAAAATACCTCAAGCAGAACAAGAGAAGTCTGGGAATGAAACCTGGCCTCTACAAGGGGCTGCTTCAAATGTTACACTCATCTTTTCAATGTCAATGCTCTCTGCACCCACTTCATGGTTTTGCTATAACAAATATTTGTATTTTTCCTAAATAAGTAACATATCACTTTCAAAAGACTTTTTAATTGTTTCGTTATGAGTTTATGTCTGTGTCTGAGCAAAATAGGAAGAATGAGTGTACAGGAAACCAGTGCTTAATTTGTAAATTATGAAGTCCCGGAACAAAAACCGGTGATGGTTCTGTCATGTTTGAGGGACTGTGCTCACGGAATACAAATTAAAAAGGTGCATAACGCTTGCTTATAAATGTATATTGGGTATAAGGTAAATTTCCTAATAACTAATAAACATATATTGCTTTTTATATCGACCATGATTATTCATTAAACATATCTTCATTACATAATTTTTTTTAGGGGCGTATGTGGTGGGGGGGATTCACTAAAATAGGTGCTGGATCCAATTCCAGAGGAGGTGGATCCGGATCCTGCTTGTTCCGGCACAAATTAAGCCCTGCAGGAAACTACTCTGTGCTGAGCTGCTATGTATTATGGGAATGTTCCATTCACACTGTACAGGCACATGAGATGCTTTCTGTCTAATGTAAGAGGGACTAACAATGACTAAGGCAATGTATTTCATTGTACCGCAGTGTCCTAACCAGGCAATAAAAGTGATATCTTCAATGTAAATCAATGTTTTTGTCCAAAGCAGACCAATTTGTTGGGCACCCAGTTTTTATTTGCTAGCCCCACCCCGAGTGAAATCTCATTAGTCCCAAATCTCTCTCTACATAAACATAATAACAAAATATATTTTGAATGGCTGTGTATATTTTGATTGTGTCATGTCACATTTTCACTTTCAATGTGAACTTAAATGTTGGAAACTTCACGCCTAATTAAGACATGATGTAATACTCTAAGTGGCATCTCATAAGACCCAAAAGTCATTCAAATACACTCAAAGCACACAGCGGCTTTATTGATGATTGATTTCTGTATGTCTACAGATGAGTGTGTGTATGTGAAAAGAAAGAGAAAGACAGAGGTATATTTAGGGGCGTGGAGCACACCTCTGTCAGCGTGGCGATTTTTGGAGGTTGCAACACAACGGACCTGTGTGAGTGTGTATGTGAGAAAGAGAGCATGTGTATGTGTGTTTGTCTGACTGTGTACATACATACATACATACATACATACATACATACATATATATATATATATATATATATACACACACACACACACACACACACACACACACACACACACACATGCATATGTGTGTGTGTAGTGTGTGTGTGTGTGTGTGTGTGTGTGTGTGTGTGTGTGTGTGTGTGTGTGTGTGTGTGTGTGTGTGTGTCACAAAGCAAGCCTCAGTCAACACTGGCCCATAATGATGCCCTTATGGGCAGCAGGAAGGCGGAAGGGCATTAAACGCAGCCACAGGGTAAACACAGACTCATAAAACACACACACACACACAATATGTGAATGCAACAACTGCATGTGAATAAGAACAGTGGTTGTTTTCTTTGCCAGACGACGAGTAGTGTGTGCATGTGTGTTTGTGTCTGTTAGGTAGTATGTTGTTTGGGACAGACACAGCCACTGGAGTACATGATCATTATATAGTCATTTTGGTGCAACTGCAAGCGTAGAGACTAGACAAATAGCAAGTATGAATATATATCGATGTAGCCTCAAGTCAGAATGGGAGGGAATTGATAGGCCTATCTTGGAAAACACCTACGTCTTTGCGAAACGTAAATATATGTATTTGTATTTGGTGTATGGGTGACCATATCTGTGTATTGGTATTTGAGTGAGAGTGTGTGCTCTCTGGATCATTCCCAGCATGCCTGGCATTCTCTTCTAGTCTCTCACCCCGCATCACTGAGATCCTATTCAGCGTGAGAGCTTAAGTGGACTGCCTGGCCCTGGGAGAGCCAGGAGAGCCAGCAAATCAGGGAGCCGAGCAAAGCTTCAGTACAGTAACATGGGTAAGAGATGCATCTGGATTGGGAAGAGTGGAGGGGGGGGTGAGGTTGGTGGCACTGGGGCCGGCATGCCTGGCCTCCGCTAACACACTGAGCCAATTCATATAATCAAGGCTAAAATTAGCATGGATTGGACTCTGCCCTCCACGAGAACGGCCTTCAGACACACATACCCCCACATACATACATACACAAACGCTCCCATTACAGATCTTATTCCGGGGAGTGCAGGGACCCCTAGGCACCCAGGACATCTACAGTTCACTTGTGTGAGTATGTATGCACAGGGGTAGGTGCATGTTTGTTTTTGATGCTGAAATAAAAATTAATGACTGCGATCTCAGGGTTGACCGAGACTCAGGCTTCGGCTCAAACCACCATGATGGTAGCAAAGCAATTTCAGTTGGAGTCAATAGGAGGGCAATCTGATCAGCTTGATCTTCTTCAGGCACAGTCTCATGTGTGGACACAGCCTGTCATGCAGATGTTCCTCTGTTATTACCAGAGATCCAAGTGAAGGGGTTTGATCTTACCAAATAAACTAGGCTATATTTATGCATGCCAGATACAGGAGAGGATGTGGCATGGTTTAGATTTATTATGTTGTTTGTACTCAAGTATACGGTTTGTCTTTTGCTGGTTTGTTATGTCTCCTGTTGGTGCTGTAAAACCAACTGATGGACATCGATTACTTGATTTGTTAACCTGTCATTCTCCTTTCTTTCAAACATAAATTTTAAATGCTCACAGAATACAGAGGGCAGGAACCAGACTGGAAAATGTCACAAGCCAGATTTGCACTTACACAGTCTCCAAAACTTTTATTTGTTACAGGTGCCACTATGAACCTCTCTTAGATACTCAAACGCAAACCATCTGCAAGACCCTTGTCTCTCACCTTGAGGGTCTGCTGAACATGTTGTTTGAGATATTCAACCTGAACCTGTTATCACTTTTCTGAGATTCCAGCCTTAGAGCTTAGCTGTTTTTCCCACCCGAATGGGTCACATGTTCAACTGAACCCATGTATGAACTAAGCATATGTGCAGGTGTATGTGTGCATACCAGTGCACTCCTACAAAGGTAGACTCCATACCCTGCAGTTTCAGCATGAAGCAGCTCCTTAGCAACATGTGCTTTACATTTGATTTTAGATTCTAAATCTCATCCTCTTTTCGAAACCTTTCCTTCTTTATCTATACCTTGTACAGTGGCCACAGTGTTGTCACTAGACCTTCATGCTCACTGTGGTATCCGCCAGAGAGGTTTTCCATTTTGAAAAACCAACAAATAATCTGTTTGCCCCAATTTCACCCAAACTCATTAGGGCCATTCAGACAAGGCCCTTTGACTCATGCTCTTAATAGGGGAGTTGAGGGTGACTCACAAATTTCCGAGAATTGCATTTGCCCCCACCAACTACCTTCTCTTGTTCATACTCACTGATGCACCCTGTCAACTGAAGAAACAACACACTTTCAAGAACCAGCATGCACATATAAATAGGCCCCCACCCAAGTTTCCAATATAGTTGTGACAGTTGCCATGACAGTTACTTATCGTCATGCACAGGGATGGTGGTAGAATA
Source organism: Paracanthobrama guichenoti (assembly GCA_018749465.1). NCBI lineage: Eukaryota > Metazoa > Chordata > Actinopteri > Cypriniformes > Gobionidae > Paracanthobrama > Paracanthobrama guichenoti. The sequence continues at coordinate 10,702,376 of CM031962.1, read as the reverse complement.
ATAGTTTGAGAATCTAGGCTGATTACACAAAGGTTGCATGTTTGATCCTAGGTAAGAATGTCCTAAAAATAGAATCCCTACTTCCCCTTTGAGTGAGGTACTTAGTTACAAATGGGATAGGCCCTGTAATTGGTGCAATGTAAGTGACTTTAAATAAAAAGCATCTGCAGAAGAGTAGTCAGGGCACTTGGGTAAAAGGTAATTACCTGTTTTTTCTTATAGAAACCCTTTTGGTCACAGTTTGGAATGCGGAAGCCTCTTGCGTTCAGCACATCTGTGATCTTAAATATCTTTATAACACTCTCCATCTCCCGACGACACGGACCCTGTACAAACACACATAGAGAACACAGAATTACAGGAAATATCATACTTACGAACACGTCAGGAGATTGGAGATACAAACAAGGAGAATGGGAATAGAATGCACTCTACTCCAACACATGCTTTGTCTAAGAAATGCATGCTGGTGGAAGATCAGCCAGTGCTTACATATTCAGTTTCTCTCTTCGACTCCAGACTGAAGTTGTGAATATCTGTATGGACCTCGCTGGAAATTTGATCCACCTTATAGCTCTGGGTTTTCTTGATTTGATCTTTTTGCATCACCACCAGTTTATTGGGGTGTAGTGCAGGATCTTTGGGCTCTAATGGCGTCCTCAGTCCTCCCTGCGTGTCCCCGGAAACAGGTGTTGTGTGCTGGATCATTTCAGTCCCCCCGACGTCTGTTGCCCTGGTACCGTTGGAGATATGTTCCTCTCCTTCCTCTTTAGGGTTATCTGAATCAAAACAGAAGTGTGTGTTAATATGCATGTAAGATCGGACAATTATCAAAAGAAGCATTTATACAACTGCATCTTTTCAAGTGAAACGGAATAGCACGGAATAGCACGCTTTTAACGAGGATTGGCTCTAAACTCTGCAAGATAGGAGCCCTCCAGAACAGGATTTGACACCCTTGGAATAGCATGAACCATAAACATCTAGATTTCCTATAGATTGGGTTTTTAGCATAGCGGTTTTCGAGTTATAAATAAGGTTTGATTTATGAGTAATGTGGCTAACACTACTAACTATGACTTCTTGAGTCATACCTGAAAGCTTAACATTTTATTTGCTACATATAAGGCTACAACAGTTATCTGATTTGTCAAACCTGTGGTACTTATTTAACTAAATTTTTTTAAAATAATAATAAAAAATAAAAAAAAAGCAGAGAAGCTTCAAAATTTAGATTTGAGCTATGACTGTATAATTTATGTTGTAGAACAAAATGTGAAAGTTTCTTCAAGTAAAGTTTACCACAGACCTTATTTCACTCATAAATCGAAAAACCGCAATTCTAAAAATCCATTGGAATTTCCAGAGGGAACCCATGGCAAGAAAATGCTAATTCTCTTCCAGGTTTTAGGACTACAGACCGAACAGCTCTATTCTAAGATTCTTCCCTTCAGAATAGGCTTTCAACTTGCTTTTACAAGCAAACATGAGATATAAGATGACGCCTCACCAACTAAAAGTGTAAAAGCTCATATACACAGTCACAGAGAACAGAGAGACACAGAGAAAAAAAAAAAAACAGCAGAAGAGAAAGAGATATAGAAAGGGGGATGGGGAAGTGAAGGAGTGAGAGTATTTATAGTGCCCTAAGTTACAATCGTAATAGGCGGAGGACAGACCACCTGACCCAAAACCCAGAAACCAAATACGGCTGCAGGACGGAACGTTTGCCTGCCTTCACTAACATGGTCTGGTAGGATAGTCTAACCAACAAACATCACATGCTTTCCTCTCTGTTCCCAGCTGAAACTTTGCTGTGGGTGCTCACAAAATCTATTCAATGCAAACGTGGTTTCATTGTGGTTTAAATGTCCTTTTCTCTAATCCCACACCATTCCTCAATTTGTGAACCCTATACTTATCCTACTAAATAACCTTAGAGATGTATTTTTAGTGCATTTGTATCAACATCCCAATTTCACTTAATTATTATTTACTCTTAACTGCAAGATCCATTACAAGAAAAGTTCACTCAAGCTCTGTCATCATCTACTCATCCTCATATGTCATGTATTTTTTCCATGGAACACAAATTGAGGAAAATGCTCAGGATGCTCATTTCCATACAATGAAAGTGGATGGTGACCAGTGACTGTCAAACTAAAAACGTGATCACACTTTGTGTGATGTTTCAGTAGGTTTAGACAGCATAGAAGAACTTTTTTGCTTGTGTACAGTCAAAAGCATAGTACACTTTACACCATATAAGAAGCAGATAAAAGGACAATTTCCATTGGTCCTTACATGTACAGTATCATGAAGGTGCAAAGTTGGAACGTGCGGAAACATGAACAGGATTTGAAAGCTTTGTTAAAGCAAATAGCAAGTTAAATGTGGTTCTGTTCCTCCCAGAAAAAAAAATTGTATATGCCTTTTTATGCATACAAGTCATACAGACTACTTTTATTGCGCCTTTTTAAAACATGACCTTAAATTCTCTGAGACAAAATATTTGCACTTGTATGTCACTTTGATAAGAAAACATCTGCCAATAAGCTAAATGTAGAGAGCTAGCCACCGGACACTGATTTTGCAGGAAAACTTCATCACTCTTTTGTATGTGCCTTTGAGCAGCCATTTATAGTGGACAAAATGTGAGCACTTGAGACACGATGTCCCAAATTGCACTCTAATCTCTGTTTTCACTAACTGCACGGTAATTTCTCAAATGCAAGCAAAAGCGGTTGACCAGTAAAGGGTCCAGCGAGGAGTGCATTTGTCAGCTTCAACAAATGTCTGGCGAGAGTGCTGGGCGAAGATGAATTATGGCATTGTTTAAACATGCTGTCCTCTTGGGGTTTTACAGCTCTTGTCTGTTGAATAAATATTCAGTCTCTGGCCGTACAAAACAAAGCAGAGCTCTCGCAGGAACGAGAGACTAATAAACAGCTGGAGCAGAAGAGAAAGAGATATTTAGAAAGAAAGACAAAACGGGCCATTAAATATGGAAAGTGAGAGAGAAAAACTGGGAGAGAGGACTGGCATCGGGAGATAGATGAAGGTGCACTGCACGAGTCAGACATATTTGAATATTTTGAAGAACTGTAGAGATAGTGGACAGAGTTCAGCAGAGAGGAAGAGTTAAGTGAAAACAGATTTTCTGTGTGTGTATGTGCGCACTTGTGGCACACCAAACACTCCAATGTAGCCATGGAAGCTGCACTCCAAACCAGAATTAAGCTATGTCTTCGCTGACGATGACATAACAACAACATCAACAACAACAACAACAACAACAATAACAGCAACTTCTTCAAAATAACTCGAACAAGGTAAGTAATTGTAATGATCACATATAATGACAGCAAACAACATGTGCAACAAGTTGCAGCCTGCTTCCCTTGCATGACCCACCATACCTCTCACATAAACAAATCCAGGACAGAGGAAGAGAATGGAGGGCCATCTAATTCAGGAACTTGAAAAACATCAATATTTAACCCCAATGTAAACTTTTAGAACTTTTTATGACTTTTCCCAGCATCTAGTGGCCCGTTTTGAGTCACTCAACCTCATGTATTTGTTCAATCCCAAATGAGCAAACAATTTATCACTCTGGCGAAATGGGCAGAGTGTGAATGAGAGGGTAAAAAAGACGCAGGGGATTTTTCTTGAAAGTAAAAGTGAGTGAGACTGGGCACACGGCAGGTAAACTTCACTGTCGAGTCCGAATCCACCTCTTCTGAGAAATCCGCATGATTAAGTATATAACTGCACACGCACCAACAACGTCAGAACTCATAACCTCATAATCTGTTATTCCCCTTGCTCCGCCACTGTTCCCACCCAGAATCACCCTGGGCCACACTGCTACCAGACCAATCAAGCCCTGCAAAAATATCATAATTCATGTGTGGCAGAGCCATGGGGTGGAGCCACGCACACCATGGCAATGGAGCCCTGCTCTCTGGTTGGCCAAAGTGTGTAATTACCATAAAGTGTGGTATGATGGGAAAGGAGCACTGAAAAGCAGCATGGGCTCAAATGAAAGGGCAGCGGAGGGAGAAAACATGAGGTAAGGCACTACTGTAAAACAGTTGGCGCCCCCAAACTGCTTTTTAAAAGTGACTCTGGGTCCTAACAATAGCCTTTGTGTGTGTGACAATGTCATGGTTGATTGCTTCAACACACCACTGCGGCTCTGACAAATAACTAGAGAGGGTAAAAACAAATTCAGTCGGATAGCTTGACGTCAGTTATGACCAAGAACGCCACTTATTTTGGTTGTGCGGGTCGGCAGCCTTCCCTCTCTCAAGGAATTCACTTGGATGATCACGCTTGGCTAGGTGTAAGCTGATAAATGCATGCCACAATAAAAGCTTTAACATAGGTGGTGCTAGGTACTCATCTCGCTCTCCAAGAAAAGAACTTGCTAGAAATTCAGAAAAACCCCAGGAACGCTTTGTCAGATATGCCAATCATTTCCATTTCACTTGTATCTTGAAGTTCTCAATGGAGAACTCAGGAGTCCCTGAGCCAGTAAACAGCCAGAGAGCATCATTCACAAAACGGTGATCTCCGCTCTTCTGCAGGGCCTATATATAAACGAATGTGGCATTCTTAACGATTGGGTTGGTGAAGCCAAATTTTAGTGCACACACAAAGATACACAGAGCCGTTTCTCTCTCCATCTCTGGCTCTCTCTCACACACACACATACATACACACCACACACATAAAACGGCATAGAGAAGCTGCTGTAGCGCTGAACCTCGAGAACAACGGCGGTAGTGTGGGGCCGCCTCACGGTGGCTGGACTTCACGACGACTGCCTGTTAACGGAGGTCTCTGCATCATGCCGGTGTTCTGAAACTCTGACCTACCTGCTCAGGATGACCTACCAGTGGTTAAAACCGTCATGTTTAAAATTACAATATCTCGTCAGGCAGAAAATAACCTGTTGGGATGTTATTGCCAGCGTAGTGTGTTAAAAACACTGCAGAAAATACATATCAGGATTGTCAACAAGGTTATATCTTGTTTGTCTTGAGTAACCCACAACCATTAAACCCATTAAACCATCCGATTTTTAGACTATGAAGGTGCTAGTGTCTAAACAATAGGCATATAGTGGCATGAGTGCAGTGAAGCTGTGCTACATCTTATGGGCTGTCAAAGGAGAAAGCTCCCCAACAGTGAGAGAAAGGCAGACTATGAGCGCAGCAGCATTCCCAATCCCTGAACATATTAACCATGTTACGCACAGCAGAGTAAACTCGCACTGATACGTAACTGGGCACAGTGTGGACAATGCTTGTTGGGATGCATAAGACACCACACATAAACAGGCTGTGAATTATGGGGTTTTTGGGTGTCTGACCCCACTAATTAAAGCTTCATGTCGAAAAAAAAAAAAAATTCCTAAGATAGTTATAGTCTTACCTGGTCTCCCATTCTGGCTAAGGCTGGGTATATCTAAGCCTGACCAAGCTCTGTGACTAGCTAAGACCAGCAAACCACCGTAGGCGGGTTTAGCTGTTTTTATTTTTCTCTTTTTTTTTTTTTTTTTTTAAACTCCGCGAGAGTATTCAAATACATATGTTTTTAAATATATGGGTTTACTTAGTTGAATGTAAATGTTTACAAACAACATTTCAGCAACCAAAAAAGTTCGATTACAAGTGAGAATGCACTTAAATAGACGCTCGCTAAGAAACCGTCTTCGCCTGAGAGGTAACCATAGCAACAGTAGGCTGCTCGAGCGCTTATCGGACGCTACATTGACGTCCTGTCATAATTTATCATTTTATTAAACATGTATAAAATCGTAAGCATATATCACAAAAAGTTTTGTTGTAATTATTTTGGCAAATTATACTGACAGAAATTCCGACCCCGTTTAATAAATATAACTGCTGCGCATATACACTAGCAGACAGTGTCACGCGGAGACTGAGTGCTGTACATTATTCACACACAGACTGTGCGCTTACCGTGTCCATGCGTTGGATTGCCGCTTTGCTTTTTGTCCGGTGCCTTCGCACACACGCCCCGTCCCTCCAGCAGAGCTTGCAGAGGTTTGCTCTCCCCGGGGCGATGTTGACAGCTCAGCCCTGTACCGCAGCGCCCCGTGTACACTCCGCACGCCTGGCCCTCGGTCAGCGGGCAAGTCATGCAGCACCCGCAGCCCGGCTCCTTTACCGGCTCGGCGCAGTCCCGAGGCAACGGTTTGCACAGCACCATCGCCCCGTCGTCGCACGGCTCGCATCGGACCACAGGGCTGACGCTTTCAGCCAGCCGGGAGAATGCTGCGAGCAGCGCGGTCAGGCAGAGCGCACACAGTCCCGTCATGGAGCCGAAGGGCTGAACGCGCCCACGGGGGTAGATGCGTGGGAGAAAAAAAACCGCGCGTCAGATCACCTCACCTGGATATATTATTACTCTAAAGCCTGAGCTCTCAGCATATGCATTAGGAAAGTAGCGACGCTTTGGGTTATGCTGCTGTCACGTCGGTTTGACTAGACTGGGAACTAAGCGGCTAGGTCTCTCCATCTGTAAGTGAGTTTAAGTGGAACTTCAGGTTTTATACAGGCAGGAAAAGCACGGGCACTAAGTCACTCCCCCCGGTATGAATTATGTAGTCACCGGTCTCGGTCTTAAGGGACCGCGCGCATCCTTAATGAAATCCTTCAACACAAGAGACATGGGTGACATAGGCAACAGGGAATCTTACTGGCATTTGGAAAGCTCAAAAAAAAAAAAAAAAAAAAAAAAAGATACAAAAAGTCGCGCATCGCGGTACAAAGACTCGTTTACGCCGCAAAGGTAATGTAACTAAATGATCACGGACATCATAAAGACATTTAACTTATTTAATCCCTTTTACCAGCTAAAAAGGAGAACATTATATTGCTTAAATGTCAAAAATGAATAAATAAACAAACCATGCGGAGTTGAAGTGTGCGTTTTATTTCCGGTCACAGTTACTGGTGAAACTACAGTGTCTAAAATAGCTCAACATTGAGTATATTATGATCATTTTAAAAGTGTGAATTCACTTAAAAAAATACATTAGATACATTTATATTGCCAGATGTATTGGTACACCCATCCAATTAATTGAATTCAGGTGTTCCAATCACTTCCATGAACACAGGTGTATAAAATCAAGCACCTAGACATGCAGACGCTTCTACAAACATTTGTGAATGAATGGGTCGCTCTCAGGAGCTCAGTGAATTCAAGCGTGGTACCGTGATAGACTGCCACCTGTGCAATAAGTCCATCTGTTAAATGGACTCTTAATAGTGAAAGGAACTCTTAATGCTTCAGCATGCCAAGACATTTTGGACAATTTCATGTTCCCAACTTCCAACACACTGCGCACCAGTGCACAACGCAAGGTCCATAAAGACATGGATATATATATATAAAATTATGGTCTGAGAAATACTTGGTAAATTTTGGACCTGCCTCAAAAAAGTCAAATATAGGCTGATTAAATGGCCTGGCATATACATCTATCTATTACTAAAAAAAATACCATTGAAACCTAATACAACATTGTTAGTGACCTATAGTAAGAGTTGTTCCAATCTAAACATCCAAAACACTTAAAAAGCAGTCTAGACCAATTTTCACCTATGAATATTTGAGGAACATTGCAGAATAATGCGGAAAATGCACGTTGGGTGGTCGGGCATTAGCAGTCTCATGACACCTGCTGTACCAAGATCAGTCCATTCATCCATACAGAATCTTCAATGACCATATGCAACTTTTCACCATCTATCCATCCATCCATCCATCCATCCATCCATCCATGACCACCATTGGGAGGACAACTAGGAACCTTGACCCCTGTGCCTACTCATTGCACCTTGGGGGAGAAAAATTCTGACCTGTGAATTTTCGCGACGGGACTGCATCCGTCCACCCTTCTTTCTCTTTTTCTTTCTATCTCTCCTTCTCACTGGGTGGTAAGAGATGATTAGAGTGTGGGTTGGATGTTGGATTGTGCTGCTTCAGCGCTGAACACCCCTCCTGCCTCTGCTCTGTAATAACACAAAGTCTGTACAGGCTGTACAGCTCGGTGGCTCCAGCTTTGGGAAAATAAAGCCCTACAGGCCTGCCTGCAGACCCCAGTGTTGAGACTGGCCCACTGAAAACAAGCAGAGGGGGTAAGGAAATACCCCCCAGCACACACAACCCCACTAACAGCACCCTCTGCTACTAAGATTAGTTTTCTTATGACTCTGCATATTTCTCCCTCGGTCTCCCACTCTTGATTTCTTATTGTCTGTCTGTCTGTATACCTCAGGAATTCCTCCCGTTTTGGGATTCTGAACGTGAGGGCTCTCCTCTGGTCTCCAGGAGCATTCTGGGAATGGAATGCACAAAGCCTGTACAGAGGGACAAAGCGCTTGCCCAGTGTGTACATGCGAGAGAGACCGAAAATCAAACTGCGCCCTGATTGTACAATCGGATAAGATAGCAATTGATGGTGTCATCCATGACAATGAGTTATTGACCTAGATCGTATCACCGATTCCTTATCAGTGCAAGCAAGTAAACTTGTATAACAAAACCATTCGATTGCATTTAGAAGTGACTGTTGGCCGGTGTGTGTGGGTGAGTCTGAGTGTTTATTTCTGTGAATATTATTGCAGCTGGCTGAATGTTTATTGAAAACGCTGCGCTCCAAAAGACGGACGCCAAACTGTGGGCCTACATTTTAAGCGTCTCTTAGTCTTAATATCCTCTAATCTATCTGAATCTCACACTCTTTATTTAAGTGTCAGCGCCTCTCCAACATTTACTCAACATTGTCTCTCATTCACATTCCTCTGGCTGATCTCGGTGTTGGATGGTAAATCATTAATTGTCCTTCCTGCTCTGGTGTGTGTCACATATAACAGCCGTCAGTGTGACACTTATTTAATACCGGTTTCATCTGTGGTTTCTGCAGGGGGACGGAGGGAATGAGAGAAGGGGGTGGAGAAATTGATTTATTTGTTTTGTTCCTCCAAGGGGATTTTATAGAAAACAGCACATCCCTGATGGCACTGCCACTCTATATTATGGATCTGTCTGGTCACACACAAATATGCATTAATGCACTAAACACACACACACTTTGCATGATTTATCACTGCCATGGAGGCTTTCTGTCACATTAAACATATTGGCTCACGAGTTTGTGTGTCAGGCTGTCTTGCAAGCATATGTGCATCTCTTACGAAGGCCTTAGATTTGATCTAACATAAGAACATTTTAAACTCAGTCAACTATACGAATGCAGAGGTATACATATGCACAGAAACTAATATATTTTTAAAGATTTTCTTTGCCTGTTTCTGTTCTAAATCTCTGCTGTGTTAAAAAGCTGAGACACATTTTCTGAAAGTATCTGAATAAGATTTTGATTTGGTGCCAATCTTGATGTTGTGACACAAAGAAATTATAAAAATATTTGCGATGCCTTGTTTTCGGGATTCAATTTCCTCCTTTACACATCACAAGTTTGCCTAAAACACATGCACAACATTCTCTCATAACATCTGAAAAACGGCTCTGCAGATGAGCAGTTGTTCTTATTTAAGAATCTGAGTGTATTATTCAAGTATATGAGTGAATCTCACAGAATGCTTTTGTTATTTAAACTCCCAAAACCAAAAGGAAAAACATAGAACATTTATATTTTGCATTGTGCCATTATTTTCAGGACAATTAAGCATATTTACATGTATTTATTTTCTTTTGAATCAATCTTTGAATCTTATTCTCGTTTGAATCAATTTTTCATTAATAAAAGCTAGAACAATTTGTACTACAAATGCTACCATGATGTATAAATACAACAATGTATGTATTTAATAAATAATTTATATTTTAATGAATTGCATTAATCTTTTTTTTTCAATGAGACCTGAGGGGTAAAATTAGGTTAATTGCCCTAAAAATCTTAAAAGTCCTTAAAGTAGACATTATTTTATACATGTTTTCTATAAAATATATTTTATTTATAGATTAAATGCTTTTAAAAACTTTAAGTGTGCTGTGTAGACATTTTTATGTATATAAAATATTTTATTTTACATGAATGAAAATGTTTAAACCAAACAACCGAGATACATGATTTAATTTAAACAGTACAGTAAAATAAATAAAGTGAGTGTTTTTAAATTTGATTTCATAAAATGATTTTAAATGCAAAATTAAACATTATGTGACTTTAAAATGTAAACCGTAAAAACGCAGCTTGGACCCAGTGACACCGCCGGTCTAGATCTGCAGTTGTTCAAGCCAGAGCGAATGTGCCAAGAATAAACAACTTGTACAAGACAGCGTCAAAGTGTCATAAATACCGCATAGAAACATACAATACTTATACTGTACATTGAATAGTTGTTTTACGTTGCACATGGCCAAATCTACGACCATGCCCCTCGCACACTCTGAGCCAAGAAACCGTTGAATGTGAGGCCTCTGTGCCCATTTGCAAGCTAAAAAATGTAAACAACATTATCAGATAAATGGCCTCATTGAATCTAAACTCACAAAGACATTATTTTTCAGATGTGACTCAAACAAACTTATTGCCTGTGAAGTACAACATCATCTTTCCATGGCACATTTCCCAAAGCCTCTCCAGAATTCGATAGCAACTGTACTTCAACCAGGAAGGAAACCAAATGCGCACTGCGCTCGCAGGCCAGAGCTGAATGTGTCCTGAATGTTTCTGTGCTCTGTTCTTCTGTTGTGCCCAACTCTCTCTCTCTCTCTCTCTCTCTCTCTCTCTCTTCAGGAACAAATAATTACAGTCACAGCATGTGATTTAACAGCGCAGAGATCAAATTCCACCGTGTTATAATCACTCGCTGTTCAGCTATTGCAGCAGCAAAAAAGGAGAGTGAAGCTAATAGGTGGGGGGCAGCAGAAAAGATTTGCTTTTGCTAGGTTACAGAGCAAGATCAGAATGGAAATCAAGGGAGCTCAGACCGATTTAGAGAAAGCAGGCGTGACGCACAGGTGGTTTGTCACTGTAAGAAGTATCCTAGAAGCAAAGCAGGCTAAACATAATCATTTTGTGTTTTTGCGATAAGCTTCGCTCTATTTTTGGAAAAGCTTTTCCGTGAGAGCAATTTTGAAGATGGAAATAGTGAGCGCACAGTAGAGCGTATAAAGCTGAAGGAATGTGTGAGATCCGAGCATGACTTCGCACTGCATGGTTTGAGTAAGAGCCAAAACAGATGGAACAGACCCAATAAAGGTTTAGCCCAACACTGTCCCCATTCACCACATGCTCACACACACACACCCACACACCTTGCAAGTACTAAGTTCACTATAGCTCCAGCGGCCTTGTTGCCTACTGCCTACATAGGATGTTCCCTTCTAAGAAAGGTCATGGAACTGTAACCGAGCTGTATCAAAAGGTCACACTTAACTCTAAGCCACCAGAGATTTATGCCCACGGAAATAATTTTGTTTAACAACTTGCAGCAACACAAGTTCATCAGACAGTAGCAAAAGAAAACATGATATGACCTTTAAGTACAAATACTTTTATTAACAAAACAACCATCAATTGTAGATTAGGATAAATTTAAATGTTAAAAATCCCATTTTGGAGATCTAGATGCCAAAATATAAAAAAATCACAATCCACCACTTAAAATAGTACAGGTTATACCAGGCCTGTGGGAAGAGAAAGAAGCAGAGTCACTGGACCATAACCCACAATCTTAAGGGCACACACCAAGGGCTAAACACGGCGTCCTCAACCCCAAAATTAACTATATTAACAGCTCACACACTCTTGGACCAAGGAGTTGCGTCCCTTGATATGGTGCTTCAGCGTGATTTTTTTCCCCAAACCAATTCAGCAGAAATCACGCCCTGCAGCTAATTTCATTGGTTAAGGCTACTGTGACAGGTAGGTTTAGGTATTAGTGTTTTGTATAGGCAATTATTACTGTGATTGACATGACCAATACAATTTTAAGAATTTTAAGAGTTTTCGCTGAATTGGTTTGGGGAAAAAGCATCCAACCCTACCTCAGGCTATTTATAGGGCAAAACAAATTCGTACACCCAACTTTACGCACCATTGTTATTTATTCACACAGTAAGGCCGTGTGTCCACCAAAGCGTTTTCTCACGCGGCTGGCGTATTTTTCCAATTGTTTTTCAATGGGAGCGATGCGTTTTTAGAACGTAACGAGGTGTTGAGTGCCTATTTCATGCTCTAGCGCTGAGCGTTCAGTCTTTTTTACTGGTCGCCGAGAGTTGAAGAATGTTCAACTTTGGGTAAAAAACGCAGTACTCATCGCTGTCACTTTTTACCCAGCTGTCCAATCAGAGTGATGGAGGGGCGGGACAAATACAACACCGACCAACTGCCACATTTAGCTTGTACAATATCAACAGATGACAACAAGAAGCATAATAATTGAACAAAACCATTTAAAAGAAGAGCTAGAGCAGATACTTTACATTGCATCAACATTTTATATAAAAACAATAGAGAAACAAACTATCTGTGAAATTAGATACTGGTTACATGTATTACGTATCATAACAAAAGCATCTCGACTGAAAAAAAAAGAAAAAAAGCGCTGCGCTACCAAAATGCTCTCAAGCGCTCATAGCTAGGAGTTTAAAGCAGAGCACCTAGTGTTTTCAGCTGGCTAAAAATGTTTTTGGTGGACATGCGGCCTAACAGAACCAATTTGGAACACTACATGGGCAGCAACACTAATCGCCCTATTTTAAGGATCTAAGTGCATGGTCTAAAGCACACGGCGCAATTGTACTTAGGGCGTGTCCAAATCCACTTTTGCTAGTTTAACGATGGGAAAAATGGTCTGTGTGCCCGGCACATGGTCTAAAAGGGTTGTCCCTATTCTCTTAATGAGTAATGGGTGTATTTTGGGTGTAACATGCAATAAACCAATTCTCATCTCCCATTCCCTTTAAAAGCCAGTTGCCCTTGCACCATGGCAGATTTGCTATTTACATGGCGGAATATAGACACTCTCAAACTGATGAGTCAGTGTACTTGTGTGTATTGCCACGATTGGTTAAGTAGCCAATTTCATTCGTCATTACTGCAAATAGGTAATTCTGATACATGCAATGACTATCCATTATGATATGTAGGCATTTTTTATCTTTATGTACATGATAATAATCTTTTAAATAGTAATCCTTTTATTTTTTTTCTGTGTGTGTGTAATAAGCAGAGTGTACGCACATTGTGCACCCACCTATGGGCACATATTACTAACGTGCCCTTTAAGTAACACAAAAAATACTGGGTTATTGACAGGTTTTAGTTGGCCATTGGCACAGTCTATTTCAGTTGCCTCAAAATAGCAACGCACCAACAATGCGCCTGAACACAACTGTTTTCAGACCAGCACGCTCATTAAACTAGCAAAAACACTTGCGTCGCGCCTGGCACCACATTGCCCCAAGTGTATGATAGGGCCCAAAGTGCTCAGGAGACTAGTTTGACCTTAGCATGTTGCTGAGCTAACAGGATGTCACAAGTATAAAAACACATAGCATACTCAAATATTAGGCATGAAGCATTTTTCATAGTCACCATTTCTCTCTTCTCTTCAGCCATCTTAGATGATGTTTACAGAAAATGTCTCAGTGCATTCTGGGATTGGCTTTTCACAGAAGTTACATGTGATGCTGCCTCGTGCCTCCTGAAATGTTTATTCTCAGAACATGTCCTAGTTTTCCCCACTTAAGTGGCTGGTGTGGAGGGTATCTGTAAATTTGTGAGTGTGTGTGTTTAAGTATTGTTTGGCAGTGTTGTTGTGCTGGAACAGTGTAAATAACACTCCCACGCCAGTCACTTTTATCCTCTAACTCAATCTCCGTGATGACAGAACCGACAGTCTCTATCATTTACAGGCTGACAGCAAGCCAATCATGACAGGAATGTGCAGGGAGGAAGGGAAGGGATGGGTTTGGGGTCGCACATTAGCTATGGGACACTGGAGTCTGCAAATGCACTTGAGAACAAGCGTGCCAATGCAGTCTCCAGGATGCTGGGGTGGTGAGCAAAAAAAGCCACCTCAGCAAGATCTGCAAATTCTTCCCCGTATTTCACTTGTAGATGCAAGCAGTGGGAGCTTAAAAGGAACATGAACTGCTTGAACTGAAGGGATAGTTCACCCTAAAATGAAAATAAGTCATCATTTACTTACGCTGGTGTTGTTCTAATGCCGTATGGCCTTCTTTCTTTTATGGACCACAAAAGGAGATTTTTTTTTTTAATTCCTGCTCGTGCTTGTCCATATAATGGCAGTGAATAGCGACCAGCATCAAGTTTAAAGAAAAAGAATAAGTAATTTATGACACCATAGCTGCATCCCAATTCAGAGGCTGCATCATTCGAAGGCTTTATTTGAAGGCCCGAATGCTTCACAGCAGCAAAGAAGGCTGACCCAATTCGAAGCCTTCAAATGTGGCCTAAAAATGCATCCTTCATTCCCTAGGCTGCAAAGGATAGAATGAGTGGATCCTTCGCAGTCTAGCCTATCCCAAGATCCATTGCGTGCTGCTGACATCAGTATTTTTTTTAAGAAAATGCCAGATTACACACTTAAATTGGATTTCAGCTTACTTCAATATCTAATACCATACAAATGTAAAAATAAAACATAAAATAAATAAATAAAACTCTAAAGCAGTTTAAATGTTGACATATCTTACTGTATACAATTTGATATCATTTATACTCTTTGTTACCCAGCAAGCAATAGCAGTCATTTCACCTTAACTATAGACCCGATATAGTCCGGCTATGAGTAACCCACTTCTAGCCAAAATAATCTTTTTGGGTTACTTTGGTTGCATGTCATTTTTGCCAAAATAATTTGCTAGATGTATGATATTCCATCATGTAAGCAAAGTAAACAGTGATTACAAGGTGTCTGGTTTCATTTATTTGACATGTTCTATGCGTATGACTAGTATGTTCTTGGGCTATGGTTAGATTAGAATTTTCACTAACAGCCCAAATTTTGCCTGGTTTTAGATGTCTGGGCTGTGTAAAAGTTCTTGCTGGGTATGTACATAAATGGACTAACATGAACATATTCAAACAAGTTTTGATTTTCAGACAGTTGAATAGCCTATAACCTTTAAATAAGTCCAGCACAAACATTCCCATCCCATTTAACAATGACCTTCGGACTTTGAAGGCATGGCATTTGAAGTCAGCCTCCTTCGAAGGATGCATCTTCTGAATTGGGACATAGCTTATATTCAACAACAACAACAGCTTGTTCTGTGCATCACACGCCATTATGCCATTTCCATGTCATTGCACATGCACAGAATGTTCCAGTTTTGGTTTTGAGTCAGATCAAGTGTTTACATGTCCTATCAAATTGATTAGAAAAGGTTTAAACCAGGGGTGTTTCTTCCTGGATGAGAAAATAATCGATATAACAAAAAATAAAACATGTAACAAATATTACAAAACATGACATTAAAAAGTGTAAAAAAGGTTTTTTTATAAAGTAACGGTGTCTAACAGCGACACCCGCAGGTAAAGTTAAAGAGGGAGGCGTGTCTCCTCTGTCCCCATTGACTTAAAACAGACACCCTTATGCGGTGTAAATGAGAATGAATGGGGGAAAGTCATGTGAGAGGAGGCAATGTCTCCATCGCGCTATGATTGGATTGTTATGATTGGATATGATTGGTTTGTGCGATAAATCCCGCCTCTTGTTTTCGTGCACATACTCATCGGCCTGAATGAAGAAAATAATGGCTTTAATGGGAAGACTAATTAAAAAGTAAGTAAAAATCTCGCTTTATGTCATGTCAAAATCAAACTTGAAATGGACTGAAAACTTAATGACTGTGAGGGTTTTCGTGAGCGACCAACTTGGGGAAATTGAAGGTACTTCAGTGTCTACAAGCTTGATGACTGCTGAAAATAAGTTGACTATTAAAATGAAAAGCTGAACATTATGCTGCGTTCCAGGCAACCCATAACCCGTGTTTTTCCAACCTTCTACCTGTGAAAGTGCACTGGAACGGCAGTCAAACCCATGACTTCCCACCTGTGAACTCGTACTAGATCGAAGTACTCCCAGTTATGCACTCTGACGTCACATAGCCCGCGAAACAACAATGGCAGCCCCTACGGATATAAAAATAACGTAAAATAAAAGGTATAACAGCTTCTCTTGTCTTATGCGCCATTTTTTTTCTTCTCCGTTTCCCTCAAATAAGCAAGGAGTAAGCACCTTTGGCGATAGAAATGATTGTAAATTAGCATAAGCCCTGTACGGTCTGCCATGCTTTGTTTACATCTAGCTAACGTTACCACAAATCCTTGCGCTCAGGCAGTTTGGTGTGAATTTGCTAACTCACACTACAAAAGTCGTGAGTCGTGGTTTGTAACTTACAGGCTCAAAAACCTGCCTGGAACGCAGCATAAGTTCACAAATAATATAAATTGTTACTGCCTTTAGTTATTATTTTGGAATAAATGTAAAAACACTAACTTGATGAAATTTATACTTGGTTTTAATAAATAGAAATTTACATAATTACAAAAAATACAAAATAGAATTGTGTTTGGTCTCTTTTTTATGTAATATTTATTTAACCAGGAAAATTAAATGTAACGGACATACATTTACATTTGATATACAGTATATAAAAAAATGTAAGGACATTTTAAAACACCACCACACACCACTGGTTGAAACCACCCCTTACAATCCAATCGGATTTTGCCAATCATTCCAATAGATGTGGTTACATGTGACTTTTTTTTTATTTTATTTTTTTATTGCGCTAACAGTCTGATTACAGTCAGATTAAGGTGGGGTGACATGCTAGCTTGACATTAAGAAATACTGTATGTCTATATAAAGTACTGTATATACATATGGGAGATGCTCCTCAAGTTTTTTGCTGGAAGTCCCATGTATGAGGTAACCAGCATCTTAATTTCTAAAAGACTTGATTGTCTTTTCTGCAGCAGCGCTATAAATGGGAACCAGGTCGTTCAGCTCTTCAGCTCGCCAGCTTTTGTTTGCTTTTATTTTATTTTTCCTTCTTGCCACTCCATAAAACATATTTTTCCAAGTCACCATCCGAGCCTGGTATTTTTGTTGCTGTTTTCTTGGACGGAGAATGATTGTGTTTCACTTCGGAGGGCATTCGTCCTTTCCCAGGGTTTCCCATTTATGGTTAAAGTCACACCATGAGTGCATCACCCCTCTCTACTGTAAAACCAAAAATCTGAGTTTACGCAATGTGAATTTGGCCGTTTGTGTGCTCTAGTGTCATTAGTGGTTCTTGTTATGGCTTTTTCAAAACCCCTAAACCTACATACTAAACTTTGCCTTGTAACTTGCAACTAAAATCTTGTGCTACGGACATGAATAAGTCAAATAATGCAGTTTGTTTAGAGGTGTGCTATTACTTTTTAATTGCTATCGGACTGTGGATGTAAAAATTTTTTAAAAATTAAATCCATACATTTATAATGAAGGAGAGAGGGGAGACATTAAGAGATCAAAAGACCTCATTTCACTTCGAAAAATTTTTGTGTGTTACTGTAATTCATTATAATACAACTTTATAAAGTCTGTTAAAGTTTTCACATCTGCGTAACACAAACTTTTGCCTACTTGTTCTCAGAGAGCAGCTGCTTTTCAGGAACAAACTGGAACAATGCCTGTCAATAAATCCATGGCAAGGGTTCATCCATGAGAGATGCTGTGGGTTAGTGTGTAAAGAGGATTTCTTGGGAAACATCTGGAGCTAAATTCCATGAAACACTCAAATGAGGTTTTGGCCATTTCAGAGTCAGCGGGAAGCACATCCCTCAACCTTTTATCTTAGAGAGAGAAAGAGAGGGAAGGAGAGAGAGAAAGATACCGATGGGGGCAAAATGAAAGGGTGCAGGATGGAAAAAACAAAGGCAGAAGGGAGGAGGATGGGATTTGGTAGGGGGCATCTTGTGGTAATGCTGGGCAGACTCAATGCAAGTGTGTATTCAAATGTTAGCTTGTGAAATCAAGCTAACGTGCAAATGAATAATGCAACACTAGATGTTGCATTCTCAGCCACATGGGGCACTATATAGTTTTTTTTTTTTTTTTTTTTTTTTTTTTTAAAGAAAGTTATACTTTTATTCAGCAATGATTATTTAAATTGATCAAAAGTGACAATTGTATAGTGTTACAAAAGATTTCTATTTAAAATAAATGATGCTCTTTTTGAACTTTCTATTTATCAAAGAATCTTGAAATAAAATGTATCACCGTTTCCCCAAAATATTAAGCAGCAAAACTATTTTTAATATTGATGATAATAAGATATGTCTCTTGATCAGCAAATAAGCATACACTGTAAATCTGAATAAAAGTTTAAAAAAGTAGGTAATCAGTTACATCAAACATTTTAAGTCAAGAAATTCAAAGTTCAAGTAAGCAGAACTGGCAGATTTCAGTGTTGTACTCATACATTTTAATTGCTCTTAAGATAATTCATACATTTAACTTAAAATTATCATGTAATCTCAATTTAAATATTATTAGTAATGGAAATTTAGTTACCTAGCTAATTCAGCACATGCTAATCATTAGCACAATGCTTTGATATCATTAGCATAGCACATTGCAATTGCTGAAATGAGTGCAACAATGAGTATGACAATATAGAACATATAACACTTTAATTTTGGCATTTAATCTCCCTTTCGAGTGCCATGGCAAAGCATGCTGGGAAGTAGCCCAGTTTTAGGTAAATTTAAGTTTATAGTTCATAAGTTCATAGAACTCAAAACAATGAAACAATTCAGATTACTTAAATTGTGATGTTTTGTGAACTCAAAAGAAAAAGAAAGTTCTAAATACTCAAAAAGGTTAATTTGTTTGAACTAATTTGTTTAATTTGAGTTTGCCCTACTCAAACCAATTAATTATTTTGAGTGTTAGGGTTTACATTTCTGAAGGATCATGTGACACTGAAGACTGGGGGATTGATGCTAAAAAATAAAGCTTTGTCACCACAGGAAAAATTTACATTTCAAAATACATTCAAATAAGTTATTTAAAATTGCAATAATATAAAGAGACATTGTCATGAAAAATTGTCATAAGGCAATTATATGTTGGAGGAAAAATGATATGTTAATGCTGTTGCGTTCTCGCAAACGTTTTGCGTTCCCCCAAGAAACTTTGCGTTCAACTGCAAATCGAATTGTTTGTCACTGTCATCTTCAGCACACAATGTTTCTGGAATATTACCTTAAATTAGATTTTACTCAAACTATTTGATGGAAAACATCATTTCAAAAAGCAAAGATTTTCACTGTAGAGATAATGTCAGTCTTTTTCAAAACAACCCCTACAAGACCCCAAGGTCCTGGTCACTCTGTTTATGTTGCATTAATGAACATACGACTGTACTGTACATTCTGCTTTTACATCTAAGCCATACCTATCGCACATCAGTAATAAAAACTGTAGCAAGAGAAACAGGTGCCAGTGAGTGAAGGTGATGGAGCATTCCACCTTATTAAACCTTTCTATGCAGATATCCACATTCATGCTCAGCCACATCATATTTATGTAGTTGATGTTTAAAAGTAGACTACTGTACCAGTATAGGCTGTATAAGACTGTTAAGATACACCTTGTCTTATATGCGTGCAGCCGCTTCTGGAATTGATTCAATCAAACCCACTTCACTTTCCACCATATGTCCTGCAGAGGCCAGTTCAGCAACATGTCCTGGCTGTGAAGATGTTTTGAGGGGGGTCTGTTCCTGGAAAAGATATGGAGGACGTACTGTTCTACTGTGAACTATAACAATTTAAGGATCCACATTGAATAACACCTCATTAAAGGAACACTCCAACTCCCCTAGAGTTAAACAGTTGAGTTTTATTGTTTTCGAATCCATTCAGCCAATCTCCTGATCTGGCGGTAGCAGTTTTATCATAACTTAGCATAATTCATTGAATCTGATTAGACCGTTAGCATCTTGCTAAAAAATGACCAAAGAGTTTCTATATTTTTCCTATTTAAAACTTTCCTAAATAAAACTTCTGTAGTTACATCGTGTACTAAGACCGACGGAAAATGTAAAGTTGCAATTTTCTAGACCGATATGGCTAGGAACTATACTCTCATTCCAGCATAATAATCAAGGAACTTTGCTGCCGTACCATGGGTGCAGCGGTGCAATGATATTACGCAGCGCCTGAAAATAGTCCCCAGCTAGGTAACTTCCAACGTGACCGGCACTAAGGCTGAATCCGAAATCGCCCACTATACTATCAAATAGGGCATTATTTGAAGGGGCAGCCAATTGCAGTGGCGTCCGAAACCATAGTAGATTATTCAGTGCACTCATTCAATCCCACACTGCACCGCAATAACGATTGTACAGCAACGAATGTACACACAGCGGTTGTCCGAATTCACTCACTCCTTCAAGTGAACTGTATTAGTGGACTAACATAGCGAATAGTGAATGAGGATTTAGCGGGGTGATTTCAGATTCAGCCTAAATTTGTGTAGTTGCAGAGTTGCAGCCGGCAAATTAGGTAATGGATTTACCTGTGTGATTAACCATGGTTCTGTGCGTTGTAAAGGTTCGAATCTGCTCTCCTCCTCCCTTCTGCCTCAGTCTGTTCAGCCACACTTTCTTGACTTTCACGTTCCAAAAGCTCATCTTCAGTGTATTCCGGTTCAAATAGATATGGTTCTGCACCAAAGTAAATATCTTCTGAATCGTCTCTCACAAACATCTCCATGGTTTCAAGGCCCACTCCTTATGCAAGCAGGTTGTCACGTTGGTTATGTTGACGGAAGTTAGCCTTTTGCACCTGCTGCACCCATGGTACAGCAGCAAAGTTCCTTGATTATTACGCAGGAATGAGAGTATAGTTCCTAGCCAGATTGGTCTAGAAAATTGCAACTTTTCATGCAACTTAGTACACGATGTAACTACAGAAGAGTCAAGTTTTAACTAGGAAAAATATTGAAAGTCTTTTTTAAGCAAGATGCTAACGGTCTAATCAGATTCAATTATCTATGCTAAGCTATGCTAAAAGTGCTACTGCCAGATCCGGAGATCGGCTGAATGGATTCGAAAATGGTAAAACTCAACCGTTTAACTCTAGGGGAGTTGGAAAATGAGCCTATTTTCAAAAAAAGTGTGTTCCTTTAAAGGATGTTCTGTGCTTTCCATGGACAATTCAGGAACCCTAAATACGGCTCAAATGGAACTGGCCCCTTTACACATCAGCTACCAATATTGGTGTAGTATAGTTTACTTAGGGCACTATTTAACACATTTTACCATTCCTTAAATCCATTCGGAAGATTCTCAATTTATTGCAAAAATATGAAATATGAAGATTCAGATGCTGTAAAAAGCACCAAAGATACAACTAAATTCTAAATGCACTGTGCTACTAAATATAGGCTATTAAAAGAGTTTATAGCAATACTAATGACCTTGTCACCACCTTACTCGTGTCCTTGTCACGTTAAAATCTTGGAACTAGAGTGTTTCTGCTTCAAATAAATCCTGGAGAAATGCTCACTCGTCACTGTGCTGCGTGCGTGTATGACAAAATTGGCTTGGACATTTTGATCTTATCTGTATTGGATCGGGACGTGCAAAATTCTTGATAATTATGTGTAACCATCGACTGCTATTTGTGAAATCAAAACAATTTGGCCACAATAAAAGCAGCTAAAGGCAAACACACCAATGAATAGCTGTGGAAAGCTGGATCTAATGACCGAGTGGAGAAGGACGACTCATCTGGGGGCCGTAAAAACTTGATTACTTTTTATTAGATTTTCTTTTTTTATTAAAATGCATTCCACTAGGAAAACTTCTTACACATGATTTATTCGATCTGTTCATGAGAAGAATTAAGGGCGGAGGAGGATCTACAGTGAGATTCATCAAAATGTGGTAATATGCGGCTATAGAGATACATTGTATGTCAGTAACACATTCTTCCTAAATCCAGCACATCAGCAACAAAAGCACTTAGAAAAGATTTTCTATCTTGTTAGATGGTAATTCAGCCATGGTTGCGAACAACCAGCGTGTTTGTTATTCGAAGTGAGGGGATGTAGTCACACAGCAAGCGGCCAGGGTTGTACAGTTCAGTGGTCTGCATCATGTACCCTCACTGACCTTATTTTTCGTTCTCTTTTTCAGCATGCAAATATTTCACACTCCTGGCTAAACCTGAATTTATTAACCCTAAGCAAATACTAAACATGATTAATGGACATGCGCGCAAGCAGACATGCACACACATTTGGAATTAAAGTGATAGTTCACCTAAAACTGAAACCTGTCATTATTTAAATCAATGTCATGTCGTTCTTCCATGGATCACAAAAGAAGATGTTTTAAAGAATGTTCATGAAGCTCTTTTTATACGCTAGCCTTCAAAGGGTTTGGGTCAATACAGTTTTGTTTTTTAAAGAAATTAACACTTTTATTCAATTAAATTGATCAAGAGGGACCGCAAAGAAGACATTATTTTCCTTTGAACTTTCTATTAATGAAATAATCCTGAAAAATATTAAGCAACGCTTTTCAACATTGATAATAATAAGAAATGTTTCTTGAGCCCCAAATCATCATTAATATGATTTCTGAAGGATCATGTGACACTGAAGACTGGAGTAATGATGCTGAAAATTCAGCTTGGAAATCTGGACGCCTTTTGTGCTCCACAGAATAAAGAAAGACGTCATGAGGGTGAATAAATAATAACAGAACTACATTTTTTTTTTTTTTAGGTGAACTATCCCTTTATGACTACTCACTCAGAACTGTTAACATTCACAGCATGATCAAATGGCTTTTTCAGGCAAAAATAAAAAGAGAAAAGCAAAGGTGAGAAATCCCAAGGCTAAATAAATGGTACAGAGCAACGCCGCTCAAGACCAACTTTCTGTTGAAATGGTTACATCCTTACAAAAAGTCAGTACCTAAGAAGTGCATATGAAAGCCATTGAGTTAATAGCATGTATGTGTGTCCGTGTGTCTATTAAAAATGGCAGGGTGTGTATCTGAGGGCAAGTATCTGCGTATGAGTGGAAGAGACAGCCTGTGGTGTGTGTAGAGTTAAGGAGCGTGGGTGTGCACGTCTGGGTCTGGTTTGGGCTTTTCTGAAGCGATTTGTAATGATATGCTGCTCTGTCTGTACAACGTGTATTTGTGCCCCAGTGAGACATACAGAACATACTCTCATTAAGTTAAAAGGACGGAGTCCAACCACAACGACTTTAGGGCAAACGCACACACATATGCCAGTCCACTGGCCAGTGCAAATTCAAATGGGATTGTCGGCACAGACACACAAACACACTTATTGCCAGTGCCATAAAAAGCAGAGAATTTGGATAAATAACATTTCCACCATCATATTAGGGTTACTTGAAAGAGACTGGATAGAGCTGCAGTAGTGAAAGAAAATCAGCATGTTGAGTTTCAGAAAGCTACTTTTTTATGGGATTTTCATCATCGAGATTCAAATCAATTGTGCCCTAGTCCACATTTGAAGGATTCAGATTCTTAATTACATTTCTTTCAAAAATAAATATTTATTTAGCTTCCTAAATGCTGCTTTTATAGCTATTATTCATACTACTATTGATTATATTGCTAATGTGTATGCGCTTGTAATTGCATGTGATTTTCACACGTCATATGGTGTGACATAGGTCCTGCAGTCCACGGGTATCAGGAGATCGAATCGGCCAATCAGAGGGACTTGAATAAAACGGATTCAATCTGTCAGTCAGCCCGCTGTGGCGAAAGTAATGGTGACGTTCCTCCCCCATAGTGATGCTACAGGGGTTAAATAATCGTATGCTCACTCTCTCTCTCTCTCTCTCTCTCACACACACACACACACACACACACACACACACACACACACACACACACACACACACACACACACACACACACACCTTTCACTTTATGTTGCTCTTTCCTTTAACATAATGACATATTAAACTGGCATTTTCTGCAACAATACACCTATTATAATTTGCTTAGATTTTTCATTCCAAAATAAAACAAGAATGACAATTTTTTTGCAATTTGAGTCTCATTGTCTGAGCCGATCTCTTATCTTAAAACATATTAAGTTTTAAAATAAAGTCATTTGTGGATATCCTGATAACAACAGAACAGAAACCTTCATGGAATATTAGAATACTATTTTGTCTCAAAAAATCTTGATGACTCTTCTTGTTCACACTGATGTTTACAAAAATTCTGTCCAATCAAATGCTCCGTACAGTGAGACTGTCCACTTCAAGGGCTCTTCCCATCGAAGTGAGTAGGTCATAGTGATGCTAACTAGGAATATGCCCCCCTCATTATTCAAGTGTGCTATTAGTATAAGCCTAACACCTGAACTTAATAGCCAACTCCACACCATAATCCCCCCTCCACCAAACTTTACACTTGGCACAATGCAGTCAGGCAAGTACTGTTCTTCTGGCAACCGCCAAACCCAGACTCGTCCATCGGATTGCCAGACAGAGAAGCGTCACTCCTGCATCTGACGCTTTGCATTGCACTTGGTGATGTAAGGCTTGGATGCAGCTGTTCGGCCATTCCATGAAGCTCTCTACACACTGTTCTTGAGCTAATCTGAAGGCCACACAAAGTTTGGAGGTCTGTAGCTATTGACTTCTGTTCACTGTGCGCCTTAGCATGGGCTGACCCCGCTCTGTGATTTTACGTGGCATACCACTTTGTGGCTGAGTTGCTGTTGTTCCCAATTGCTTCCACTTTGTTATAATACCACTAACAGTTGACCGTAGAATATTTAGTAGTGAGGAAATTTCACGAATGGATTTATTGCACAGGTGGCAAACATCACAGTACCATGCTTGAATTCACTGAGCTCCAAGCAGTCTGCATGCCTAGGTGCTTGATTTTATACACCTGTGCCCATGGAAGTGCTTGGAACACCTGAATTCAATGATTTGGAGGGGTGTCTCAAAACTTTTGGCAATATAGTGTACGTTTCTAATTCTAATTTTTGTGTTGCCTAGTCCCAGAGTTGTATACTCGAGACTCGGACTCGAGTATGGAGTCATGGACTCGTGTGCATTTGGACTTGGTATTGACTCGTACTCGAACATATTAGGAATTGGACTTTTTCCCGAGTCCACTTGAGTCCCATTCAAAATATTTCATGATTATTACTGTATGTTAATAATTCTTTAAATTGATGTTAAAATGACACGTCCAATGATTGGTGATTTTTCTTGTGCGCATGACTTGAGACTAACGTTAGTGCAAAGACTCCCACCAGGTTCTCTCCCACACCTGTGACCAACCCACTCTCGCTTCTATTTTATGCTGTGACCACCTGCCATCAACCTGTAGTGATCCTGCTTTCCAGAAAGTCACATGACTACATTATTTGTCTCAACTGTGTCATTTTAATATATTTACTGTTTACAAAGTAGGACAAAAATGTCACAGAGAAAACCAAATCTTGTTTAATTAAATAATAAAATGAATACAGATAGGGTGACAGATGATAGTCTCAACACTGAGCATCTCCCCAAAAATGTCTGACAGAAGCCCACCCGCCCTAATTCACATTGCTTTAAAAAGGCAGACATTTTTCTGCAGTCACTCTGTGCATGCCCTCCGTAACTAAAAAGTTAATCAAATTAAGTTCTAATGTTGTTTGTGGATTTTCTCTGGTCTCGGTCTTGACTCGGACTCAACCCTCTCTGAACTCAGTCTTGACTCGGACTCAAATGAACTGGTCTCGACTACAACACTGCCTAGTCCACTGGTACATAGGAATTTATTTCAAATCTACTTTACTCTTTCCCCGCCATTGACAGAATTTTCCGGCTATTCATGTTTTCACTAGGCGCGTTTCCATTACCCTTCAAATTGCACAAATTAAAAATGCAAATTGGAAACACATCAATTTCGCAAAAACTCCCAGACCCACTTTATATTAGGTGGCCTTAACTACTATGTACTAACATTTTAATGAATCATTTGATACAATGCACTTATTGTGTACATACATGTTTCATGCATTGTACTTACATTTTTAAATTGCCTGCATGTAATTGCATCTGTAATTAATTTCTGTAGTTACATTTATAATTACACTGTTGACACTTCCCTTACACCTAACCCTACCCTTAACCTTATCCATACCACCACACCTGTCCCTAACTTTACCCTTAAACTTACCCATACCACCACACCTGTCACTAACCCTACCCTTAAACTTACCCACACCACCACACCTGTCCCTAACTTTACCCTTAAACTTACCCATACCACCACACCTGTCACTAACCCTACCCTTAAACTTACCCACACCACCACACCTGTCCCTAACCTTACCCTTAAACTTACCCATACCACCACACCTGTCCCTAACTTTACCCCTTAAACTTACCCATATCACCACACCTGTCCCTAACTTTACCCTTAAACTTACCCACACCACCACACCTGTCCCTAACTTTATCCTTAAACTTACCCATACCACCACACCTTTCCCTAACCCTACCCTTAAACTTACCCATACCACCACACCACTCCCTAACTTTACTCTTAAACTTACCCATACCACCACACCACTCCCTAACTTTACCCTTAAACTTACCCATACCACCACACCTGTCCCTAACTTTACCCTTAAACTTACCCATACCACCACACCTGTCCCCAACTTTACCTTTAAACTTACCCATACCACCGCACCTGTCCCTAACTTTACCCTTAAACTGACCCATACCACCACACCTGTCCCTAACTTTACCCTTAAACTGACCCATACCACCACACCTGTCCCTAACTTTACCTGACCCATACCACCACACCTGTCCCTAACCCTACCCTTAAACTTACCCATACCACCACACCTGTCCCTAACTTTACCCTTAAACTGACCCATACCACCACACCTGTCCCTAACTTTACCTGACCCATACCACCACACCTGTCCCTAACTTTACCTGACCCATACCACCACACCTGTCCCTAACTTTACCCTTAAACTGACCCATACCACCACACCTGTCCCTAACTTTACCTGACCCATACCACCACACCTGTCCCTAACCCTACCCTTAAACTTACCCATACCACCACACCTGTCCCTAACTTTACCCTTAAACTGACCCATACCACCACACCTGTCCCTAACTTTACCTGACCCATACCACCACACCTGTCCCTAACTTTACCTGACCCATACCACCACACCTGTCCCTAACTTTACCCTTAAACTTACCCATACCACACCTGTCCCTAACCCTACCCTTAAACTTACCCATACCACCACACCTGTCCCTAACTTTACCCCTTAAACTGACCCATACCACCACACCTGTCCCTAACTTTACCTGACCCATACCACCACACCTGTCCCTAACTTTACCTGACCCATATCACCACACCCGTCCCTAACCTTACCCTTAAACTTACCCATACCACCACACCTGTCCCTAACTTTACCCTTAAACTTACCCATACCACCACACCTGTCCCTAACTTTACCCTTAAACTTACCCATACCACACCTGTCCCTAACCCTACCCTTAAACTTACCCATACCACCACACCTGTCCCTACTGACCCATACCACCACACCTGTCCCTAACTTTACCTGACCCATACCACCACACCTGTCCCTAACTTTACCCTTAAACTTACCCATACCACACCTGTCCCTAACCCTACCCTTAAACTTACCCATACCACCACACCTGTCCCTAACTTTACCCTTAAACTGACCCATACCATCACACCTGTCCCTAACTTTACCTGACCCATACCACCACACCTGTCCCTAACTTTACCTGACCCATATCACCACACCCATCCCTAACCTTACCCTTAAACTTACCCATACCACCACACCTGTCCCTAACTTTACCCTTAAACTTACCCATACCACCACACCTGTCCCTAACTTTACCCTTAAACTTACCCATACCACCACACCTGTCCCTAACTTTACCCTTAAACTTACCCATACCACCACACCTGTCCCTAACTTTACCCGTATCCCACCTCAATATCAGCAAGTGTTTTACAATACAATATGAACACAATAAGTACATTTTACTTATTTTTTGATGT
Organism: Paracanthobrama guichenoti; assembly: GCA_018749465.1. NCBI lineage: Eukaryota > Metazoa > Chordata > Actinopteri > Cypriniformes > Gobionidae > Paracanthobrama > Paracanthobrama guichenoti. The sequence goes on along the minus strand of CM031962.1, from coordinate 10,674,185 downwards.
AAGTACATAGTAGTTAAGGCCACCTAATATAAAGTGGGACTAAACTCCCATATATCGCAAAACATTTTTTACACTCGCATTAGGTTGTTCTTCAGGAAATTTGAAAAGGAATATTTCGCAAAACTACTAAGCATCTACAGGTCACCATACGTAAAAGTCGATCATTCTTTAAAGATGTTTGTTTGGGCAGAAGATGAGAACGACTTCTTTAATAAACTCATAAAATACAAAAGAAGTACATATAGTAAGTATATTTGCAGTATAAAACTACTAAACTAGTAGTTTACTGAGAGTATACTTCAAAGTGTACTTTCATAAACTAAAACAATGTACTACAAGTATTAAAATAATAAACTACTAGTATACTTTTAAGTTCACCTGTAGTACAGATGCAGTACAAATGAGAAACCTAGTTGTGAACTAGTTGTGCACTTGAAGTTTACTACTGTTACACTTATAGTACACTTAAACGTATACTTTTATATACTAAAAAGTGGGCCAATTTAGTCCCAAGCAGTACTGAAATAGTACATTTACAAGTTTACTACTAGTACATTGATATTAGTATACTTACTACATAAAGTATACTTAAAAATATACTTAAACAGTACTTAAGTATACTTCATAAAATGAACTTGAAGTATATTTCTTTTTCGTAAGGATATGCTAGTGAACTGCTGTACACTAACATAACAGATAGAAAGTGTGACAGGAAAGGGTCGGGGTGAGTGTTCACTATGCACAATGCTGATGCAATTTCCCTCCGCTGGTTGCAAACCCGCATGGCTGTTCATTGAGAACTAATGTACATGTAAAGAGCATGTCTGTTATGTGTATGCATTCATACACACCAAACAAGAATACATGTCTTATATATTTTCACAACTTATTTGTGGAAGGAATTTGTTCTGATAATTAGGCCTATTCAAAGCTCTCGTTGAAGTCACGTCATTGGACAACCAAATAAATCACTCCGACGTCAGCCTAGAGATTAAACTCGCAAATGAGGATTTCTATCGCCAACTTTATAAGAGGATTTGCTTACGTACAAACACATGCATCTATAGCACCTGAGGAAATGTCATGTGAGAGTACAGTATGTTTGTTCGAGGTCATTAAAGTTTGTGTTTGTACATCATTCCCTCAACTGGGCAATGAAAGCTTTACTACTCACCCTTGACCTTTGAACTCTGAACACATTCTCCCTCAGACCTCACTCTCGTGCCGTCTCTCTGTCGCATACGCGCAAGCCTAACCTTGACTTTTGTAAATGCTGACTCCAATAAACTGTGGATATCTGGCTACCAGACAGTAGAGCTGCTACATACTGCAGATGGCTGTTTAAAACAGTGAAATGTCACACAGACCGATTGAGTGTCATGGGACAAACCTTTATAGCATCTCACTTTACCGTCTGTATCCAGACCCTCCTCAGCGTGATTTATGATACATGAGGTTTCACTAGACTATATGAAATGATTCTCAAATTGGGCTCAGTTAAATAATGCTGATTTTTTTTAACCTCATTTCAGGAACACAAACATTGCAACTTTTCTATGTCAAATATTACTCTAATATTATAATCATTATAATCACAAACTGTAGTCGTTGCCTTACCTGTTCATTATTAGTGAACTGAATAGCCTACAAGATGTTTACCTGTGTACCACATAACCTGTATTATCGTATAGCTGTATACTACTGCCATACTCTGACCGATAACAGAATACGTCCTGTTTGTAACATTGAAACATTTTCTGTAATAAGTATTTTCGGCCCCACTTTATATTAGGTGGCTTTAACTACTCGGTACTTACATAAAAAATAAGTACAATGTACTTATTGTGTTCATATTGTATTGAGGTGGGATACGGGTAAAGTTAGGGACAGGTGTGGTGGTATGGGTAAGTTTAAGGGTAGGGGTAGGGACGGGTGTGGTGGTATGGGTCAGTTTAAGGTTAGGGTTAGGGACAGGTGTGGTGGTATGGGTCAGTTTAAGGGTAGGGTTAGGGATAGGTGTGGTGGTATGGGTAAGTTTAAGGGTAAAGTTAGGGACAGGTGTGGTGGTATGGGTAAGTTTAAGGGTAAAGTTAGGGACGGGTGTGGTGGTATGGGTAAGTTTAAGGGTAAAGTTAGGGACGGGTGTGGTGGTATGGGTAAGTTTAAGGGTAAAGTTAGGGACGGGTGTGGTTTCGTGGGTAAGTTTAAGGGTAAAGTTAGGGACAGGTGTGGTGGTATGGGTAAGTTTAAGGGTAAAGTTAGGGACAGGTGTGGTGGTATGGGTAAGTTTAAGGGTAAAGTTAGTGACAGGTGTGGTGGTGTGGGTAAGTTAAGGGTAGGGTTAGGTGTAAGGGAAGTGTCAACAGTGTAATTATAAATGTAACTACAGAAATTAATTACAGATGTAATTACATGCAGGTAATTTTAAAAATGTAAGTACAATGTAAAAACATGTATGTACACAATAAGTGCATTTAAAATGTTAGTACATAGTAGTTAAGGCCACCTAATATAAAGTGGGTGAAAAGCTGAAGCTGCTTTGAAACAATGGGCTATGTATAGTGAAAAATGCTATACAAATAAACTTGAATTGAATTGAACAGATTTTTAGTCAAAATGTAAAATTATAACATTTTCTACACCATTCCCCAATCCCCAAACAAAAAATCTCGTTAAATTTGCCAGGCTGTACAGTTATGTCCCACTGTAGGATCTCAGTCATTCATGTCAGACTGTATGGCAGTCAAGACGCGCAAAAATGGTAAAATGGTGTGCCTGGGTCACTGTAACACTGATTCCAGGTATCCTGAGAGGATTTTCTGGTTGTCAAACTCTAAGTTACAATTAAAGTTAGTGAGTCCATGCTAACGTGCAATCTAAATAGCTAACTGTTCTCACGTCATGTAACAGTGTAGGTCAAAAACACACAAACAAAGGTCTAAATTTCAATGCCTCTCGATGTTAAACTAGTTAAAAATTTATTTAATCTTACCCTGCAGTACATGAACAGTGTTGATCCTGGATGTCACCTGAGATTGTGACCACCATAACATGAGGCTTCTCCCGCTTGCATTGTGATCTGTAAACCCTCGCTTCCAAATTAATCTTGTTACCCACCATATTTAGTTTAAAATCTTTTATATATCCCACCATTGCATATTTAAGTCCCACTTGAATGCTCCTCAATGAGAGGTGGTCCTTCTGTGTCCCAAAACATCTTGGGTGAAGGTTTTCACACTGACAGCTTTCATTGTAAAACAGTTAGCAACTCTGTTTGTTTGTTGGAGGTAAAATTTTATCATAATGGTCATTATTCAGCTGTTGGTGAACATGCCAAACTAGCGATCAATGACTTCAGATTTTGGCCTAGGATTAGACAAATCTTTCAGGATTTGTCTCTGACAGCCAAAAATCATACAGTGTGAACTCGCTTAAGATAAATGTTGCCAATTTGCCAAAAATCTTCAACCTTTTTTTCACAGAATGAAGGAGTGTACAATTAATAGTTGATGTAATAATGGCAATTTTGCAGGGTCATGAAGCAGCATAACACCTTCAAAACTAAAGCACCCGCACCACTGCGCTGTATTTAGAGCGGCTCAAACAAGAGAGAGAGAGGTATAATGTGTAAGAGGTAAGCTTTAATGATGGAGTGCAGAAAATGAGAAGAGAGGAGAGATGGAGCGAACCAGAAAGAAGCACATCCTGATGGTAAGCTGAGCCCTGTGAGCAGAGATTTACTGTTGGATGTTTGGAAGTCTTCTTACTTTCGGAGAAACACTGCATGGGAGCACAAGAAATGAATGGCTGTGTTTGAAATAGTAACAACTAAAGTTTTACCTCACACAGTTTTGCTTCTCATGTAAATTAATATAGTTTTAAAGATGTTTTGGATCATTTTAATAAAAAAAAATATTAATTAAAGACTTAAGTAAATTATTTTTGTAACATGAGATCATGCAACAATGTATAATGTGTTAACAGTATGCAGTGTATACTGTGCAATATTCAGAAAGTAGTATTTTTATTTATTTTTTTATTCATTCCAAACATAGCCAACATGTTTGTGGGGGTTTAATTAATTTGTTTCTGCGTGTGTGTAGTTTTTGAAATGCAAAGAAGCTTGTTTTTGACTCTTTCATCATAACACACACACCATGAGAATCAGTCAGGAGGAAGTGAGGCGACGAGCATTTAGAACATTTCAGGAATCTAAATACTGTGGCAGTTATACACACAGAGGAGCTCTCTCTCTCTCTCTCTCTCTCATTCTCTCACTCACTCACTCACACACACACACACACACACACACACACACACACACACACACACACACACACACACACACACACACACACACACACATTTAGAAGGTAGGGGTTCTGAGAAATGCTGCTTCAGGGCCTGATTCCCTCATAAACACATGAATTCTGGGAAACTGACAGAATTTGTGCAGTATGCTAGGGATTTGTTTCTGTGTTTCACACATTTCATTTTCATTCAAAAGAAGTGTGCTTAATTGTATTAAATATGCACTTGTAGAGTACAAACCCGATTCCAAAAAAGTTGGGACACTGTACAAATTGTGAATAAAAAAGAATGCAATAATTTACAAATCTCATAAACTTATATATTATTCACAATAGAATACAGATAACATATCAAATGTTGAAAGTGAGACATTTTGAAATGTCATGCCAAATATTGGCTTATTTTGGATTTCATGAGAGCTACACATTCCCAAAAAGTTGGGACAGGTAGCAATAAGAGGCTGGAAAAGTTAAATGTACATATAAGGAAAAGCTGGAGGACCAATTTGCAACTTATTAGGTCAATTGGCAACATGATTGGGTATAAAAAGAGCCTCTAAGAGTGGCAGTGTCTCTCAGAAGTCAAGATGGGCAGAGGATCACCAATTCCCCCAATGCTGCGGCCAAAAATAGTGGAGCAATATCAGAAAGGAGTTTCTCAGAGAAAAATAGCAAAGAGTTTGAAGTTATCATCATCTACAGTGCATAATATCATCCAAAGATTCAGAGAATCCGGAACAATCTCTGTGCGTAAGGGTCAAGGCTGGAAAACCATACTGGATGCCCGTGATCTTCGGGCCCTTAGACGGCACTGCATCACATACAGGAATGCTACTGTAATGGAAATCACAACATGGGCTCAGGAATACTTCCAGAAAACATTGTCGGTGAACACAATCCACCGTGCCATTCACCGTTGCCGGCTAAAACTCTATAGGTCAAAAAAGAAGCCATATCTAAACATGATCCAGAATGTGGCTGTGGCAAAGTGGAAAACTGTTCTGTGGTCAGACGAATCAAATTTGAAGTTCTTTTTGGAAAACTGGGACGCCATGTCATCCGGACTAAAGAGGACAAGGACAACCCAAGTTGTTCTCAGCGCTCAGTTCAGAAGCCTGCATCTCTGATGGTATGGGGTTGCATGAGTGCGTGTGGCATGGGCAGCTTACACATCTGGAAAGGCACCATCAATGCTGAAAGGTATATCCAAGTTCTAGAACAACATATGCTCCCATCCAGACGTCGTCTCTTTCAGGGAAGACCTTGCATTTTCCAACATGACAATGCCAGACCACATACTTCATCAATTACAACATCATGGCTGCGCGAGAAGAAGGATCCGGGTACTGAAATGGCCAGCCTGCAGTCCAGATCTTTCACCCATAGAAAACATTTGGTGCATCATAAAGAGGAAGATGCGACAAAGAAGACCTAAGACAGTTGAGCAACTAGAAGCCTGTATTAGACAAGAATGGGACAACATTCCTATTCCTAAACTTGAGCAACTTGTCTCCTCAGTCCCCAGACATTTGCAGACTGTTATAAAAAGAAGAGGGGATGCCACACAGTGGGAAACATGGCCTTGTCCCAACTTTTTTGAGATGTGTTGATGCCATGAAATTTAAAATCAACTAATTTTTCCCTTAAAATGATACATTTTCTCAGTTTAAACATTTGATATGTCATCTATGTTGTATTCTGAATAAAATATTGAAATTTGAAACTTCCACATCATTGCATTCTGTTTTTAATCACAATTTGTACAGTGTCCCAACTTTTTTGGAATTGAGTTTGTACTTCAAATCTTTTAAGTACATAAAAAATTTTTTTTTTAAAAACTTGCAGATAATAAGTTAATGAAAGGAGTTAAGTGTACTTAATGACTGTTTCTTAAAGGAACACGCCGACTTTTTGGGACTTTAGCTTATTCACCGTGTCCCCCAGAGTTAGATAAGTCCATACATATCATTCTCATCTCCGTGCGTGCCATAACTTTGTCTGATGCACGCACTGCTGTGATATTATGCAGTGCCTGAAAATAGGCGAACTTCCGTCAACATAACCAACGTGACAACCTGCTTGCACAGAGAGCGTGCTGGGGACTATTTTCAGGCGCTGCGTAATATCATTGCGCCGCTGCACCCATGGTACGGCAGTAAAGTTCCTTCATTATTACACAGGAATGAGAGAATAGTCCCTAGCCATACTGGTCTAGAAAATCACAACTTTTCATTTTCTGTCGGTCTTAGTACACAATGTAACTATACACATCACAACATGTAAATGGGAAAATGTTGGCATTATTTTGTCACTTTTGAGCAGTAGGCTAGCTGGAGCCATTTACCTCCAGTCTTTGTGCTAAGCTAGGCTAGCGGTGGATGCGTCAGACAAAGTTATGGGATTTACGGAGATGAGAATGGTATGTATGGACTTATCTAACTCTGGGGGATACGGTGAATAAGCCAAAGTTCCAAAAAGTCGGCATATTCCTTTAACAAATTTAAAGGGTACATAACACACTGAGTTTCTGCCAATCTCATGTTAGTCCCACATTATCCTTGCATGGATAACTTTTGATTCCCTATACGTTCGTGTTGTTTATATTATATGCATTTACGCACCGATTGCCAACAAAACACAGACAGTTGATGCAGTTTGACTTACTGCCTGGGGTTTCGACTCATGACCGGGATCTTTTAGAGCTGGGACCGTTCCATCTTTCAGTTTCAAACGATCTGCAAATCCAGTGTCGAACTAGCCCTTGTTTATAAAACATCTGTCACCAAAATCCCGGGAAACACAAACCCATGCTAAGGCACATGTAAAGTACTTGATTTTACTTGATTCTAAATGTACTCAATTGCAATTTCATCACTACAAATATATTTAAATACATGACATTCAATAGAAAATACATTGAAGTATATTTTGGTTTTTGATAAAGTCCTACTTAAAAGGGTCTAATAGAATTTAATATACATTTAATATAATGTAATATATAATACATGTATTATAATATAATATATTATAATACATTTTCATGTACTCTTTTCAGTCTCTTTTTAGAAGTATGCTAAAGTGAACTTTTTCACAAGGGTTGTCTCGGTGTGCTCACACTCACTTCCTGCTCAGTGATTAGAGCTGGACATGCAACACTTTCCATCCGCAAATCAAAATCAAAATCCCTTTCTGCCTTTGTGTTTGGGTGCATGACTAAAAACCGTACATTTGTATTGCAAAACACTTGCAGCATAGCTGTGAGCAATGAGAATTGCACAAAGTAAAATATAGCAACATAACGGTAGGTCAATAGTAATTGTTACCACAACGTAGATCACTCTCTTTCTCTTACATGGTGAACGTGTGAAGCTTCTGATCTGTCAATGATGCTCATCTTTCACCTCCACCCGTCTCCCTCATGCCCACTTATGTCTTTTCCTCGCCCCCTTGGCAAATGATGAGGCATCAGCTGATTTGGTAGAAGGGATTTGGTGTTCCGTGAAGTCTATTTAAAAGTGCCAATGCATTGCTTTCTCCCCCTACTTTCTGTCTTTGCCTTTCTAGCGTCTGCTATCTCTCTCTTTTCTCAGCTATATTTATAATATACTTTTTTTTTTTTTGTTGACTTGCAAACTAGGACTCGTGTTTTTATGTCCGTTTTTATCCGTCTTCATCTCTCTACTCTGCTTCATATGGAAAAACCTCACAAAGTTCAACAGCCAGCTATTTAAGTCTCAATCTGAGCTATAAAAAGACAGAAAAAGTAAGTACCCTGGAGTGTATTCATAGATCAAATCTCTGTATAGCAGATTTTAGCAGCTCATACACATACTTTTAACATATCCAAATTCAAGCACACAGACTCTCAAACCATACGGACCACATAATGTTGTCTATATTATTCTTCACCAGATGCCTTCCCTTACCATGTATCCCAGCAATGTCTAAAGTTGTGATCTGGAAGAACTATGCATACCCAGTACCATGTGTACTGCAAGACATGCATACCAACCATGACTGTGGATGTTGTACAGCTTTGCAAACACTGATGCATTAAGCAAGACTGATTATCTGTGATGCAATTCCTTAAATGCAAACTTTAAATTTGATACCGCTATTTTGGCCTCCTTTTAAAGTTTTTCTGGGTGTCTTGGAATGTCTATCTGGGTTTCTAAACATTAGAAAGCATACTTTTACACTGTGATTCAGTATGGCTTTTATTTTGACAAACCATGTGTGACTGATGATTACAAAACTCCAATACCAGAAAGCATTCCCTCTCCTCATTCCTGTAGCTTCTGATGCTAAAAAGTAAGTATGTGCGTGTGTGAGTGAGTGAACATCTGATACATGAACCTCTGACTTTGTAAAAATCCGAAAACCATTGATGACACCAACACAATTCCTCACATTTTCTTTTTCATAAAAGAGAGATTTGAATCACTTGTTGGTCTGGAACTATTTCCTCTTTCAGCGCCAACTCCATCCATAGGAGAGCTCCTCGCCGTGAGATAGAAAAGTAGGCCAGTGTAAAAGAGGATATCTGGCATGGCCATAAAAAGATGGACAGGAAGAGAGAGTGTGTGTGCCAGGAACATCTAATTAGAGGAACACATAGAAAAAGCCAGAGGAAGAGAGGGAATAAATCATATAAGGCGTAACTTTAGAGCCAATTCATTTTAAATTGATTTGTTTGTTTAGTTAAGAATATTTAATTAATTATTGTCTAATGAATTGTAAAACTTATTGTTTTGATTATGAATTTATGATAATATGGATGACTTTTATTTTGGCATTGTTCCAACAATGTGTGGAAAGGAAGTCCATGTGTGACTATATAACTTTATTGACACTCATTTGGAAAAATGTGTAAATTCTTCATTGTTCCATCCATATATATATATATATATATATATATATATATATATATATATATATATATACACTACTGATCAGAAGTTTGTATCAGTAAGTTTTTTTAGCATGGATGCACTAAATTAAATAAACTGATCAAAAGTGACAGCAAAGACTTTTGTTATATGTTCACCACGTCAAGTCAGGACTTTTGTTGTATTTCCTGTATAGTGCCATGTTTGTAGTTCATTGTATTTTCCCCTGTTGATTAGTCAGATTGTTCCCAGGTGTTTTGTTCGTTCGTTATCCCTTGTGTATATATAGCCCTTGTGTTTTCCTTGTCAGTTGATGTTTGCTATGGATGTCTGGTGCATGTTCATGTGCACTTGTGGTCTTGTTGACTTACAATGGCCATTGCGTGTGTGTATCCTTTAAGTCCACAAGACCTTAGGGTGTCCCATTTATCATTCTAGGTTTCAGAAGGGTGCTTGCTTGCGCCCTCGATGCACACTTTTGCCGGGCCAGCTCCACAGCTTCTACTTCTACTTGACAGTCAAAGCAGCATTACATCATGAAAGTGTGGACTCGGAGGAAGACCATGAGGGCTTAGTGCTTCATTTGAAAATGAAAAAAGTGAAAAGTGAAAGTGACGTGAACACTGGGACAGGGACTATCAGTTCCCTGTGTTCCCTGGTTTCCGGTTCTTGTGTTTATTGTTTTGTTGTATGTTTTAACAAAACTCCTGCAGTTAGATCTGCGTCTCTGCCTGCCATCTATTCAATAGTGTTACAGATTGACTGACCACAGATAGAGCTAGCAGGGGTTCAACTCATCCTCCTCCGCTAGGGGCTACACGGCACAAGCTCCGACGGCCACGGAACTTGTTCCACCACTGACCTCACCGGCCAGCACCATCCTGGCCACTGGATCGGTCCAGGTGGATGAGAATGGCATCCAGTGTGGCTGATCCAATGTTTATGTCGGTGTGAGTGCCTGTCATCTCAAGCCCGGCGTCTCAGCACTCTCAAGTCAGCACTCAGCGCTCTCAAGTCAGCACTCAGCACTCTCAAGCCCAGCGGGCCCAGCACTCTCTAGCCTCGTGGTCCTAGTGCTTCCTAACCTATTGGTCTTTTCTCAGGGCTCTCAGTAATGGCAACAGTCTTTTTGTGTGTCTGGACTGCACACACTGTCCCTGAGGTGGTGGCGTCCACTACGATCATGGAGGTCACTTCAAAACTCTCTGTGCTCCCTGATGACTCTGTTATGGCCATGGAGGCATACTCTTAAATAGAGGTCTTCACAGGTCCAAAAATGTGAACCCGAAGAGACCCGTAAATGTGCTACACGGAATCAAACCATACCTGTGTGTTATTTGAAAATTGGACCCGGACCCGTGCAGAACCGAGAAATGCTATAAATGTACTACTCTGGAGCTGATGCAGACCTGTCTATTATTTGAAGGCTGGCCGGGAAGACACAGACCTGACTGGACTCGATCGGCACATATTCCACAGCAAATTGCAAAAATAAAACTTTTTGCCTTACTTCCAATTACTTACTTCCTTCTCTCTTGTACCTGACTGTGATGCATACAATCCTCCTTGCCAAGACAGTTCAATCCATGTTATTCCTCTCTTGCCAATTGAAAGAGTATGTTTAATCCACTCATTATTCCAGCTTCAAAAGTCCACTTGCTGTCACGGTGATGAATGACAAATGCGACTTTGCAGTTTTGTATTTTTTTGCATCTCGAGTCAACTTACATAAGATAACTTTGACTATTTGGCCTTTTAAACTATACTAACGCAATAAACTTTTTTTAACGCAATTTAAGTGTCATAGAAAACATTTATGTCATAGTTTATCTCAGATTTTGTTGCCGATTTGAAATGTTATTTAAATGTGAGTGTTCAATGCTGCAAGCAGTTTTTGAGTTTGTTTGCATTTACTGTTGCACACAATAGGAACAGGAAAACTCATGATAACTGTGCGCTCTACCCGCTCTGCTTCTGGTAGATGAGGTCGCTCGTGTTTTTTTCACCTTATTTCCCAGCTCACACCTTTCTCATCCTAATTTTAACTGTTACAAGTTAAAATACACACGCACAGCGCTAACTGACTCTGATCACTGCCGGGTGTTCTCCGATCAACTTGGGTATTACACACAATTTTAAACAGACCCGGAGTAATAGACCCGGCTGACCATTTCAAATACAGACCCGGACCCGAACCCGTACGGGTCCTGGGTCCTCTATGAAGACCTCTACTGTGAACTCTCAGTATCCCCCATCGGGGTGCTCCCGAACTTTGTGTAATCCCTGTCTCTGCTGTGCCATGGTACCCTGATCCCCCATGGTGCCTAGATCCGCCAGCTTCACCATGGTGGTCCCTAGCCCCATGTATTCCACCGTTGTCCACTACTCTGCCCTGATGGTCTCTTGCTCTGTTGGCTCCACCTAGACCCCCTAAATTACCAGCTTCACCTAGGGTCTCTTGCTCCTCCTCCACCTTGGTGGCTTCTAGCTACACCTTGGTCACCTCCAACTCTGCCTGCTCCACCTTAGTGGCCTTCAGCTGCGCCTGCTCTGCCCTGGCTCCCCTCCCTGCTTGCTCCAACCTGGTTCCCTGAACTCACCTCCACCTCATGGGCCTGGCAAGCCTCCACTCCACCAGCCAGGACTTCTGCTTTAGGGTTTTGTTGGCCAGGGAGCATCTGGAAACCTTCTTTTATTGTTGTATTTCCTGCTTCTAGTGCCATGTTTGCAGTTCATTGTAGTTTCTCCAGTTGGTTAGTCTGATTGTTTCCAAGTGTGTCTTGTTAGCTTGTTACCTCTTGTGTATTTATAGCTCTTGTGTTTCCCTTGTTCCTTGTCAGTCGATGTTTGCTGCGGATGTCTTTAGATGGTGCATGTTTCAGTTCCCTGCGTTCCCTGGTTTCCAGTTTGTGTCTATTGATTTGTGTACGTTTTAATAAAACCCCTGCACTTGGATCTGCATCTTCACTTCCCTTTTCCTTGAAATTTTCCCTGATATGTGTCTTTCCCTTGTATGTGTGTATGTGGTTCAGGGATGCCCTACGTTATGGGGACAAAATGTCCCCACAAAGATGCCAATATCCAAAATACTTTGGGACATGTTTTGGTCCCTATGAGGAATACAGCCTATAAAATAAAAACTAAATGATGTTTTTTGAAAATCTAGAAATGCAAAAAGCTTTCTGTGATGAGTAGGTTTGGAGTTAGGGGTTAGAATATGCAGTTTATGCAGTATAAAAATCATTATGTTTATGGAAAGTGCCCATAAAACATGGAAATGCAGCATAAGTGTGTGTGTGTGTGTGTGTGTGTGTGTGTGTGTGTGTGTGTGTGTGTGTGTGTGTGTGTGTGAGAGAGAGAGAGAGAGAGAGAGAGAGAGATGAGGTAATGGCTAGAGAGAGCTCTTATCAGCTGGAGAGGGGGGACCAGGTGCATTTCCTGAACTCTGGGCCCAGGTGCCACAAAAGCTCTTTTGTTCAAGCCTGTTCCCTGACTCTGCACTAAAGCAATGATTCAGCCCGGCTCCTTCCCCTCTCCAACCTGGTCCTTCTCTTTCTCTTGTCCTGTTCCAGAGAGACCAATTAGAGACAATGCAAGTAGGTTAGCCTGCCCATTAACTGAGGGCATTGTTAAGCACAATGCCAAGAGGATTGTACGCTAACAATAAAACCCATAAGCCGGTACTAGAGTGTCACTGACATTGTTGGGCTAAACCAAGAGTGCCATTTTGTTCCTATGGAGCATGCGTGTGTGTGTGTGTGTGTGTGTGTGTGTGTGTGTGTGTGTGTGTGTGTGTGTGTGTGTGTGTGTGTGTGTGTGTGTGTGTGTGTGTGTGTGTGTGTGTGTGTGTGTGTGTGTATTGGGGAGAGAGAGTGTGCGCTGGGTCACAGACTGCACAGACCAGTTTCTCGTCACTTAAATAGAATCTCTGTGTTCCACTTTTCTATCCTATCTCTTTATCCCTTTCTGTTCCTGGACATCTCCATCTCTCACCCACTGACCCCCGTGCGCACAAAGACAGAGAGTCAGTCTCTCTACTCCCCTGATAATGATGGGAAAAGGATGATGTAATGCCCCCAGCCAAAGGGTTTTGAGAGAGATGAGGTTGCTTTTAAAAGGCAAACTCTCGTGGGCCTGTCTGGGGGTCTTGACCTCTGACCTCGGGGGTCACGGATTCTCCCACTATTGAGGGAAATCAGTTTTGCTTGTGCATTTACAGCACAATCATCACAATCAGCACACTCCTCCTGTGCATAAAGAACGCTGTGTCTTCATTTTTAAATGGCTTTATGGTTTTGCCCCTACAGTACCTCAGCAATATCATGACTAAATATATTCCACATCACTCAGATCATCTAACTGCAGCACCTAAACCTCTAATTCTGTTCCCAAAGTAAATTGGTTTACATTTTTTTTATTATTTTACATACTATTTTGTATCTACAATGTCCTTTGTATTGTTTAGTTGAAGTAGCCACCAAATGTATCTTATTTTAATTTATCATAAAATATAAAACGGCAATATTGCAAAATATTGCTACAGTTTAAAATAACTATTTCTATTGTAATATGTTTTGACATGCAAAACGGAATTTTCAGCATCATTACTCCAGTCTTCAGTTTCACACGATCCTTCATAAATCCTTCTAATATGCTGATTTGGTGCTCAAGAAACATTTCTTATTATAATCAATGTTGAAAACAGCTGCTTTATATTTTTGTGGAATTATTATTTTTTTAGGATTCTTTAATTAACAAAAGTTTAAAAGAACAGCATTTATTCAGAACATCATGGGAACCACCAAATACTACTTGCAATCCCATTTATGGGACATTTTGGTTAACAGAAAAAAATCAATCATGTCTGACTGCATATAAAACACTTTCCACAATGGCACTCATACCCTAAAACCTTTGCATGATGTTAAAATCACACCACTAGGTGTCAGTAAGTAAAAGACAACTGCCATAAATAGTGCAACATAAACTAAAATTACCAAGTGCACTTGTAGTCCAAAGCTATGGTTTCTCTGCTCTCTATTTATCTCTAGATATCCCAGTGGACAGTTTTGACCCCACTTAAGTGTGTGGGAATGAGTGGTTGCCCTTGGCGACAGTACTTTTTGCCTGTGACAATGCTGTTATTCCAAATGACCTTAAGGGTATTTATAAACGCACCTCGCACCTCATATCTCTATCTCTATCTCTATCTCTCTCTCTATATCTCTCTCTCTCTCTCTCTCTCTCTCTCTCTCTCTCTCTCTCTCTCTCTCTCTCTCTCTCTCTCTCTCTCTCTCTCTCTCTCTCTCTCTCATCTTTCTTCCTGATCTCTTCATTTTCCCTCTCTCTCTTTCCCTCAGTCTCCCGCTATCCTCTCTTTCACTGCTTGATTATCTAGATTCTATGCTCCTTCCAAGCCATTGGAATCTGGGTCAGAACTCACAGCTGCTCTGGATCAAGGGCTAGTGTTGGACCAACACTGAGGTTGATATTAGATTTTCATCAACTATAAATCAATAGTGACAAAACAATGATTATAGAGCCATTTAGCTCTAACGCTATTGCCAAGGTAATCCAGTAATGCAATAACCATTATAGACAGACCAAAATGTGACATGACATAAATCACCCTACTAGTTTAGTTACTAAACAGCAGGAACTGGTCAAATGTATGCATAGCTCCACCTGACCACAATATGTGAGCTATTATTTATGAAGCTGCTCATAGCCAGTCTAAAAACAAGACAATACATAGCAATACAAAAAACAAAAAAAAACTAAAGTGAAGATAACACCTTAGTGGTTTTGTATGTACGTGGCAGTAGATCTGGCAGATCTAGCAGATCAAATTCAAGCAGATTGAGTGCGTCAACATCTGGCAGAGAGGACAGCTTTACTTGCCAAAGCCAAATGCACTGCAATGAAAACATGCTATAGAGAAGAAAGAAGAGGAACTTAGAAAGATGAAGGAGGTGTGCGCTCAAAAGAGACCGTTCATGCACAACTCTCTACAGCCTTCAATCAAATCAGAAGATCCAAAGGCTTTACAGGCCTACACATTGGAGTTGGAAGTTCACATTGGAAGACTTGGAGTTCACTGAGGAAGAACTGGACATAGTCTGCAATTTGAGGCGTATTACTCTCAAGCTCCCATACAAGCTCGGAGAGAGGTTGCTCACAAAGACATTTGAGTTAAAAGAACAAAGGAGTAACAAGGTAAAGATGGTAAATCTTGACAAGCTAACATTGTCTCAGATCCAATATTTGGTGATATTCAAAGCTCAACCCTAAGTAAAGGAAAGCCAAAATCCTAGTGAAGCCCAAATCCAAAGGCATTTTTGCTACCAATGTGCATGTGAACTCATCACAGACCGCATCTACAGATTCACAGCCCTCATTATGTCTCTACTGTAACAATGGACGTGAGTTGATGTTATGCTTGCAGTTTGAAAAGCACCCAAACAGGGAAAAGATAAACTTTATAAGACAAAATGGAATCTGTTTCAGGTGTTTAACCAAAGGAGGACATATGAGTGAAGACTGCACAAATCATCTTAGCTGCACCAAGCACGTTACACATTACAGCATTGGAATCATTCAAACAAACTCTTTTAATGAGAGATCAAGAGAAGACAATGCTGAAATGTCTGTAGAAGATAAAAGATTAATCAAGTCTGCGGTCAATAAAGTTGAAAGACGGACATTACATTCTTAATCTACCTTTTAGGAAAGATGACACAGTGTTGCCTAACAATTATCAAGTGGCAGGACAGTGACTTCAAAGTTTGAAAAGAACATTCAAAATGAATTAACAATTCAGAACAGGCTATAATGAATTTCTAACAGAAGTCATAAATAAGGGCTATGCTGAAGAGGTGCCGCAACAAGAGCTGAAAAGATCAGATGGCAAATTGTGGTACATCCCACATCATAAGAGTAGTCTTTGACTGTTGTGCAACCTTTCAAAGCAAATCTCTAAACTGAGAACTTCTTCAGGGTCCTGATTTGACCAGCGCAGTTTTAGATGTCCTGAGTAGTGGTTTTGACAGACATCAAAGCAATGTTCAATCAGGGCAGAGTGTCAAGATCGGATGTTGACTTTTTGCAATTCCTCTGGTGGCCAGGTGGTGATGTCAGCATGCCTTCAGTGGAACATCTAATGATGGTACATCTATTTGGGGCAGTGTCATGACCAAACAGCCAAAGATAACAAAGGCTGTTTTCGAACTGTGGTGATAAGCGCTGTTGAAAACAACTTCTATAGCTGCGTTTCCACCGAAATTACCCGGAAAAAATTGTCCTAGGAACTTTTTTTCCCCAGGAACTTTTTTCTCCCCCAGACCTGTTGCTGTCTACCTTTCCATCACGTTGTAAAGTACCGTGAAGATTAGACAAATTAGTCTGGTGACATAGGACTGCCCACGACTTTCCAGTTCCCACAGGATTTCGTCCTCTACATATAAGCTTAATAAAGCCTGAACCTTGTCGTCGGTCCATCGGTCGTAACTCCATTGTTGATTCAAATAGCAAACAACACTTACTGCAAGCACTGCAGCAGACTTTTAAAAATGGTGGTTGAAATAAAATGCTGCGTGGAGTCAACCAATCAAAATGTTGCGTCCCATTGCAAAATGTTCAAGTCCCACCCCCCAAAGTTTCTGAAAAAGTAAACCTCGTGAGCAGGGATTTTCTGAGGAGGACATTTACCCAGAACTTTATTTAGACCCAGGTCCCTTCAGTCAAAACACACTGAGTACATCCTGAAAGTTCCTAGTTCCTGGGGAAAGTTCCTGCGGTGGAAACGCGGTTTATGTGGATGACTGCTTGAAGTCACTTCCAACAGAGCATGAAGCAGTAAAGACCTAACATCTCTGTCAAATAGGAGGATTCCACCTTACAAAATGGGTGGAAGACATAGCTTAGAATGTAAAGGAATTGGATCTTGACAGAAAAGCTTCCCACTGAAAGAGCCCGTGGATTGTTCTGGTGCGTGGAGAATGATTTGTTTAAGTTCAATATCACTGTCAAGTGCAAATCCCACACCCGAAAAATCAGTTGTGAGCATGGTGCTCACACCATGATTCACTTGTATTTTGGGTCCCTTTACTCTACCTGCTCAATTACTTCTCCAAGACATCTGTAGGAGTAAATATGGTTAGGATGAGGAAATACCACAGGCTGCAGCGGATAAGTGGACAAAGTGGATAAAGGATCTTGATGATATACAAGATTTCAGAGTGGCACATTGCGTAAAACCAACTGGTTTTGGAATGCTAAAGCAAGCAGAACTGCATAATTTCTCTGATGCCAGTGAACAAGGATACAGCACAGTGAGTTACTTGAGATTGATCAATGATATGCACACTGTACAGTGCATGTGTCTCATGTTGGGGAAAGCCAGTGTGGCCCCACTTAAGCAAGTGGGTGCTAGCAGTCAGAGTGGACATTATGGTAAGGAAAACATTGGAGCTAGATCTCAAAAGCTCAGCGTTTTGGACTGATAATCAGTCAGTGCTTAAATACGTCGTAAATGAGAATGCAGAATTTCGCACATTTAACTAATAGGATCTCTGTTATTAAAGAAAACACAGCTTTAACTGGAAATTAATCAGAACAAAGCAGAACCTTGCTGACCTAGCATCAAGATGGGGGAGTGGCAGCACATTGGTGAAGTGTAAAGAGTGGACCCATGGACCAGACTTTCTATAGAAGAGAGAAGAGGAATGGCCTAAAGAGTCCATGGGTCCCATGTCTCTCTTACTCGTTGATCTTGACGTTAAACCACTGTGAACACCCCTGTGTATAGTACTGTCATTAAAGAAAAGGAAAATCCTACCTGCCAACTGCTTAACTATAAAAACATAAAGTGTTTAAAAAATCAAGCATTCTGCTTTAGTTCAGGCAGGCCACGTAGTCAAGCTCCACTATCAGCTGAAAAAAAAATTCCAACCCCGCTCATATCAGCTGATCCTATTCCTATGCACTCAGTTGGCAACTCTGAAACAGGGCGTCTTAAGCATAGCTTCAGTTCAATCTGCTGCTTGGCTGCTTCTGCTGCACGCTGCTTTGCAACCCACCTCCACCCCAGTTTCTCCCTAAACTGTGTTTAACTTAATGTCATTCAGTTGTCATTAATGCATACTCTGGGAGGGCAGTGAAACCCCCATTTAGCACAGTTTAAAAATGGGAGGTTGTCCCCAGAATCTGCTGCTGTTCCTTGTCTTGGAATTTAGAACAGAGCCATATCGCCAAATGTAAATTTTGTGCAAAATATGCCAATAAAAAGTTGACTAAAAGTTCGTCTATGGTGTTTTTGACTTAAGTGGACCTGACTGAACTGTCAGTTATGGTATTCTATTTCACGTACGATGTTGCCTTAGGAGGCAGCTGCTTATGCAGGCAGTAGAAAGCAAGGCAACTCGGTTTTGGAACAAAGATAGATGCCATTAATCCAACCAACACTGACATGACTGAATCACATATCTTGACACAATGTATCCGAATTCTTACTCACACACCCAAAAATACCAGAATTATATTCCCCATACCATGAGATGAACTACATCCAATAATGCCAAAAATAAATATTACAAAAGTGTAAAAACAGAAACAGACAGTGCCCAGTAATTCACTCTCTCTTCCAAAACACACAGACACACACAGGGACTCCCTCATTAAGTGTATTGCAGAAATGCTGATGTCATGAAAATGAATCAGTTGACCTCTTTTTGGCTGAGAAGTGAGTGTGATCACCCACATACAGGTTCATTAAATCTCTGTGTGAATGTGTGTATTTCAATTCACAGACAATACACTGAGGGATCAGATCACAAAAGTGTACAGAGAATGTGCTTTAAAGCACGTAGGCTACGAAAGGAACGTGAGAGCAAGCGAGTGGCACTCCTATTTCTGAGCAAGGAGAGGAGAAATCGCTGAGCTCATTGTCTCAAGAGAGACAGGGTGCTGCGAAGAGAATGTTCTGAAAATTAGAAGCCCCGGGGTATCTTGACACCCAAAAGCCCAGGTCAACATGAGGGCCAAAGCCCTATTACATGTACCCATCTGAAGTGCACATATTTGATTTCCTCAATAGCAGAAAGATATTAAAGATAAAGATTAATTAAAGATTAAATAAAATATTTGGTTAATAATTGACTCTAATTACACCATTCAAAGATCAAAAGCATATTTCTTTTACCGACAGTCATTACAAATTGACCATTTATCCTGACATTTTTTGTAAGCAACATATGAATCAAAAATTACATTTAAAATCAACATTTAGGAATTTGTTTGACGCTTTTATCCAACTGCATTCAATGTGTTATTAGTTCATGTATACCCTGGCAATTGAACCCATGACCTTACCATCACTAGTGCTATATTCTCTACTAAGGATGCAATGCATTTAAATTCATTTTAGTCAAAATTTACCAAAACGTATATATTTATATTTATATATAATGAAAAAGACTTTAAACCAAGCTCTTTGATTCTATAAGAGACTCTTTACTCTTTTTTGATCTTATATTGTACAATGCCATTGTTCCTTAAATTAAGAAAGTGAGTTATTCATTTTCTATAATAATTTTCATTATGCAGAAGGGATGGTTACACAAAGAAAATAATAAAGAATTTCTGAACCATACCACATTCCCTATGGACACATATGCATGTATGTATGTATACATGCAATTATATATGCATGTATTTTTGCAAGTATTGAGGCATGTATGCAAGTATGTATGAAAGCTAGTATGCATGTATGTAAGCTAGTATGTTTGCATGTATGAAAGCTAGTATGCATGTAAGAAAGCTAGTATGCATGTATGTAAGCTAGTATGGATGCATGTATGTAAGCTAGTATGCATGCATGTATGTAAGCTAGTATGCATGCATGTATGTAAGCTAGTATGCATGTATGTAAGCTAGTATGTATGCATGCATGTAAGCTAGTATGTATGCATGTATGTAAGCTAGTATGCATGTATGTAAGCTAGTATGTATGTAAGCTAGTATGTATGTAAGCTAGTATGTATGTATGTATGAAAGCTAGTATGCATGTATGTAAGCTAGCATGTATGCATGTATGAAAGCTAGTATGTATGTAAGCTAGTAGGCTGTATGTATGTATGAAAGCTAGTATGCATGTAAGCTAGTGTGTATGCATGTATGAAAGCTAGTATGCATGTAAGTTAGTATGTATGTAAGCTAGTATGTATGCATGTATGAAAGCTAGTATGCATGTATGTAAGCTAGTAGGCTGTATGTATGTATGAAAGCTAGTATGCATGTATGTAAGCTAGTATGTATGTAAGCTATTATGCATGTATGTATGAAAGCTAGTATGCATGTATTTATATATGCATGTAAGCTAGTATGCATGTATTTATATATGCATGCATGAATGTAAGAATGAAAGCTAGTATGCATGTACACATGCAAGTATGAATGAATGTATGTATGAATGTATTTATTAATTTATTTTTTAACAAATTACATTTTATTAATTTAAACATCCCAACTGTGAACATCATTGTTGTTTTTGCCTTGATTACATATCTAAAAGGAAAGCTGACAAATATGTCAGAAGAGCTTTTTTTAGCAAATAGGCTATTTAGTATATATTCAGTCTCCTCCATTGAGCAGTTTGAAAGAAATAAACATA
Source organism: Paracanthobrama guichenoti (assembly GCA_018749465.1). Taxonomy (NCBI): domain Eukaryota; kingdom Metazoa; phylum Chordata; class Actinopteri; order Cypriniformes; family Gobionidae; genus Paracanthobrama; species Paracanthobrama guichenoti. The sequence continues at coordinate 10,653,318 of CM031962.1, read as the reverse complement.
AGAAGTAAAAGATATGTAAACGTGTGTAGGGTATTTTTGAATCTGACTGAGAAGATAAACAGTTAGAGTAACTTTTTCCTATTGATCAGATTATTTCAGGTCTACACCAGCCCTTTCAATCCGATCGAAAATTCAGTTGGATGGAGCTTTATCAGATCTTTTGAGGTGCTTACATGAAGGCTTTCAATCCAATTAAGCCATCAATCCGATTACTAACAGATTTTTTGGATGCATGTAAACATAACTAGTGTAAACCAGCCTGGACAAGCAAGCAAATTCATTAAGGATGACAGATGTTTCAAACAAAATCAGAACGTTTCATTCCGAAATTCTGAGGCATTTAAGCCACTGGACATTACAGTATTCTCTTCAGATGTCCTCACTGTTGTACCAGTGCCACTGAATTTGACTTCACCAGACACCCTCATCCAGCATGTCATCGAGCATTTTCATATTTCATATGGTAACATTCACACAATTTTATGGTTTTTCTGTGGCCCATCTGAGAGGAGGTCCAAGAATGTGGCTCTGTCATATTGCATGAGAAGGTTGCGTAGTGCAAAAGCATAAAACACCATTTCCCGGAAAGACATTTGGTTCATTTAGAAACCGCTGCAATCTACGAGCCAGACAAAAACACTCAGCAGTTTAATAGCAAAACATCATCAGTCCAGTGTTCTGTCAGAGGCATAACTCGTGTGCTTGGCCACCATCTGTAATTATCACCCGTGCATGTATATCGCATGCCTAAGCTAATCGGCACAGCCTACGACTGAAAGTGTGTTCCAACGCTTCAAAAGACGTGTCATATATTGTACATCGACAGTCATTAAGAAAATATTTGTTTGCGCGTTAAACCGATGATCCCCCTCATGATGGCTGTTAAGAGCTTGGCAATGAGACAAGACAAAATGGCACCTCATCATCACCTCAAGAATCTTTTCTGGAACAAATTTGACATGAGTGAGAGCCACTATTTATTCGCTGCTAAATATTTGAGCTGAGATGTCTTTTATAGAGAGGTTGTATATTGAGATTAGGCCTTTTTTATCCAGTGTGTTAAATTTATTCTCTTTCTCTTTCAGTTCACCTTTTGACAGCAGGCTTTGTGTACAGACTGTGGGAAAGTTTCCTTTCCTGATGAGGTCATTCCTTCAACCCCCCCCAACCCCTACCAGATCTGTTTCACACACACACACACACACACACACACACACACACACACACACACACACACACACACACACACACACACACACACACACGAAGGAGGTATACAACAAGGTCTTGGCTTTTCGGCTGGTTGTGTATGCACACATATGATTGTGATGAAGGTCACGTGTGGCTTTTGTGGTGATACTGAAGGACAAAGAGTACCCATGATAAAGGAAAAAATTCTAGTTTAGCACTTTTGTGTTCATGGTGATTTCATGTGAATTTTAAAAACTTTTATATCATTTTAAGCAACGATTCAATTGAATAACTCTAAATATGACGTGGTGTAACCATGAAGTAAGAAAAGTAATAGCACTTTCCTTACACCTATACATGTGTACACATATTAATCATTATTATCAAAAACATTCTTACGTTTTTCAAGGTGAAATTTATTTTTTAAAATAAAGATAATATAAATAATAAATACTAAGTTTTTTTTTGGTTTTTTTGTTGAGGAATTGCAACATGACATCTTAAAACCTGAACTAACCTAAAAAGGTCAAATGACCTGATATTTTACTTTAGTCGACACACAGATGGTCTGCTGGGTCCTCTCTATCAGGGTCATTTCCTTCTTTTTCTTTTTTTATGAGTTGGCCAGACCACATGATTTGGTGGACAAAATATTTCAAATATTAATAAGCATTTGTTTCTGAAAAGTTATACTCATACATGCGTATACAAACAATAGAACATATAGAATTGAAGAGGTTTTCTTTTCTTTTAACAAAGCTTTTTTTCTTCATTATGATGAACGAGATTGTATCACCCTGACATTTTTTACTTTGCACCCCCCAAAAATATCAAAAATTTAATTCTGGAATTAAATGTTTATGATACAAAAAATGTAATTCAGTGTATTCATTGCATTTAATAAAACTACAAATACCTCTCAACCATATGTGTCAGACTGCAACACAAACCCTCAACCAGTTTTTCCCTTTCATTTTAATTTGTTAAAGTTTTTATTTTCATTTTTATTCATTTTTTTTTTTTTTTTTTTAGATCTCTCTCTGTAATTAATGTATATAATATTGCCAAAAGTGTTGGGACGCCCCTCCAAATCACTGAATTCAAGTGTTCCAATCACTTCCATGACCACAGGTATATAAAATCAAGCACCTAGACATGCAGACTGCTTCAATTGGAAGCAATTGTGAACAACAGCAACTCAGCCACAAAGTGGTAGGCCACGTAAAATCACAGAGCGGGGTCAGCGCATGCTGAGGTGCACAGTGTGCAGAAGTCGCCAACTTTCTGCAGAATCAATAGCTACAGACCTCCAAACTTTGTGTGGCCTTCAGATTAGCTCAAGAACAGTGCGTAGAGATCTTCATGGAATGGGTTTCCATGGCCGAGCAGCTGCATCCAAGCCTTAAAATCACCAAGTGCAATGCAAAGCATCGGATGCAGTGGTGTAAAGCACACCGCCACTGGACTCTAGAGCAGTGGCGACGTGTCCTCTGGAATGGCGAGTCATGATTCTCTGTCTGGCAATCTGATGGACGAGTCTGGGTTTGGCGGTTGACAGGAGAACGGTACTTGCCTGACTGCACTGTGCCAAGTGTAAAGTTTGGTGGAGGGGGGGTTATGGTGTGGGGTTGTTTTTCAGGGGTTGGGCTTGGCCCCTTAGTTCCAGTGAAAGGAACTCTTAATGCTTCAGCATACCAAAATATTTTGGACAATTTCATGCTCCCAAGTTTGTGGGAACAGTTTGGGGATGGCCCCTTCCTGTTCCAACATGACTGCACACCAGTGCACAAAGCAAGGTCCATAAAGACATGGATGAGCGAGTTTGATGTGGAGGAACTTGACAGTCCTGACCTCAACCCGATAGAACACCTTTGGGCTGATTTAGAGTATAGACTGCAAGCCAGGCCTTCTCGTCCAACATCAGTGCTTGACCTCACAAATGTGCTTCTAGAAGAATCAAAAATTCCCATAAACACACTCCTAAACCTTGTGGAAAGCCTTCCAGAAGAGTTGAAGCTGTTATAACTGCAAAGGGTGGGCCAACTCCATATTAAACCCTATGGATTAGGAATGGGATGTCATTAAAGTTCATGTGCATGTAAAGACAGGCGTCTCAAAACTTTTGGCAATATAGTGTGTGTGTATATATATATATACACACACCTCTAAGTCAGTCTAACATTTTTCAGATATTTTTCTTTTTAATTAGCATTTTTATGTTTTTCTTTTACACTAATCAGTGACATTTTTGAAAATACAGCATTTCAATAACTGACTAATAACCTTTTCATTTCCATTAAAGTCAAATTACTGAACCTCAGTATAGGAGCCTGATATATATATATTTATTTCAAGTAACATTTTTTATTTTTTTTTGGTTCTAGTTTTAGTTTAACTATAATAACCCTTCACCCAACCACGTACTGCACGTACCCCTGTCTATCACATTTCATTCAAATACAAATTGTCAGTGAACTCTTGCACCCCCAACCCAGAAATAATTAAGCTCAGGGTCAAAGTCTGTATCCATACAGAAAATACCACCTCAGGGCCACACTTATGACACTTTCACAATGCGCCTTTATGGCCAAAGCTCACGTTCCCCAGGTGATGTTGGAGCTCAACGGCAAGCGAAAACTTGCAAAACTAAACATACACAAAAAACACAGAGCTCACAGTCGTGACCATGAGTCTGATGAAGAGGAATGGCTGACACACACAGCTCTCCAGACATACACACACACAGGTCTTTGTTTTAGATATGTGTAATACACTCACAGCGCTTAATCAAACTCTCCCGACTGACTCTTTTCCAATGTGTGCGTTTATGCAAACATGTGGAGACCTGCGGGGTGTTGAGATGAATTGTGTGTGTGTGTCTGGAGAGTTGCATGACTGGCATTCCTCTCAATCATACTGAAGCCCATAGTGAGAAGGTTAAAGAAACAGAAAAGTAAGAGAACACACTCTCAGAGCTTGTTGTATTTGGGAAGGTGGGTCAGAAGGGGGCGCTCAGCTTAGCTGACTCAGAAAACACGTTTTCTTTCTCAGTTTCTTTGTGTCTCATTCTTTCTTGTTTAATTTCCACCTCCACCCCCTTGCCCCGAGCCTGTATAAAGGGCAGTTTGTTTAATCAGTAATCACATCTGAACAAGTGAGACACTATCTTTATATCCGACCAAACCTCTGAATAAGCAAACCATTATACTACCCTCTCTCTCTCACCAGTGAATATAGTGAGCTCATGCCACCTGCAGTCTACCACACTATGCTGATTCAATGTCTTTGATATTGTCATGTTGTAATATTAAAGCTTTTCTTGTCCTACGACACAAAGTCCTTGCTACTTGACAGAAGTGTCCCGAGGAAACAGTTTTCAAACTAATTTCATCCTGTTTATGGGAATTGTAACATACCTGTAAAAAAGTTTGGCATTCATTCATCTCAATGGCATTTGCTCGGCTGGTGCACACAGACCTGGAAACACATAACATGGATGCTTCATGAGGATTTTGTGAGCCAATCACCTCATTTCTACATGTCATGTGACTGATCATGCAACATAAGAAATTGCTTCAGCAGACAACACATACACTATTAAGCACCCTTCAAAACATATCAGAATTAGATTGTAAAAAAAAAAAAAAAAAAAAATGATACATATAATTCAGTCAGAATACACAACTACTTTTGAATGGAATTCAATGGAGAAACTAACAATAATTATAAAGTTTTAATAATCATTTTAATTCTATGAGAATTCCACACCACAAATTCCAGCTGATAAATGATAAACAATTGGCAGCCAATCAGATTCCATCTGACTTTAAAGCTGCAGTCCGTAAGTTTTGCTTCTTTGTCACCATCTCTGTTTGAAATCTGCAATTGCAGTTATTTCCAGAAGGTGGGTTGTGCATCGGCACGGCTTCTCAGCGCGGATGAATCTAAAAATTTTGAGAAGTTTGTGTGACTGTCATTCATTCACCGCACCAGTGTGGCTACTGTACTTCAGAATCACAGATTCTATGTCTAGAAGATAAGATATTAATAAGAATTTTCACCGGTATGTTTCATCTGAACAAGTAAGTAACATGTCTGCCACTTTTGTTCTGACCAATTGAGAAAAAAAGCATTACAATAAATCGCGCTACCAACGATGATTGAATCTAACGATCACTTAGCTCATATGACATCAAACTTATGTTAACAACATCAGCATTGCGTGACTACGTGTATTTAGTGTGTATTAGCGTTACCTGTAGATTTACATTTCTGTACAGTCTAATCTTTTGCTTTTGACTACGGGTGAATCTCCAGTTGTCACTGATGATTGTCGTTTGGACCATTCTGGATTACAATCTGACATTAAAAAGAAAAGGCTATAAATGATTCGCCACCTGCAGCATCCTCACATGCGATATAGCTAGCCGGACTCCTCCTTTATGCATAAAGACCATAATGACGCAAAGACGAACGGCGGCATGCTCGAATTTCCACCAGAACCACTCAAATTAGAACACAAGCTTACCATTGTGAATAGGGCTACGGAGATAGTTTTGAACACTGGCTGGTTACTTGCTCAAATTGATTTTGTATCATTTTTAATCAAAAAAGTCACAGACTGCAGCTTTAAAGAGCTTAAACATTTAAAGCAGCAGACACCATAAATGCAGTGAACGCTTACAGTAAACAATGTTATTGTACATTACTGTGGATGCTAATATCGTTATAGTTTTTATTCTTGGTGTGAACAGGGCATTACAGCAAAATTGCTGAACAAGTTAAAGCTATTTAGTTAAACTTTATGTCTGAATGCCTACTTCCATACTATATAGCATAATATATAGTAGCCTACTTCAGTATGTGAAATAGGCTTATGTGAGATAAGTATTATGTCCAAATTCATAGTATTCATGAATCAGTAGGTGAAAAGTACCTGGATGACTTACTACTTCAGGTCCAATTATCACTTTACTATCCCATGAAGCCACAGGAGAGGTTGTGATGGGCAGTGAAGCCATGTAACAAAGCTGGTAGGTCACATGACAAAGACAACATGACACATGTAGTAGTGTACATCCAAATTTCATACGCACACATTCATACTATATATGTTGCAAAGTAAATTCCAAACCAAATGAAGTTCTTACTATATAATAGGTCTACATGATTTTGGGAACAGCTAACATGTTTGTAGCTAGCTAGCTATACAAAATATCACATTTAATAGCACAGCCATTTTAAAGATAACTACCACTAACTCCTGAAGTTTGTTACAGCCATAAGGTAAGAAAACAAGTCAGCGTAACTAGCATTAGCATTTTGTGCATGATTGTGGCCTTAACCTGCAAGTGAACCAACTAGCATGTCGACAGAAGCTCATGATAGATGTCCTTTCATGACAAACAGTGTCCTAATTTAGTACCATACAATATCTTTATTGTTTTCTGTGCATGTATACACTCCATAAAACATCAGTTTTAAAAAAAAAAACAACCAAAGAGTTAGACGGTACAAAAAAAGTAGGCCTACAGTAAAGAAAACACGGTCCTTGCAGCTTAAAGCAAGAAAAATAAGTAATGGCACATGTTATGTCTGATTCAGATTTATTCCAAGTGAAACTTTTAAGTCAGAATTCTCTTTGATCAAGCATTTACACACTTGTTAAGTAAAAAATAAGATGAGTTTACATTATAACATGATATTACACGAGTAATGTCATGCTGCTTACCTCGAATGAGGTGATTTATCAAATAAGACGTTTTTAACACTCATGCCGCATAGATGAGTAAGAGAGGAGTATACACAGAGTTATATGATAAATATTTCCAAATTTATAAACAAAGTTAAGCCAACATGCTTTTTAAGGAAACCACTTGTCATTGACTGAAAATGTTAGCTCCGCACGTATAAACAAATACACAGATAAACAATAATGTACTGAATATTTTGAGCTATAAAAACATAAAAGTATTTGATAATGTATACACAAATATATTTATAAAATTGAAAACATTTAAGCTTTGTAAATTGATATGCGAAATGCTCTTTGGTCTGCATTTTGTGGATGCATGTGCCCAGACACAAATTAATCTACAGGTACACCTCCATTATTATTATTACTTACAAACGAAACCAGGAACCTCCGAAATACTGCAAATGAAACGCCAAAAATGTCTTCTAGGTAGCTCCCAAAAAAAAAAAAAAAAAAAAAAAAAAAGTACATTTTCCTCTTAGGCCTGCAACTTTGCTTTGAGCAGACTCGGTTTATGGCAGTCCGAGAGTGAGCCAAAGAAGTGTGGCGCCCCCTACTGGACGTGTCCTGTGATGCAACAGTACTGCATGGATTTCAAAGACGTCCTGTGGAAATCATCCTCCGAGCCGTCATCAGGAATGTAGCGATGCCCCATTTTGTCCAAATAACAGGGAGAAGTTTAATCTATTACAATACTGATGTTTCATTGTCTCAACGCCATCAGCAAGTGAAACTGATCGCATAACTGTAGCGAAACTATAAATATATATGTTATGGTCTTCTACATCTGAAGTTGAGGATGTGAAGTTGGTTCCCATCCCCAAGAATCTCAGTGTATGTTTTTTTCTATTTGGTCTTCTGAGAGCCTATCATCACCTTGGACACAAAGTTAACAATGGCGCTGGCGGGCTGCTCGGGGTCGTGTTCGGCAAACAAGTGACACACATTCTCTGTGCCGCTACCGCTTTTCCTCGCAATAAAGCCAAAGATCCTGTTACACACACACACACATGCACAACGATGAATAAATGTACACACATGTACAAGGAGCATGTTTAATCAACTACACGACTAGCATGTTTAAATCAACTACACTACTTCAAAACTGAGATTGAGACTCACTTTGCAGCTGTGCAGCCGTCTCGTGTCCATCTGTGAACAGATCAGTAGAGAAGTTACATTTAAATGTTAAATTGAATTAATTCAAATTGCACAATAAACATGCTAAACTTTTTTTTATTAAAAATGCAGAAAGTTTTCTGTGATGGTTGTGTTTAGTGGTAGGGTTAAGGGTTAGAAAATACCATTAGCTCAGTATAAAAACATTACGCCTATGAAATGTCCTCATAATGACGTGTGTGTGGGCATGGTGAGCTACATTGTTAGGAACAAATGTCCTCACAAGGATAGTAATACCAAACATTTTTGACCATGTGGGAACTATTTTTTGGTCCCCATGAGGAAATAACCCCCATAATTCATACTGAGTAAAAATGCTTAATGTATTTTGATGGGTAGGTTTAGGGGTAGGGAATAGAATATACTGTTTGTACAGTATAAAAATCATTTCTATGGAAAGTGTCCATAAAACATAGTAATCCAACGTGTGTGTTCATGTTTTTCTATCATGGTGGGGACTTCAACCTGAATGCACACTGACTCATGGGTAAATGGATTAATAAACATGCTAAACAGTGTTTTTTTTACTTCCAAAAATGTAGATGTAAGTAAATGTAGTTTTGTGTGATGGGAAGGTTTAGGGGTAGGTTTAGTGTAGGGGGATGGAATATATGGTTTGTACAGAATAAAAACCATTATGCCTATGGAGAGCTCCTGTAAACCACATATTCAAGTGTGTGTGTGTGTGTGTGTGTGTGTGTGTGTGTGTGTGTGTGTGTGTGTGTGTGTGTGTGTGTGTGTGTGTGTGTGTGTGTTACGTACTTCCTGTCCTGAGGATCCAGGGCACAGAATATTACTGTGTTGACAGCATAGTGTCTCCTGAAGAACAATCTGTAAACACAAAGTAATATAAAAACTCAAGACAACATTGTATGTATACACATTATGGTCACTGTGATTTTGCTAAGTAAGACATGTTCCTGGATCAACATATTTTATTGATCCTAACCCTGTCCCTACCCCTAAACATAACTTATCGCTAAGGGGATGCAATAGGTGAATAACACTGATGTAGAAGCACTTAACCCTAGTTGTAAGCCTAAACTTGACATAAACTGTAAATTTGTCCCTCAAATCTGATCACGTTCACCATACATATATACACCGATGAGGCATAACATATGACCATATGACCACCTTCCTAATATTGTGTTGGTCCCCCTTTTGCTGCCAAAACAGCAGCAAAGGCATGGAGCCGTCGAGGCATGGACTCCACTAGACCCCTGAAGGTGTGCTGTGGTATCTGGCACTAAGATGTTAGCAGCAGATCCTTTAAAGTCCTGTAAGTTGCAAGGTGGGGCCTCCATTGTTCGTTCAGCACATCCCACAGATGCTCGATTGGATTGAGATCTTGGGAATTTGGACGCCAAGTCAACACCTCCAACTCGTTGTGCTCCTCAAACCATTCCTAAACCATTTTTGCTTTGTGGAAGGGTGCATTATCCTGCTGAAAGAGGCCACAGCCACCAGGGAACACCGTTTCCATGGAAGAGTGTACATGGTCTACAACAATGCTTAGGTAGGTGGTATGTGTCAAAAGTAACATCCACATGGATGGCAGGACCCAAGGTTTCCCAGCAGAACATTGCCCAAAGCATTACAGTGCCTCTGCCGGCTTGCCTTCTTCCCATAGTGCATCTTGGTGCCATGTGTTCCCCAGGTAAGCGACGCACACACACCCGGCCATCCATGATGTAAAAGAAAACGTGATTCATCAGACCAGGCCACCTTCTTCCATTGCTCTGTGGTCCAGTTCTGATGCTCATGTGTGCACTGTTGGAGCTTTCGGCGGTGGAAAGCATGGGCACCCTGACTGGTCTGCGGCTACTAACAGGTGCCGTGATGAAGAGATAAATTAATAATTCAATGTTCACTAATAATTAGTGTTATTCACTTCACCTGTCAGTGGTCATAATGTTATGCCTGATCAGTGTATATATAAAATGTTATATATAATGTTTATGTATAACCTTACCATTCAAAAGTTCTACATTTACTTAAAGAACTTAAAATTACTTTTACTCATCAAGGATGCATTTAATTAATCAAAAGTGACAGCAAAGACATTTCATATTTAATATTAATAATATTACATAAAACAATCCTGAAAAAAGACAATTTCCACAAAAAAAAAATATATGAAGCAGCAACTGTTTTCAACATTGATAATAAGAGATTTCTTCAGCAGCAAATCAGCATATTAGAATGATTTCAGAAGGATCACGTGACACTGAAGATTGGAATAATGATGCTGAGAATTCAGCTTTGCCTCACAGGAATAAATTACATATTCAAATAGAAAACTGTTATTTAAAATTGTAATATTTCACAAAATCGCTGTTTTACTGTAATTCTGATCAAATAATTGCAGCCCTGGTGAGCATAAGACTCTTCTTTCAAAAACAAAAAAGTTATGCAAATTATTCAAAATACAACAACAAATTATACACAAAAACAACAGCTGTTTATGAGACATTGGACAAAACATTTCACACAACATTACCTACAATTAGTTTTCAAAATAGTAATCATCTCTGAATAATGTTGAAGTGGAAAAGTCATTAACACAAATGTGCCATTTCATTTCATGAAAATCTTGCCATTACATTATTACTAACTCCCCCTAAAAACCCACCTGACCATGCAATATGAATTCAAATTAAGAAACATAAAGAGAGAGACTTACTTCCTCTGGTTGTCTGTGAGGGTGATTCCCTGTGCAGACACTTTAAAGTGAACAACAGTGGATGTGGAAGGTGGATCCATACTGAAAATCACAGTGGTGGCCTTCTGAACACCCTGAACTCCGGTCAGAGACTCCAGCTCCACACTGCCCAGGAACCACACGTTACATGCTGAACACACACACACACACACACACACACACACACACACACACACACATTAGCACATGGAACACATACAGTAATCACTGATGAAATTCAACATGCACACACATATTCACTTACCTGCCCCCTGCTTAAGCAGCTCTGCTGCAGAGTTTGTAGATGTTTGTGCTGGAGACTCATTTAACTCTTCTAGCGAGTCTAAAGAAAGTAGGGCCAATTCAGTTAGTACAGTAACCAAAAAAACCCCAAAAAACAACACATATAGACACACACTAATAACATTACATACCTCTGGTTGGGATGATAAGTCTGCAAGGTAAAGCCAAGGGTGTGATTGAATGTTGACAAACCAAAGCTGTGAGACTTCCTGTACACACAAGAAACGTAACATTTTTAATTAGTTTAGCAAAATGTTTTACCATAATATAGCACTGTTCTTGAGCTAATCTGAAGGCCACATGAATTTTGGAGGTCCGTAGCTATTGATTCTGCAGAAAGTTGGCGATTTCTACGCACTGTGTGCCTCAGCATGCGCTGACCTCGCTCTGTGATTTTACGTGGCCTACCACTTTGTGGCTGAGTTGCTGTTGTTCCCAATTGCTTCCACTTTGTTATAATACCACTAACAGTTGACCGTGGAATATTTAGTAGTGAGGCAATTTCACGAATGGACTTATTGCACAGGTAGCAACCTATCACGGTACCATGCTTTCACCATGCTCTCACAAATGTTTGTAGAAGCAGTCTGCAAGCCTAGGTACTTGATTGTATACACCTGTGGCCAAGGAAGTGATTGAAACACCTGAATTCAATGATTTGGAGGGGCGTCCCAACACTTTTGGCAATGTAGTGTATTTTAAAATGTCATTTATTCCTGTGAATGCAAAGCTGAATTCTCAGCATCATTACTTCTTCAGTGTCACACGATCCTTCATAAATCATTCTGATATGCTGATTTAGTGCTCAAGAAACATTTCTTATTATCAATGTTGAAATCAGTTGTTCTGTTTAATGTCTTTGTGTAAACTGAGAATTTTTATTTTAAAAATAGGAAGTTCAAAAGAACAGCATTTATTTGAAACAGAAATGTTATAATATAGTCTTTAATGTTTCTTTTGATCAATTGAATGCATCCTTGCAGAACAAAAGTATACATTTCTTTAAAAAAAAAAAACTACTGACACCAAATGAGTGAAAAAGAAAATAGAAACAAGTAGTTGCATGACGCTCCTGATTACAGCCACTAGAGGGAGATCTTGACCATGCCTAGCAACATTCATGTCCTCATTAACATTCATTGCAGACATTAACAGATACTTACCAAAGTAGGGTTCGTTGGGGCAGCCTTTTAACCGCACACCTTTTGGGGTGCACTCGATCAGAAAATGCCGCACAAGCTCATTGGATAGATCACCCGCTGTGCAAAGAGAAAGGAAATGACTTCGTGTAAGACTTTTTTTTAATTATCTAAGCAATAACATGTATGCAGTAGCAAGAGGAAATGCACTGAAATGTGTCGAACAAACTGAGAAAGTAGCTCTGAAATAATCAGGGATCTTGTTATAAAGAACATTGGTTTCTAATTTTGGGATCCTTCAGAAGGATCTACAAAGCAGCAACAATAGCACAAGGACAGACTTTCTTGCATTTTACTCTAATGATTACTAATTCTGGTGTTTAGGAGCTATCCTACTTCCACCTTAATAACTCATTCTGGCTGGGCAGGACAAATTTCTGAACACCGAACAGGCGTAACTGACGTTGAGGATAGATAGACTTTGCGAAATCAGAGTTTGTTTGTTTGGTACAATAAACTCTCATCTCAAAATTTTCATGTTTTTCTATCCCGGTTGAGACTTCAACCTCAATGCACACTGACTTGTGTCACCGTGGGGACATAAATTAAGGTCCCCATGAGGAAACAAGTTTATAAATCATACAGAATGAGATTTTTTGAAAATGCAGAAAGTTTTGTGTGATGGGTAGGGTTAGTGTAAGGGGATAGAATATACAGTTTGTACAGTATAAAAACCATTACGTCTATGGAAAGTCCCCACAAAGATAGTGAACCAGACGTGTGTGTGTGTGTGTGTGTGTGTGTGTGTGTGTGTGTGTGTGTGTGTGTGTGTGTGTGTGTGTATGCGTCTCCCTTCCTTCCTCTGATTGAGACACACACCATGTTTACGGAGGGGCTCTGGATATGAACGCTCCAGCTGTGCTCACACTCATTCAGCTGTTCCTCACACAAATGTGTTGGGACGTCCAGCTCTTCAGGGTCTTAAAGTCCAAATATTTCACTGCAGTTCATTCAAGGAGTTGCCCTGTACATTCAGAATCTATGGACAGTTCATATTTACCTGTTTTACACAGAGAAAGTGCTTAAAGCTGGCATGAAACGGAAGTTGCAATAGTCTTTTTTCCCTATTGTGACATATATCCGAGTGAAACTAACAAGAAAAATTGTATGGCGGGGCTTGATTTTGTCAATAGATTGGATCATTGGATGGTTGTGGTTTGCTATTGATGTGATGTCGATTGATATTGATGAGTGACAAGTTCCCAAAAACAAGTCAAAGTCAAGAGACGTAACTAAGAGGAGAGGGGATTTTGATTAAAGATTACGAGGGCACATGAATTTTAAAAAATAGTGATGTGCACGATAAATCACTGATAATAAATACTGCAGTATTCCATTAAAAAATGGTCAAATCAGGAACCGGAGTCGGATATTTTCCACACTAAGTACTTGTTAAGTTACATAAAATATGTTTTCAAAACTCGTATAGTTTATTTGCCCAGTCAATTGCGTCATCGTTCAGCTTGAGTTGTCATAAAAAGCATTCTCTTACCTTTCCTGCTTTGCTGTAGAACGGAGGGTGGGGGCGTGGCCACCTTCATGGCCAATCCGTAAGCTCCTCTGAATGAATGACTGTCTCTGATGATGAAGGAGCCCGGCTCTTTATCCTTGAGAATGCCAATAGCTACAGCAAATTAAAAAAAAAACAGATGCATTATGCAGTCATCTTAAAAGCAAAGAGGACGTAACTCCTATAAACCAGTGCAGACTGTGGTGATGGAAGCTACTGTGAGATCCACTTTAAGATACTTTGAGAATAATCAATTGATCAATTTACATTATATAACACCAATAAACAGAAAATACCAATTCTTTCACAGAAGACAATGTGACAACAATCTTAATACTTACTAAATATTATTTGTTTTTGTCAAAAATCTATAATATTTATAACGTTGCTACAAAAAGATGCAAAAAGTAAATGCGGCATATGCATCTGTGCAAGGAGTCAAATGAATGTTTGGTGAATGTTTTATTTTATTACCACCTGAACCAATTGATTCACTAGAAGGAACAAGGCTGTGAGGGACAGAATAACTTCTGTCCAATGTCATATCATTGTATACTTAGACAACATGAAACCTTATGATCTTAAGAGAGCATGCAACATTAAACAGATTGTACTTACACTATCGTTCAAAAGCTTGGGGCCATTTGGTAATAAAAGAAAGAAATTAACACTTTTATTCAGCAAGGATGCATTAAATTTATCAAAAGTGAATTTTAGATTGTTACAAATATTTCTATTTCAAATAAATGTTCTGAACTTTCCATTTATCAAAAAAGAAAAAAAATATTAAGCAGCACAACTGTTTTCAACACTGATAATTGTAATAAATGTTTCTTGAGCAGCAAATCATCATATCCGAATGACACTGAATTCTGGAGTAATGATTCTGAAAATTCAGCTCTGCCATTAAGGAATAAATTACATTTTAAAACATATTCACTGTTATTTTAGAAAACAGTATTACGGTTATTTTGATATTACAATATTACGGTTTTTACTGTATTTTTGATCAAATAAATGCAGCTGTGGTAAGCACAAGAGATTTCTTTCAGTCTTACTGACCTTAAACTTTTGAATGGCAATGCACATGCTTCACAGTCTCATATTTGTTCAACTCATATTTAACACAAATTCAACCTTCAACTAAGGCCTACTGATGATCTAATATTGTTACCTTGCTCTCTCGAGATATCTGGCTTGTACCAGAACTTTGACGTATCCTGAACAAACTTCACGTTTTCCGGTTTAGCGGCCATGAAATCTGTAAATAAGAATAATAATCACATTATATTTGAGAGGCGAATCTGGCTGTGCGCGCTTGCAGACAGGCACGCTACTCACCTGGACTTGGTGTAGATCTGGTAGGTGAGGTGTTGTGACTGGCATAGGACGTGCTGGCGGCACTCCTGCTGAGCGGGAAACTCAGCATCGTCTCTGAGCCCTCCGTCCCTCGTCTCTTCAGGGGCAGAAGGGGAGGTTGAGCCACATCCAGACCCAGAGCCTCAAGACCCTCCACCGCCTCTAGCAGGCTGCTCTCCAGTCCCCCGACATCCAGAGAGGAGGACAGGCTGCGGGGGGCTCCTCGAGGGGAGCTGTGGGAGTTGGGTGCCGAGAGGGTGAGGGGTGGGGAGGGCTGGGGGGTGTAGTGACTCAAGGGGGTGCTGGATCCACCCTCTAACCAGGAATGAGCTGGAGTGGGGCTGCAAGGAGAAGAGAACACATCACAGGGTTATCTCTTATATATCCTGTACCAAGACAAACACATCCCACCGTGTGTTTATACATTGTTGAATATAGACTTTATACATTGTTTACAGTTTATACATTGTTGAATATGCAAACCATTGTTACTGAAATGCCAGAATTTACTTCTATGGTGTGGAAGAGGTTTTTTTTTTTATTAGAAATGTAGTAATACGACCGATACTGATAGGCCAAGTGTGTTGTTTGCGAGTACATCACACCATTATAATGTACAGTATGAAATATGAATATTCATTTTGAGATGAATTATAGCAGTGCTCACTTTAAAATGAAAATTACCCCATGATTTACTCACCCTCAAGCCATCCTAGGTGTATATGACTTTCTTCTTTCTGATGAACACAATCAGAGTTATATTAATAAGTATCCTGGCTCTTCCAAGCTTTATAATGGCAGTGACGGGGTCCATTGAGCTTGAAGTTCAAAGAAGTGCAACCAAACCATAATAAACGTACTCCACACGGCTCGGGGGGTTAATAAAGGCCTTCTGAACCGAATCAGTGGGGTTTTGTAAGAAAAATTATCCATATTTAAAACTTTATGAAGTAAAATATCTAGCTTCTGGCAGACCCCCATCCGTATTCAACTTACGCAGAAAGTGTAACGCTTCTCGCCGTTCAAAACGCTTATGCTGCGTTTTAGTGATACGCTACGCCATTGAGTAAATCATAGGGTAATTTTAGGGTAAAAGTGAACTACTCTTTTAAGATAACATTTAACAGCATGAATACATTTTTAGTATTTTAAAATATTAACTTTTCAGTAATCTAAATGTGAAATTGGGGAAATGAACATGCACAGTTAAATATCCAATATAATCAATATCTAATATTGTGCTGATATTTAATGCATTCCTATTGGCTGCTGTTGTTGATTGGCAGTCAGTACCTGTCTGTGTTGACCAAAGGGCTGGGGGTGGAGATAGAGTGCAAGGATCCAAACATCCTCTGACAGGAGGTGGGACTTCCTGTGACATCAGAGTGGAAGAGCTCTCCGTCGGATGACATAGATGTGTGCGTCATGCTGTCCATGTATCCTCGTGACTCTAAGAATAAAAAACACAAAAGGAATTTTAAGACCTGAACACACATACACACGTTGGGTTTTCAAGTTCAGTGTGTCTATTTACTCTAAGTGCAAATAGTCCGCCTTGTTGGCAGAGGCTATTTACACTAACTCCGCCCACTGACATCTGAAAAAAAAAAAAAAATTAAGGAAGACAATGGATTGGCAACATTAGCAATGGTGTAGGGGTGAAGCACGTGGCATAAAGTTGATGTAAATCTGAATCCTCCTTTTGCTGAACTCGCTCTACTCCCTTTTCCTATCAGATAGGGACGGCATTTATTTTCAATAAAAATTGTGGAAATAAAGTGTCTAACCTGTGTTTAATAATAAAGTGTTTAGGGTAGGTGTAGGGAGGGCTACGTTATTACCGTATATACCCGAATATAAGACGACCCTGAATATAAGACGACCCCCCCATTTTCCAGACTTATTTTTGGGAAAAAAAGGTGCTCGCCACCTCCGAACATTGCATTCTGTGACCATTTTTCAGTCTATTTTTAGGACACAAACCTCTTCTTATATTTGGATATATACGGTACTGCATACCATTTACAACACTGATGTGCAAATAGTATCTACCACTATTTAGAAGTATAAATAGAAACTAACTACTATTTACACTTATTAAAAGAAAATACTGCTATTTTTACATAGTGTAAATAGAATCTTTATTTTCACCTATTGTTAATAGCAGCTATCATTATTTGTACTTGGTGTAAACAGCATCTATTGCTATGCAAATAACCGCTGTCTTTCATGTTTTTCCATGTACACATAAGGATTTTTATAATGAATTGTATAATCCATCCCTAACTCTAAACCTACCCATCATAGAAAACGCTCTGCCTTTTACATAAAAAAAAAAAAAAAAAAACATCACTTAGTATGATTTAAAAGCAGTTTTCCCAATGGGGACAATTGTCAAAATGTCCCCACAATGTAGGGTATACCTGAACCCCCCCCTTGCCCTCGCCCAGTTTCTTCCCAGATTCCATTCAATATGAGCAATGTCTTATTGCACCACCCACAAAATATTTGAAGACCTGCGCTGTGCACCCTGCTACTAGTTGCCAAATCCAGGTAATAAATCAAGTGGGATTATTGGATAGACCGTTGTATGGGAGTTGGGCTTGTGGGCTTGGCAGAAGCCCATACACACGAATTCTTCAGATTGTGCACATAACAAACCACAGGGGAGGGACCCTGGAGGAATTTCTCTCTGTTTGTCTCCTGCTCCCTCCCTTTCTGTCTGGAAATTGGCTGGAGATAATCAAATTAATTTTGTGGTAAATCCTCTTTGACCTTAATTAAATATGAACAACATAATAATAATAATAATAATATAGATTCAAGCAGCAGTTAGCAAAAGCATAATGATGAAACTGTAAAGAAGCAGATGAAATAGAGCATTTTGAGTAGCTGACTTTCAGTTTTTTAGTTGACCTGCGCATTCATATGTTTTTATCAATTGCTCCCAGAGAAATGACTAGATTCAGCATGTATGTGCTCAAAACTTCAATCATAAACCACAAGAATCAAAATTGCAACTGATAGTCTTGTAAGCATTAGTTAGAAAATAGTGATAATGCACTTAATTGTAATACACACAATGACATTTTTATTTCTATTTTTGAAAATTAAAAAGTCTAGCATTCTTGGTAAAGAACCATTTTCAATTTATCATATATCACTGATAAAAAAATACTTTAATAAAAAAATATTTAAAAATATATAGGCCTACAGTTTTTTTTTATTTATTTTTTCTTTACATTTTTGTAAAATGTATTGCATTTTAAATTACATTTTAATTTCTAGATCCAAGAAAACTTGAAAAAAAAAAAAAAAAAAAAAAAAAAAAAAAAAAAACACGTGCTCCACTGAATGAGCAGTTCATGAGAAGGAAAATGTCCAACATTGGGAAAAAATAAATAAATAAAAATATGGCAGCGCTTAATTGGTCCTTGAGGCAAATTTGGTCCCATAAGGAAAGGGACTCACATATGCAATTTTAAGTCTAAGGGCCCCATCATACACCCGGCATAATACTACGCCAGGTGCAACCCAAGTGTTTTTGCTAGTTTCAGCCTGACGCAGTTATCATTTTCACGTCCAGCTCCACATTGTTTAAATAGCAAATGCACTCGTGCCCATCTGTTGACCCATTAGCGTGCTGTTCTGAAAACGAGGTGTGTTCAGGCGCATTGTTGGGGCATTGCTATTTTGAGGCAACTGAAAACGAAAATGCGTGTTATTTAAAGGGCGCGTTAGTAATATGTGCCTATAGGCGGGCGCACAACACCTGCACACTCTGCTTATTACACACTCAGGGACACTCAGCAGCAAACAAACATTTTTAAATATTAAAAAAAAAAAAAAAGTGGATTCGGAACGCACTTTAAGTGCACCAACAACATGTGCTTCATACCATGTGCCCTATAACTCCAACAGAGAAGCAGGGCTGATGTTTTTTAAGTTTAACCAATAGTCCCAAAGTAACCATCCATTTCATAATTACACAAAATGCAATTAGCTACAGGCTTTTATATTGGATTCCCCATGAATGTTTTCTTTCAACAGACATTTACTAATCAAACATATACTGAAGCATCATGACAGCGTCTTCTTCAGCCATGACCCTAACCACATCATATGATAGGTTGTCAAGGAGATGCTGAAAATGTAATACATAATACAAACAAATACACAAACAACATCTGGAGGCAGAAGAGTCTAAAGTGTTCCTAAAATAGACATTGTGACCCACCCAGAAAACCCTGAAACTCATTCCCAAGACACAGGAATCCTGAGATTGCTTCCCAGAGATTCATCTGGTCTGCTTCTCCCTGATCAAAACAGCAGCACAGCTGGTCACCAGCACATGTTGTGTTTTGGATGCAGGTGGTCAGCATGGGATGCTGGTTTGCTGGTTTCCCGCCAGGCTTCATAACTAACTTAACCGGCAAGGCTTCCTTTATCAATCAACTCCAGTTGGGAGACCCATGTCCACCAGCCTCCTAGTTAACGTTTCCTATTAAAAAGCAAAGCTACACTGGTCCACCTGCAAGATCAGCACAAAACCAGCCTGGACTTGCATTAAAGGTACAGAAAAAGAAACAAAATGAAGCAAAAAGGCATCCCAACATGAATGTCCCAAAACCAACGACATCAGCAGATGTCAGGGTCACATGAGGATTGCACCATCCGGTGGGCCAAGAGGTCAATGATCTGTTGAACTACACCGACCCTTCAAAGGGAAGAGAAAAGAAGATCTGGATGACCCTTCCAGAAAGAAGAAAGAGGCCTGAGGGTCTAACGGACGATTATTATGGGCCAAAAATAAAGCAGCACTGAATTTCAGACGTCCCAGTTCTGCGTTGAAGAGATAACTTATTCTTTAAGGCTCAAAACATACCAAAATTTACAAGAATGCAGATGCTTCTAGCCATTCAAGCTTTCAAAACCCAAGTTCGGAGACCAGCTCAGCACTCTGGGATGAAAAGAGAGGGTACCACATGTCATCACTAAACCGTGTTTTAAAGAGCCAAACAACTCATCATTTAAGGCAAAGTATTTAATATTAGATGCTTTAGCATTTTTAATACTTGTTTGTTTCAATTTAATGGAGGTGTTTAATACTAGCAACTGGTATAAGTTTTTCACCATTTTAAACATCTTTTAGATTTTTTGCAGTTTACTTAGTTATGGAATGTGACAATAAATAAAAAAAAAAGCATCAGGGTTATTATTGTTAAAGTCAAACAATACATTTTTTTTTTTTTATTTCATTACTTGAAATAAATTAAACATTAACTGAAATAAAATATAAAAACAAACTTTTATTTTTATTTATTTTAGTTTAAGTTTAAGTACTAAAATAATTTAAAAAAATTACATAAACAATAAAAACAAAAATTACTAAAACTTACCATGAAAACAGAAAATATAAAATTCCTAAAATACATACAAATAATCTAATGTTTATTACTTTATCTAATTACATTATAAAATTAATAATATTTTAATTAATAACTAAGCAATACATCACTTAATATTAAACTTTATTTTATTAATATTTTTATTTATATACAAGTTGAAGTACTTGAATAACAAAAACTATAGACATTACAAAGACAAAAACAATACAAAATAACTCAAATAAAAATTAAATTAAAAATAAAATCTAATATTAATATTAACAATAATTAATAGTAAAATAACTATCTGAAAAGTATTAATATTCCATGTAATCTCCAAATGAATGAAAAGAGAGAGAGAGAAAAAGACAGGCATGCATGTTTGAGTATCAGACTGTTTAACTTTAAATGCAGTCATGCTGAATGTATTAGCCTTATCAATATTAGCATGTCATAGAATCTTACAGAGCTGGGAATTTGGCTGGCAAATGAAAGAGAAGGGCGATAAAAGTGTGTGTAAGCGTGTTTGTGTGTGTGTCTGCTCAGACCAGGTCTTTCAGGATTAAATCTCCCGCATGCCAGTGAGACAAAGGACGACTTCAGTTTTACGGACTTAACAAACTCGCCATTCAAAGAAGGAATGCACGCACACACACGCAGTGAGCCAAGTTGAAAAATGTCCAGCTGTTGTGATCAAAGCTGCAAAGCTGAGCTGGATAGAGAGTGTGTGGAGGGGAAAATAAAGAGAGAGAGAATTCAACACAGGAGAATTAAATACTTTCCAGTCAAAGGCATTACTTCAGCTCTATGATACATGGTCTAAAATATGTCTGCAATAAGATTTAGCTCTTGTTTGAGCTTTATGTGTGTCACCTGGGCTTCCTCAGACTTCACATGATTTCTTTGCTGCATCAAAGACCCATCCACTAGACATTCTGCATAACCAGTCCAGTTATCCTTTCAGCGTCAAAACACGCAGACCAAAAATAACACTTTTTCACTGCGTAGGTATTCACCAGCACACTAAAATAGCTAAGGAGTAATTCAGTCCATTTGTGGGCTTAATATGGCAATATACACACTCAACACATGGATGGATTGAACTAACAGCCATTCATTTGTGACTCATAATAAAGGAACCGAAATTGATCTGACAAAAAAATGATTCATAATGATCTGCTGAACTACTTAATGTCCTAAATCCTAAATGTCCTTTTTAACATAAATCAGTTTATTTGACAATAATATGCTTTGGATATGATGGTAACCTTTTCTTTGCTAACATCATAAATTTAGGATACATTTTATATGAACGTTAATTTTTAAGGATTGTTATTTTATACTATACATAACCGAAAGTTTAATATTAGATATGAATATATTAATATTAACACACACACATATACATATACACATATACACATATATAAAAACAATATTAATATTGTTTTAATATTCAATTATTACTTTAATTATTATTAAGTATGTAATATTATATGCTGAATTATTTGTATAATTTTTAAGCTTTTTATAATGTAATTATTAAAAATAATAATTTTTGAAAAGTGTATTTAACATTAAATGTCTCTTTTTTAATTTGTATTATTTTATAATGTAATTAATTAAGGGAAAGTATTTCATATTAGGTGCTGTATTTATTTTTATAAGTTTATTGTTTTTATAACACCACTGAAAGGAGTAAAAAAATTTATATATATATATATATATATATATATATATATTTATATATTTATATATATATATATATATATATATATATATATATATATATATATATATATATATATATATATATATATATATATATATATATATATATATATATATATATATATATATATACATACATATACATATACAGACACACACACACACACACGCACACACACGCACACACTCACCTAAAGGATTATTAGGAACACCTGTTCAATTTCTCATTAATGCAATTATCTAATCAACCAATCACATGGCAGTTGCTTCAATGCATTTAGGGGTGTGGTCCTGGTCAAGACAATCTCCTGAACTCCAAACTGAATGTCAGAATGGGAAAGAAAGGTGATTTAAGCAATTTTGAGCGTGGCATGGTTGTTGGTGCCAGACGGGCTGGTCTGAGTATTTCACAATCTGCTCAGTTACTGGGATTTTCACGCACAACCATTTCTAGGGTTTACAAAGAATGGTGTGAAAAGGGAAAAACATCCAGTATGCGGCAGTCCTGTGGGCGAAAATGCCTTGTTGATGCTAGAGGTCAGAGGAGAATGGGCCGACTGATTCAAGCTGATAGAAGAGCAACTTTGACTGAAATAACCACTCGTTACAACCGAGGTATGTAGCAAAGCATTTGTGAAGCCACAACACGCACAACCTTGAGGTGGATGGGCTACAACAGCAGAAGACCCCACCGGGTACCACTCATCTCCACTACAAATAGGAAAAAAGAGGCTACAATTTGCACAAGCTCACCAAAATTGGACAGAGTCTCGATTTCTGTTGAGACATTCAGATGGTAGAGTCAGAATTTGGCGTAAACAGAATGAGAACATGGATCCATCATGCCTTGTTACCACTGTGCAGGCTGGTGGTGGTGGTGTAATGGTGTGGGGGATGTTTTCTTGGCACACTTTAGGCCCCTTTTTTTAATGTTTATTTAAGGGAAAATAGTATTTTTTTAATTTTTAAATGCTGGTTTTTCTGTAATTTTGTAATTAGATAATGTATTGTTTTAATATTCAATTATTGTTTTAATTATTTTTTTATAATGCTATTAAGGTAAAGTATTTAATATATGCTGTATTATTTGTATAATTTTTTAAATAATGTAATTATTAAGGAAAAGAGTATTTAACATTAGATGTTGCATTTTTTCAATTTGTATTATTTTATAATTATTTAAGGAAAGTATTTAATATTAGGTGCTGTATTTTTTTAATTTTTATAAATGTATTGTTTTTATAACAGCCAGGTAAAGAAAATGTAATATTAAAATATTCATATTAAATATATATTTTGAAATGTTTATTTAAGGAAAGTAGTATTTAGATGCTGTTTTCTTAACATTTTAATTGAATTATGTAATGAAGGTGTAGAATTGTAGATGCAATAACTGGCCACCATTTCTTTGAGGGTTTTTTTTTTTTTTTTAAATCATATTTGTATTTAATTAATTTTTTTGTAACATAAGCACACTTTTTCAGATTATGCTGCGGTTTATGCAGTATTTGAAATGTTTTGTTGCTCCATTAGTGTTGCTATTGTAAGCTTTTGTTACTATTCTTTGTCAAATTGTGTCATATCCTGGTAAAAGAACAGTAATGTATAAACCAAATAGTTTGCTTTGGATAATTTGGTTGCGTGCTTTTCATTCTCAAGCTCAAATCAAATGAATTTCAGTTCGAACTGACACGATTACATAACACATTCTTTCCTCATCCACATTCATTTGGACACAGGCCCACATAAAACTGTCTTTTGTCCAGAGACAGAGAAGAATAGTGTCCACTGTCTCCACTCCATCTCCATTAAAGTGCTCACTACTACACACATCCACTCACGACAAGAGAACCACATCCATCTCTTTTTGTTTTAGTACCTCCCATGGGCTGCCTGATAAACCTGCCAGGCCAGACTAGAAAGTGCCAAAGCTTAAATCACCAATCTGATGTAAATTACAGGACAAGTCAAGTGTAAATGAGTTTCAGAAAAGAGTGAAAGCAAGATGTTTTCCACAAAACAGCCCACTGGTAAAATAGTGCTCTGCTATTTGTGAGAAAGCACATGAGGAATGCCAAACACTGACAGAATCGACAAAATATAGGGTAGTCTATGCACAAATATTGTGGCTTTAAATGTGTTTGCCTTTATCAGTAAAGTTATTGCAAAGAAATTAAGGTCTTTAGGCACAGTGTCCAAATCTGAGGGCTAGCTGAAACAGGAAACATTCACAAACAAACCAAAAGTGCACAAACTGCACGCATTTTGCTGACCATGGCAGATTTATTTAATTCATGTTAAGCATAAACTTAATTTAATTACATTTAATAATATATGATAAAATAAGAGAAGTCACTTGAGCATAATAAAGATAGTTTCTCTGAAAACAAGACATTTTCCATTAAGAGGACATTTACATGTTTTTACTGAAAATCAAGACTGATACAGTGATTTAAAATGATTTGCAGTGTACTAAAGATGCGAGAAGAGAAGAGAAGAGAAGAGAAGAGAAGAGAAGAGAAGAGAAGAGAAGAGAAGAGAAGAGAAGAGAAGAGAAGAGAAGAGAAGAGAAGAGAAGAGAAGAGAGAGAGAAGAGAAGAGAAGAGAAGAGAAGAGAAGAGAAGAGAAGAGAAGAGAAGAGAAGAGAAGAGAAGAGAAGAGAAGGTTTTCACCGTAGTAATGGGGGTGTTCACATCAGACTTCATGCTGACAAGGAGACAATTCAAGTCTGCCAGAGATGGCTGCAGCAAATGGCTGAGGTATTAGCACACAAACACACAGGCAAATGCTCACACACACACACACACACAAATGCAAGCATGACTCAGTAAGTTGGGTCAAAATGAAAATCTTTTCCTGCATACCTAGAGAAGCAGTCATGCTGAAGTATTCCTCACAAGAGACTCCTCCACAGAAGATTAGCTAGACTTGCTGGCCACTGCTGTGTCCTGATGCTCTTGCACGCTTACTTTGTTTCCCAGTGTCACTCTTTCATGGCCCGAGTCTGAAACGTTGCCTACTTTGTCACTTATCCCACCTCTCTCTCTCTCGTGCTGTCTGCTTCCCGGCACAAACACTGACCATGGGCTGTTCTGTCCAACTCTGTCCCCTCTCTCTCTCTCTCTCTCTCTCTCTCTCTCTCTCTCTCTCTCTCTCTACTCATTTGTGTCTAGCCTGAATGAAGTCATTGAGTTTTTAGAATTCTGTTAAACCCCAGATGGAAAACTACTTCACGTCATTCTTCCAGCAGGACTGTGCTGCTGGTTGACTGACTCCAGCTCTGAGGAGGGAGGGAAGGGGGAGGACTGAAGGAAAGGAAGAGGGAGGGAGGACGACTGCCCCCAACTGGCATGAGGCAGAAAGGCAGTGAAAGACCCCCATGGCTTCATTACCATATGAGTTCATGAGTGCTCTCCTGTCTTTGATAGGCCATTCAAGCATTGTTCTCCGCAGACTCTCACAGTCTGCTTCACCTAACCAAACGGTAGCACTGAGGTCAGGGGTGAGGATATCTTTTTATGGACACCCTTATGTTCTACACCATGTGCTGCTGCTCACAACATCTGCTTCTATGCAAAACTATGTCATTTTCTTCATCTGTATTTTGGTCTTGTTTTGGAGTAAAAAGCATCCTTATCTTTACATGACAACGACAAATATTTCACTTGTTTAAATATCGATCACATTTAATTCAATGAGGTTTTCTGATCAAATCAAACTGAACAAAAGCAGGTGGAATCAAAATGAAGTTTAAAAAAAAACAAACAAAACAAAAAAACATTTCAGACTGAAAGAAAGTCTATGCTTCAAAATTTGAAAAAGTAAAAATAATAATAATAAAATGACAAGATTTTGTGTGTGTGGATACACTACTTAGTAAGAATTATTCAGCAAGAATGCATTAAATTGATCATCATGAGAATGTTTACATTCTTACGAATTTTTTTTTTTTTAAATGAACTTTCTATTGATCAAAGAATCCTGGGGAAAAAATCCTGTTTTAGGCTATTTTTATCAAGTAAATGCAGCCTTTGTGAGCATAAGATATTTCTTTCAAAGACATTTAAATATAGATATTTATAAAAATAAATAAATAACATTTTCAAACAACTCAAAAACACATAAAGGGGAAAAAAACTCTTAAAGGTGCAGTGTAAATTTTAGCGGCATCTAGTGGTGAGGTTGCTAGTTGCAACCGTCCACCGCTCACCCCTCCCTTTTGAAGCACATAGAGAAGCTACGGTGGCTGACACAGGACAAAGATGTCATCGTTTGAGACAGCGGATAGTAGCTAGCGCTCTGTAGAGAAGTTTGTCCGTTTAGGGCTACTGTAGAAACATGCCGCAGCAAAATGGAGATTTCACTGTAAGGGGACCCGCTGTGTATGTAGATAGAAATGGCTCATTCTAAGGTAATAAAAACAAAACGGTTCATTATGTAAGGTCTTTATACTCCACTGAAAACATAGTTATGTATATTAGATTACATTTCTGTCAATAGAGCCTCATAAATATTACACACTGCACCTTTAAATCATGGACAAAATTCACAGCTAAATTTAACCTAATCTAAATTTAATCAGATTTAGATTGTTGTTGAAGTGAAACAAACTTTTCCTGTTCCTCCTTTTTCAGACTATAATGTCCTTAATGTGACCTCAGCCACTGTAGCAAATAAATCCATTTAAAGGGGCAGTGCTTTTTCCTTCCTTCCCCCTCTAAAGTCTGTGTAAATATTTGCATTTGTCTGTCAGTGAGAGTTTGGCTGTGAGAGCTTCTATTTTCTCCTGTTTATTTAGACACTAAAACATAGATGGACTGAAGTTACATAACCTAAAAAATCTTCCCACATCAGGAAATTAAAATATACAACATCCTCCATCCTCTGGGCCAACTTGCTGAAGGCCGGACATGTTAAGCATTGTATAATTAAATGAAAATTTAATTCATTATCACTTTGTTTATTGTTATTAATTTTATTTTAAATACTAAGAAATCTTGTAATGACCGAAACTGGACTATAAGATTATTATTTAATTGTAAATTGATTTCTATTTACTGATTTCTATCTATCTATCTATCAATGTTAAAATAGTAAAAAGTTAAATATATTGTATAAAAGTGGCAACAATAATCCGCAAATAAAATAATCTTTTCAGTCCCCATTGCTCTTGCAATCTATCTTTATTCCCGTGTTTTCCTGTTCCTCCTCATTAAGATGTAATCAGGCAATAGTATTTCCCTTATTAAAAGTTACATAACTGACCGATGGAATGAATTTTTCTTTTCTTTTTTTGTGCATTTACACTAAAGCCCAAGGTATCTTTTAGTTTTTATGTGTATGCTACAGTATGTCTACACTGAGTACACAAATTTCGTCACAACATGACTTACTGTAACGCTCAATATAATTGGTTTGAGTAGAGCCAACTCAAATTAAACAAATTAGTAGAGTATTTAGAACTTTCTTTTTCGAGTTCACAAAACTGACATGTTTTTATTGTTTCATTGTTTTGAGTTTTATGAAATTGTTCTTTTTAATTCAGACTAACTTAAATTTAATCGAAACTAGGCTGGGATTTCTATATTTCCCAGTATGCTTTGCCATGACACTCAAAAGGGACTGTAAATTACAAAATGAAGTGTTATATTATGTTTTTTTTTGTGCAAGATTAACGTTAAATGGGAGATTTAGTAGTGTTTAATATTTTGTTATGCTAATTTAGAAGAGTTTCTGTTATGTTGTTTTTTTGTAGAATTACCATCATGGTGGCGAGTGGAGCATGAGATTAGTTTGAGAACAGATATATATTAAATGTATTATATTTCTGTCCTTATTCAGCAAGTTCTATGCTATGCTAATGCTACTAAAGCATTGTGTAACCATTTAGCAAGGTGCATTTATTAAATTAGCTAGTTAAAGCTAGTCAAGTTTCCACTGCTAAAAATGTGAGATTACATGATATTTTTAGGTTAAATGTATGAATTAGCTTACTCAAATATTTCAAGTTCAGAGAAATTAAAATGTGTCAGAAGTATGAATACAAAATAAAAATCTGCAAGTTCTGCTTACTCAAACTTTACATTTCTTAAATAAATAAAAAAATTAGGCAACAGATTGGCTAAATTTTTTGAGTTGTGCCAACTTATTCCAGTTTACAGTGTAAGCTCAAATATGTCCCTTGATTTTTTTTTTTTTGTGCTAATTAGTTGGTCGACATAGCACTAACCCGGGAAGTTGTTTCACAGTGAAAAAAGAAAAAGATTAGACAAAACAACAACAGGCTACTAGAGATTGCAAGAACAATAGACGCTACTCAAGGTATTGTGTAAGCTAGGAGGGAAGAGATAGCTGCCTGTAACTCTAGTTTAAATTTGTACAAATACATTTTTATCACTCTAACTTCTGGAGATAATTTAGTGCAAACATCAGACAAGGATGAAACTTTCTAGTGCACGTGTCGAGAGCATCTGTGTTTGTGCACAACAGACTATTTCATAACAATGTACTTTGAAAGGCTGTGTGTTTACCTGTATGCATACTGTAAGCTTTCATGTCAAAAGTGAAGTATAATACTGGCTTAATTCTAAGCACCCAGTTCCAAGTTCCCAAAACACTGAATGGCCAGGTTACAGGAAGTATGCATCCTGACCCAGAGGGCCACATCCTGTAGCAGAGTTATTTTGAGCAGCACAGATTTTATGATAGGAGCAAGACAAACTTTGTTACAGGGGAGTGTTTTTAAAGGTCACATTTTTACAAAATATAGTTTAATGCTTTCCTTGACTGGATTGACCAAAGACATACACAAAACGATATCCGCACACATTCTCATCCTCTCATGTAGATGCAGACATGATTTTGCTAAAGTAGCAGTTAAAGGAAGTAGCATAAGGTTGTAGCCACTATAGCAGCTGATTACCTTGCCATATTGGAGAGCTCATGTAGTGTCTGCTGGTTTGAGAACCAGGTCTTGAAGGGATGAAGTCATGTGTACTCTTCACTGTGAGGAGAAAGTGACAATTAAGCAGATTAAGTAGTGCTGTGCCACAGGGTTCTATTCTTGGACCATTTATATTTTCATTGTTTACATTTCCATTAGGCTCAATTTCTGTAAATACAACATTTTGTATCATTCATATATGTTGATGTTACACAGCTATATATTCCACTCGATCCAAGTGGGTCTCAATTGCTGTGTTCACTAGTACATTGCTTACACTGTAAACCCCCCAAAAATTGGCAAAACTCAAAAGATTGAGGCAATCAGTTGTAAATTTACGTAAGCAGAACTTGCAGATTTTTATTTTGTAATCATACATTTTAATTCCTATCCCGATTCTTTTCCACTGGCTGTGAGGTGAAGACCAGATTCTGCACTCAAACTTGACGTCATCAAACTACGACTTTGTTTTGAATAGGCGACCTCTAGCGGACAGAAAAGTTACATAGTGCACCTTAAAATTAGTCTAAATAAAAGGAAACAAGTTCATAAAACCAAAACAATTAAATAATTCAGATTACTTAAAATCTGTCAGTTTTGAGAAAGGTCTAAATACTCCTAAAAGTTTTTATTTTAATTTTTTTAACTAATTTGTTTAATTTGAGTTGGCTCTACTCAAACCAATTAATTATGTTGAGCGGTAGGTTTAACAGTGTAGGTGACGATAAAGCCTGATAAAGCCAGTCATTTTCTCCATCTTAACACTAATAAGACAGAGTGTGTTGTTTTTGTATCTCCTTCTGCCACCAAGGAGACTATAAGTAGGCTAGCCTCTATTTCACCAAGTGTTTCTGATCGTGTTATAGAACCTGGGTGTTATTCTGGACTCTTGCATTGGTACTTGATGAGCAGGTTACCACTGTTGTTAAGGCTGTCCTCTACCGACTAATCTCCAAATTGTTTACATTTCACTGCCGGTTGTATATTCTGTATATAGCTGTGTATGTGACAAATAAAACTCTAGAAAGATTAAATTTCAATTCAAGATTCAAAAGACTTGGATACCGTCATTCATGCATTTGTCTCATCACATATTGATTAATTCGCTATATACACTCACCTAAAGGATTATTAGGAACACCTGTTCAATTTCTCATTAATGCAATTATCTAATCAACCAATCACATGGCAGTTGCTTCAATGCATTTAGGGGTGTGGTCCTGGTCAAGACAATCTCCCGAACTCCAAACTGAATGTCAGAATGGGAAAGAAAGGTGATTTAAGCAATTTTGAGCGTGGCATAGTTGTTGATGCCAGATGGGCCGGTCTGAGTATTTCACAATCTGCTCAGTTACTGGGATTTTCACGCACAACCATTTCTAGGGTTTACAAAGAATGGTGTGAAAAGGGAAAAACATCCAGTATGCGGCAGTCCTGTGGGTGAAAATGCCTTGTTGATGCTAGAGGTCAGAGGAGAATGGGCCGACTGATTCAAGGTGATAGAAGAGCAACTTTGACTGAAATAACCACTTGTTACAACCGAGGTATGCAGCAAGGCATTTGTGAAGCCACAACACGCACTAACTTGAGGCAGATGGGCTACAACAGCAGAAGACCCCAGCGGGTACCACTCATCTCCACTACAAATAGGAAAAAGAGGCTACAATTTGCACAAGCTCACCAAAATTGGACAGTTGAAGACTGGAAAAATGTTGCCTGGTCTGATGAGTCTCGATTTCTGTTGAGGCATTCAGATGGTAGAGTCAGAATTTGGCATAAACAGAATGAGAACATGGTCCATCATGCCTTGTTACCACTGTGCAGGCTGGTGGTGGTGGTGTAATGGTGTGGGGGATGTTTTCTTGGCACACTTTAGGCCCCTTAGTGCCAATTGGGCATCGCTTAAATGCCACGGCCTACCTGAGCATTGTTTCTGACCATGTCCATCCCTTTATGACCACCATGTACCCATTCTCTGATGGCTACTTCCAGCAGGATAATGCACCATGTCACAAAGCTTGAATCATTTCAAAATGGTTTCTTGAACATGACAATGAGTTCACTGTACTAAAATGGCCCCCACAGTCACCAGATCTCAACCCAATAGAGCATCTTTGGGATGTGGTGGAACGGGAGCTTCGTGCCCTGGATGTGCATCCCACAAATCTCCATCAACTGCAAGATGCTATCCTATCAATATGGGCCAACATTTCTAAAGAATGCTTTCAGCACCTTATTAAATCAATGCCACGTAGAATTAAGGCAGTTCTGAAGGCGAAAGGGGGTCAAACACAGTATTAGTATGGTGTTCCTAATAATCCTTTAGGTGAGTGTACATGTATTTCTCAGTAGCAATTAACCTTCAAATGGTGCAGACAGCAGAAGCCAGGCTTCTTACCTGTACACAGAAGATGGATATTGCTCTAGATTTAGCATCATTACACCATTTGCCTTTTAAATTTAGTGCAGTTTAAGATTCTTTTTTGTGTGTGTGTTTAAAGTTTTACACAATATACTGCTGAACTTTTGGTTTTTCAACAAAATGATAGAACATTGAGATAATCTAACTAGATGGTGCTCTTTGCTCATAAAACTAGATTAAAATCAAAAGGGTGATATGGCTTTTTCTGTTGTTGCTCCCTGATTATGGAATACTCTTATTTCGTATACAATTTTCTCCAACAGTGGATGCTTTTAAATTGCATTTGAAGGCGTATCTTTTTCATCTTTATCCTTTTACATCTGAGCAGTTAACAGGTTTTAATGTGTCTGTAAATGTTTAACTTATCTGCTGGAAAGCACTATTCTATTTTATTATTAAGTCATATGATATGATATGATATATACCATAATAATACCTTGTAATACCACAGTATACATTACTAAGTCTAAATACCATGGGATTTTTTCATGTGACCACACAAGGGTGCTATGATGTCTTTAAAAAGACAATATTAAAATAGATTACATGAGCAGAGGGTAATAAGGCTGTGAAAGGCTTCACATGCCTAACAAACTCACATAACAAACATCAAACACTGTGTCAGCCTTACCATATGGAGTGGGGGGTGTCACAGGAAATGCCGGTGTGGGCGGAACTTGGTTAAGACCCACCCACAGTGGGCTGCCAACCTCTGGAGGGAGGTCACCAAAGTCAACAGTGTCAGTGTGATATAGACCTCTCTAGAACAGACAAAAACACATAAGGCATTGTTGTAGGAATGTTCTGGGTTTAATACAAGTTAAACTTGTATCTTAGTTGACTGGGCAGAAGTTTGCACAGGGTTGGTGAGCAATTCAAATGCATTAGTTAACTAGTCTCTAGTTAAAATGTGTAATGTTTAAGTTTTGCGGATATATATTTATGAAGTCATTGTGCAGGTCTAAATATGTGTATACTTCTACCAAAGTTGGTGTGTCAAAGCCGAATCTCTGGATGTTCTGGATTCGATCACCACCTACACTCCGCAGCGCAGAGTATTCAGAGACATCACTGAGCTGTTTCTGTCTCCAACCTGTACAGAGAGAGTCACACACAGAAAGAAAGTTATTTAGAAGGCATTCGCAATTGATATTCACTGAATGGCATTCACATTTGATTGTGACAAGTCATTCAGCCCTGAAATCTCACTCTTATTAATGATTTTCTAACAACATCAAAGAAAGTTAAAGCGTTTCAAACTCCATAGCATATTATTATACAATGCTTGTTTTGATAAGATCCATGAGGAGAAGTTTATGACCTTACATAAACAAGAGCCATTTCATTTCATTCCATTTCACAAGAGCGTATTCCACAAAAACATTTTCAAAATAAAATAAAAATACAGTTTATAAATAAAAATAAAATAAATATAGATAAATGAGTTTTAAATAAAAATTGTATAAATAAGTAAACAAATATTAAATTAATATTAAATAATCTGTCTTTTGCTTTAATAACAGCACCAAATGAAAGCTGCATGAAAAAGAATGTCGATAAATCATCTTCTCCAAAATTCTTTGAAATCCAAAGTGCATCTTGAGGGAAGCAAACACATCTGACTGTCTGTACAAAGAGTCACATGATCACTGAATTTGCTTATTTGATGACAGTCCAGAATCTTAAAAATTCTTATTCGTTTTACACATAGACTGAAAAAAAAAGATGGACGACACGCCTTTACTTTCTTCCGTTGACATAACTGAAGCCGCCAGTGTTCAAATATGACGCTGGCGTCTTAGGTCTCGAGTCTGCGCAGTAGTGAGAATAAAGTTGAGCCGCGATATCAAAGTCACGCCCCACTATTTCACTTTTTGTGAAATAAACAGATATGGAAATGCAGCGATTAAAGTTAAAGCTCCAATCTCCTCCCTAAGTTCCCGAAAAATGCCTGTTAGAGAACATTGTACTTCGCTCAGAGAAGCGGTCAATCATAACATCACACCCCCATTTTTATGGCATCAAATAACCAACAACAAAAAAACGTATTTAAAGAACGAGCACTTGAACTAACATCAGCGTGATAAAAAAAAAAAAAACAGCCTAAAATGACAGAAACAGAAAAAATGTATTTGAAGTGTAACTTTATTGTTTAGTTTGTCTATGTCCCATTACACTTCATGGAGAGGGTGGGGTTTTATGACCTATACTGTATCCAGTCACCTGGGGGAGATCAAGACGCTTTGGCCAGTGTTGCCAGATTGGTCAGGTTCCCGCCCAATTGGGCGGTTTTGAATTTGATTGTGTGGGTAAAAATGGACTTGGGCGGATAGGCAAAATTTGGGCTGGTTTGGGGTCTGTCCGCTGCATTTGATAGTCTAATTGGTTAATAAACAAACCTCAAGCATGCATGTACAGCATAAAATCAGTCATCATGACAGGCCCACGCAGAGTCAGCTGGCTGGTGTTTGACGAGCAGCAAGCACTTTCAGCCAATCAGCAATCAGCAAGGCAGACGTGCTCATTTAGTATGACATGACAGGTTTTTAGTGATACCACGCAGCTGTATATTAAAGTAATCAATGCCAAAGTGGCATAAATATACAGTAAGTTGTATCTACAATAAAGAGTGGGGGAGTGATCGAACTCTCAAAATGTGGATTAGCCTACACCTGTGACTCGAAGACTCTTTATAAATATAACCAACTCTGTTGAATTGCTTGAATTGAAATCGATTATGGGACTATGACTCCTGTCCATCATCATGTGCACACTGATCAGGACATCTGCAACTTTTAAACCATCTAGACTGCGCTCTACTCGTCCCCGACAGCTGCTGAAAGAGGTTTGAATCAATGATTAATCAGTGTTGACTGTGCTAAGTGCGTTATGTTCTATATGCAACTTAATTTACGAAAGACGTTACTGTAGTTCTCAAAGCGCAACACCAAGGTAAGCACATTGTTGTTATTTTTTGTTGGCGGATTATCGTACAGTATCAATGAATGACGCACTTTGGTGGTGTGTGCATGTGTGAAATGCCTGCTAATTTTGTTGCTTTTTCCGATCTCTTATATTGGACACTTTTTGCACTTAAACTGGATTATTACAGTGACATTAAAAATGATACATGTGTCTGAGTCACCGGTTAACTTCTTGACTGCCGTTTTGACAGTTTCCAACTGGACACTTTAGTCATATTTGCCAATTCCATTTAATTTTTGATCCGTTTTCCTGGGAATTTTCTTTTCTTTTTCATCACCATTATGTTTTAAGGAGATTAAATGGTATTTACAACCTTGGTATGGCAATAAAATTCTAATCACATTATTTTGGCAGTTAAAGTTTTGTGTGTTTTTGATATGTTTGGCTATTAACTTTTAAAAACAACATCATATTCAAATTGCAAACACGTGAAGGGAGTCTCCGCATGCATCACCGACGACCAACGTGCTACAACAATTCTCACCGATATGGTAAGAAATTAAATTAAATTGAATGGGGAGGGTTTTAACTGTGACAACATGATTGGCAGGGCAGTGTAAACGGTGACAGGATGCCATAGCTAAAGCAACAGAGCTGTGCGTTAAAGATGATGAAGTAGTATATCCCAAAGCTTGCCTACTATTCTGCTACACACTTAAAAGTACGTACTTTTTCCTCACAAAAAAAACAAAAGGAGTACATACTTTTAGGACGTAGTATAAGTAGGCAAATTGGGATTGGGATGCAGCAATGGTAATAATGGATTACAAATGACCTACAGTACAGGCTCTGTTAACTATCACTTTGAAAATCCTCAATACTCGACAGTGTTATGTGTGTCAGGAGACGCTCACTTCAAAAGCATTCTTCAGCCCTTACACCATGTGTATTCAAACATACACACACACACACACACACACACACACACACACACAGGCCATATATCTGGTGACATACTACAGTAGTAATAACACTCTGCATAGATTTCTGTTCAACAGGATGAATTCACCACTCAACTAAAGGACTCTCTATTCCAGGACATGGGCTGATCCTGCCGAAAGGATCTTAGGATCTTATAAAAGAGTAGACAGGGGACACATGCAAGGCAGGGGACACACTTCAAAAGCAACAAGACGCGTTCAGTCTGCTGAGGTCAAAGGAGCCAGAGTATTGAGTTCATGGAGACTGCGTCACAGATGTGTCTGGTTAAGAGCAGCAGTCAATATAACATTATTAGGAAATCACTAAATAGTTGTCAAGGGCAGTGTTATTACACCACTAGAATGATGTCAAATTTTAAACAAAAAGGCAGCTCAGAGGTCACATTTACACTCCATACCTGGATGTTTATATATTCAAACAGTCACACTTACACACACGCACACACTCACTGAAATGAAAGGCAGGACTTTATTTTCTTTAGAAAACCTGTCAGGAGCTGCACATAGAGAACCATTGTATGTTACTTGTGTGCATTTATTAACATAAATTAAGCCCCTGCCAACAAAAACCTCAATGGAAACTAGACTGCAAGCTCAGAAATTAACCAGTGAACAAGGCAAAAATGCCACTTAAAGCGACAAAATGTGTATTTGAAATGTGATGGTAATATATATGCTTATAAACATACAAAACGTTCGGTAAAATGTTTATGTGTTTGAAAGAATTTGAAAGTGAGTCTATTATGCTCACCAAGGCTGTTTATTTGATTATAATATTATTTCACAATATTACTGTTTTTAATGTATTTTAATTTAAAGCTTTCAGCATCATTACTCCAGTCTTCAGTGTCATATGATCCTCTAGAAATCATTCTAATATGCTGATTTGACGTTGTCTGGCTATCACCAGACCAAGCGGAGTCTTTTAAGACTGAACATTGGTCTGAGGAGTCAGATATGTATTTTCTACTGCACAAGAGGCATGATCAAACGGGCATAGTTCAAATGACTCCGTACACAATTGGATAGTCCTTCAACCAATCAGACCACAAGAGGCGTGATCAACGGGCATCGATCATAGACATAGATCCATCGCTTCTCTATCTGTCGTTGTGTTAAACTCGCCAATAGCGTGCCAGGTGGATAAGCCAGTCTGTGATTGCTTCCCACAAATGTGTAACAGAAGCAGGATAAATGAATGTACAGGTTTCCAGACTGAGCTGCAGGGTGAAATCAAATCGCCGGCAGATCAGGCTGGGTTTGATGCTCAAAAAAACATTTCTTATTATTATCAATGTTGAAAGCAGTTGATGCTTTTCTCACGATTCTTTGATTAATGGAATGTTCAAAGTAGCATTTATTTTAAATAAAATTATTTTGTAACATTTTAAATGTGCTTACTGTCACTTTTGATCAATTTAATGAAAAATATCTTACTGATCCCTCTCTTTTGAACTGTAGTGTAAATAAAATAAACACCATATTGTTGGATGTGCTTTGATATCTTTTTACAGTTACTTTTGAATTTGGTATTGAATTCATTTTAATCAAAATAAATGCTCAGCATTTCAATGTTACTGTATTAGTGAATTTATCAGGATTTGCTCTTACTTGATTTGGCCCTTCCACCTGAGTGCGTCTTTCCATTGGTGTGAAGGGAAGCTGAGCGGGTCATGTGACCCCTTGCCTGTGTGGGGATTGGCTCAAAGTCAGGGTCAAGGTCCAGAATCAGCTGATTGAGCTGTTCGATTGATTGATCTATATCCAAAGCGAGAGTTGCAAACTCTTCGTCCTTGTCCGGCTCTGACTGTGCCTCTGGAAAGCCGTTGTCTGGTAATGAAGGTTTGCTTGCACCTCTGTGGAGCTCCAGCTCCTCCTTGTGTTCCAGTCTGTCTGATGGAGTGTGTGTGTAAGAGGTGGACTGCGACACCGACTGCTGTTGTTTCACCCATATATGCGTCTGATATCCAGTAGGTACTGTAGAGTGTATAAGTGTGTTTGAGGAACCTGCATCATTTCTAAATATGGCAGCTTCACTTTGACAGTCATCTGATTGGATGGAGTTCTGGCATTCACCTGAAGACAAACCAGACACTTCCTTTGAAGACAGTGTGCCTTTAGAGTCTGAAACAGCAGCAATGGCGATATTAGGGGTGGTGATGTCGTCGTCATCATCTATAATGTCCGTCTCCCGCTCTATGAACATAGCTCCACCGTTTAAATTACTGGAATGATCAAATGAATCTTGACTGGCTATAGGGTCATGTCTCGGAATGCCTAGAGAAGGTTGTTCCTCCATTCTAAGCCCAGGAATAACTCTGTGGAGCTGGGTATGCTCCTCGGAGCTGTAGCTGATTGCGAGCCCAGAGGCTTGTCCTCCAGTCCACAGGGAGGAGCTGGAGAGTCCAGAGTCACTGCTCAGAGAATGGGTGCCTTCATCTGGCTTGGCTATGGAAGAAAGAATGAAAAGAATCAGTACAATAATTTAGTGCAAGGATGATGTATATTTGTAGGCCAACCCAGAAGTTAGCATCAGACTGGTGACCCAATAGGACAAAAACCCAATAGGATACCATAGGCTTTTGGATTATCAAAAAAGCTCTGTGATTAACAAAAGTTTATGATACTTACACAATTTTCAGAAAAATAAGTTTTTATAAATGTTAACGTTAAAGGTAGGCTATAAACAAACTACATCACAGTCCCATGACTTCAACACCACCGTTACTAAAGTTCTAACAACTCTTTCAGTTTTTATCTAAAAAACATTTTCCCTTAAAGTTTGAGTTTAAATAGTTTGTAAGAGCATGATTATAAAGCACAACGAGGCTGTAACATTTACATTTAATAATTTAACAGACGCTTTTATCCAAAGCGACTTACAAATGAGGAGAGTAGTAGAAGCACTGTATGTGACAAAAAATGTTTTGGCCTAAAAGCGCGTGACATCGCTTAGAGCACCTTTAAGTGCTAGTCTTTATTGGTCAGGTGCTGCTGGAAAAGATGTGCTTTTATTTTGAAAATGGCTACAGACTCGGCTGCTCGAATTGAGATAGGTGACCTGCCGTTCCACCAGGTGGGAACAGTCCAGGAAAAGGTCCATGAGAGTGATTTCATGCCTCTTTGGGATGGCACCACGAAGCATCGTTCACTTGCAGAACGCAAACTTCTGGAGGGTGTGTAAGTGTGAGCAAGCGAGTAAAAGCTTTAGCCTGAAGTGCTAAAATGCTAGCTCTTTTCTGGTTTTGGCATACAAAAATGCGTCATCCCTGCACTACTATATATTTAAGGGACAATAAAGTTGCATTTCAATTCACAGGGACCCTACATAATGTTCACTGCTCCTTATACAGTAAGCAAGGGATTAAAAGTTCACTACAATTGACAACATTTGTTTATTTCGAGCGCCCTGCAACATCATGAAGCAAACACTTTGAGCAGCAAATATACTCAAAGTAAATAAATATATAAGTGTAGTTCTAGAAGACATAATATATTTTAAATAAATGATATAATAATTAATTTTTAAATTAATTATAGATTATATTATTTAATAATACTTAAAATAGATTAATTATATATTTTGTCATTCATAACCCCTAAACTTGATGATACATTTCTATTATAATAATCAATATGAAAATAAATGTGATTTGTCTGATTTGTAAGTATGCATGGTTTCTTCTAAATGATTATGTGATTTATGTTCACATTTCACTCCCTGTGAAGTTATACATCGACATACACTTGTTCTCTTTGCTGTACCCTTAGGGCTGAACATAAATGCTTTCTATGATTTGGAAAAATCACTTAAGATGGCTTACGGAGCATTGAAGTTAATTTTTCAGTTGGAAAGTCATAATTATGACATCAGGAGCATTCAAATCACTTTGCTCGGAGCAAGATGGGCAATGTACCTTTTCTATATATTAAAAAAGTTTTTTAACACTACTTAAATATTATAAAAACTATTATAAAAAAATAAATAAAACAAAAATAAAGAGGAATGTACTTCTAGAATGTACCTTAAAGGTTTAGTTCACTCAAAAATGAAAACTCTCTCATCATATTGTTCCAAACCTGCAAGACTTTTGTTCATGTTCTGAACACAAATAAGATATTTTTTAAATAAAATCTGAGCTATACTTCTGTCCCTCCATTGACAGCTACGCAACTACCACGTTGATGCTTCAAAAAGATGCTTCAAGAACCAATGAGGTTCATTCTCGCGTTACGCAGCACGTTTGAGCTTCAGCGAGAACCAATGAGGTTCATTCTCGCGTGTTACACAGCACGTTTGAGCTTCAGCAAGAACCAATGAGGTTCATTCTCGCGTGTTACGCAGAACGTTTGAGCTTCCGCAAGAACCAATGAGGTTCATTCTTGTGTGTTACGCAGCACGTTTGAGCTTCCGCAAGAACCGATGAGGTTCATTCTCGTGTGTTACGCAGCACGTTTGAGCTTCAGCAAGAACCAATGAGGTTCATTCTTGCGTGTTACGCAGAACATTTGAGCTTCCACAAGAACCAATGAGGTTCATTCTCGTGTGTTACGTAGCACGATTGAGCTTCCTCAAGAACCAATGAGGTTTATTATCATGTGTTACGCACAACCCTGTAAAGTCTTGCGGGTTTGGAACGGCATGAAGGTGAGTAAATGATGAAACATCATGCAAAAGCAAAAGATTTTGGCTACAGATATGATTTTAGAGATTTTCAGTTGTATTTGGCATCCATGACACCTGATATGTGAATGTACATAATTTTAAACATGTTTGTCAGAAGTACTTATCTTCACCCACTCCTCTTACATTTAGTCCTGTGTGTCATAGTCTGGGGTACAGTGGTAATGTTAACATGTCTTTAGCGAGTTGCAGACACCTTAGTCATCAGACAAATACCCAGATACACAGACATAGATGTCTTTGTGTGGACATTGTGTGCGTTCTAGCAAAGACACATCAGTCAGCCAGCGGCAGCTGAACACAGATCGCAGCAGATAATATCATGTGTCATACCACACTCACACACTCTCGCAGCATTGATCATGACTGATAACACTTATCTGCTGTTTAACATGAAGCCAGAAGGCAGCATCACACATGCAGGTAGAACAAACCCACCTAAACACTGATATTTAGCATCAGATGAGTAAATGCGCTTACTCACGAGTCCACTTTCACAGCCTTATTGGATTTATAATTGCACTCTTGCAAACTATTCAAACTCGAACTTTCATGGAAAGTGTTTTTTGAAGTCAAGTGACCGCAGTGTAGTTCATTATATCCGACGTTTAGCTTTTTACTACTGCTGATTGTATTTAGGCTTGATAATTCATAAAAGTTGTGTTCATTTGTGAAGATTACATGAACAAAACGTTTAAGAATCATAAACTTTTGCTGGTCACAGAGCTTATTTTCTGTATCCAAAAGAATAATCCTATTAAAATCCTAAAATATAAATTAATCAATTGATGTAATGCACTTAGTGTGTACATATGTTTTTACACTGAACTTATATTTAAAAATACAATACCTTTTAATACATCTGTAATTAATTTATGCGATTACACAGCTGACTCAACCTCTTAACCAAACCTTTAACCCAACCAGACCACCAAACCTGTCCCTTACTTGCATCCCACCTCAATAGCAGCAAAAGGTTTTTGTGAAACAACATGAACACATTAAATACACTGCTACAAAGTATATAGTAGTTAAAGACACCTAGACTGATCAGACAATGGTAAAACTGGTCAGTACGTCAACTGGTGAAAAACACTCTTTTTAACTAAACCAGTAAAGCTACTCTAGTCTCAAGAGGCTGAAATACAAATACCAGGCATGCATGATAAAACGCCACAGCTGGCAACTCTCTCTCTCTCTCGCTCACACACACACACACGTTGGTGCACCTATCATGGTGGACTCTCCATAGATGTAATAGTTCTATCCCCCTACACTGCCCCTACCCTATACCTACCCATCACAGGAAACGTTCTGCATTTTTACATTTTTAATAAAACATTGTTTAGTGTGTTTTTAAAGCTATTTGAAATACCACATTTACGTTGTAATGCCAGTGTAATACCCATGCCATTATACAAATTTGTGTCCTCATAAATCACATAAACAAGCACACACACACACACACACACACACACACACACAGTGATTCAATAGTTGACATTCTATCATACAAACTTCATCATAAAATCAACTTCATCATTATCTAAATTAAATATTTAATAGACCACTTGATCAAAACTTACAATCTCAAAAGCCTCAAACAGACCAATGCATCAACTTCATACTTGACTTTGACTTTCAGTATGACTTTGCATCTAACAAAAAGTCCTTTCTTAGGTCACTTTTCTTAATATTCTGCCCATGTTTTATTAAGTGTTTTTAGACTACTTCAAAAGCAAACCCTAAAACTCTCAAAAGTGACTTTTCCTGATAAATTAAGTACAACTGCATTCATTTAAAATCACAAGAGCTTTCAACAGCTCACAAAATAAATCAACCGTATTGCTGTTGAAAGTGTATCCCACCACCTCGCACCGCTTCAAAAATGCACGGAGCGGCACAAACCTAATGCTTTCCAGAAACATCCTCTCGAATCAGACCCCAAAGGTATCTGAGAGGACAACAGATGACTTCGACCATGGAAACTATTACAAAGAGCAAGAGAAAAAGACATCTGACAGAGTCAGAAGTGAAAAGAGAGAGAGAGAGTTTCTACAATATATAAAAAAGAAAAACAAACAATATTTCTTGAATAACTAGAGAAAGGGGGGAAAAGGCAAGCAGTCCTGACCGTGTTTATCCTGCAGGCGACTGTTCCCATTTTGTCCTGCATGTTTCTCTTTTTCTGTCCTCATGCAGTTTTAAACAGACAGGCAGCTTGCATTCTTTCCCATAAGGTGATAACAGCTCCCCTGGGTCTCCTTTTCTTTCCTCTTCTTCTTTTTCTCTCTCTCAGTCAATCTTTTTCCTCCCTTTCCCCTATTTTCCCTCCTCCCTCCCCTCTTACAGTGCTGCTCGCTCTCCCCGTCTCTCTCTCTCTCTCTCTCTCTCTCTCTCTCTCCACCTCCACACACAGGTAACCCCTTTCAGGTGCCCCTCCTGGGTGTAGGGGAAAATCCTGGCTTGGGAAGCATTATTCCGCTTGAACCAGCCAATGCTCCTCGGAATACAGCTGTACACACACACACACACACACACACACACATATGCTTGTTGTAGAGCGTGCACGGACGCTCGGAGGACCTTGAGCCCTCCAAATATGGAGTGGGGAATGTAAACACAAGGGCGGAGTTATATGTGGGTGGAGAGACTGAGCGCAGAGACACAGAGCGAAAGGGAGAGATAAGGGAGGTATTGATGTACTAAAGAACAAGAGTGCCATGGTAAAAAGAAACACAAAATGATGAAAGAAAGATTGAAAGAAAGCTAAAGAAAGATAACAGGAGAAAAAAAAAAACTGTATGAAAGTATGGTCGGCTGGCAGTAACATTCCTTCAGACTGTTTGTCGCTGCGACTGGCAGTAATTACAGACATATAAGTGTGTGTTTGTGAGCGTGTGTAATTCTATATTTGAGCTTATGTATTGTAAATTGTAAAGGCTGTTTGTGCACCAACCATGAGGCATCTCTAAATTACACGGCTGCTTGGGACAGAATCACACAACCAGATGTGCATCAAGACTCAGTCCCATATGACACACACACGCACACACATTAAGCTGTTGGGATTGATTTCTTACAGTTGTGTAAGAAATTCCCAGCCTTTAAATATCCGGCCCTGGAATTTACTATGTAATTTTACCATGTAAAACCCTAGAATGTGCAGCCAAAAGCAAAGGGCCACCATAACAAGTGTAACTTAATAGTTCCCTGATCACTGAACTTTAACTGGAGAAGGAGAACAAAGTTCATTTTCATAAAGTTAAACAATCACTAAGTTCCACTCCCTGAAGTGAATTTACTTCTTTAAAATTCAATATTGTGTATAGGGGAAGGTGGGGTAAGATGTGCCAGCCACCGCGAATTTTACTCTACACTGTACTCCTCAAAAGCTAATTTTGGGTCAATAAGATTTTTTGGGGAAAGAAAAGCAAGGATGCATTAAATTGGCAGTAAATATATTTATAATGTTACAAAATATTTAGATTTCAAATAAATGCTTTGAAATAAGCAGCAC
Source organism: Paracanthobrama guichenoti (assembly GCA_018749465.1). NCBI lineage: Eukaryota > Metazoa > Chordata > Actinopteri > Cypriniformes > Gobionidae > Paracanthobrama > Paracanthobrama guichenoti. Next base: position 10,609,505 of record CM031962.1, on the reverse strand, counting down.
AACTGTTTTCAACATTGATAATTCAATGTTTCTTGAGCACCAAATCAGCATATTAGAATGTGACACTGAAGACTGGAGTAATGATGCTGAAAATTCAGCTGTCATCACAGGAATAAATTACATTTTAAAATATATTAAATTGTAATAATATTTTACAAAATGATTAACTGTTTTTGTTTTTAAGACGTCTTAGAGACAGCTAACTTTTGAAGAGTAGTTTACCATATAGTTCCCATAATGTTTAGCCTTAAATTTTTCTTTACTTTTGAGGAAAAGGGAGATTTTACTGTTAAATACTTTATTTTTTTTATCATCTTTCAAGGCAACATTCATTTTCTACAGGCTTAGTAAAATGGTGTTTACTTCTTAGCAAATTTACCTCAAAATAAATATCATAGACGTTGGCTTGTAAAGTAAATTATTTATACTGAAATAAAAGCTTATTTCAAATTGTCAACCCTGTTATCATAATTTTTCCCCTCTTTTAAAGTAACAAACTATTCCCAAAATAACAAAAACTTTGTTCTAATGCCATAAAAAAATTGTCCAATTTATTAACATATTATTATTATTAACATATTATTTGTATGATTGAATGAATACATTTTTTTTTACTATTATTTTACATGCCACCTTATTACACTGGAAAGGAACCCATTAAATAGAATGATCCAATACCATTGTGTTTGCTGTCATTGATAAACTATATTGACAAAAGTTTTGGGACGCCTGCCTTTACATGCACATGAACTTTAATGACATCCCATTCCTAATCCGTAGGGTTTAATATGGAGTTGGCCCACCCATTGCAGCTATAACAGCTTCAACTCTTCTGGGAAGGCTTTCCACAAGGTTTAGGAGTGTGTTTATGGGAATTGTTGACCATTCTTCTAGAAGCACATTTGTGAGGTCAGGTACTGATGTTGGACGAGAAGGCCTGGCTCACAGTCTCCACTCTAATTCATTCAAGGTGTTCTATCGGGTTGATGTCAGGTTGACTGTGCAGGCCAGTCAAGTTCCTCCACACCAAACTCACTCATCCATGTCTTTAAGGACCTTGCTTTGTGCACTGGTGAGCAGTCATGTTGGAACAGGAAGGGGCCATCCCCAAACTGTTCCCACAAAGTTGGGAAATGTCTTGGTATGCTGAAGCATTAAGAGTTCCTTTCACTGGAACTAAGGGGCCAAACCCAACCCCTGAAAAACAACTCCACACCATAATCCCCCCTCCACCAAACTTTACACTTGGCACAATGCAGTCAGGCAAGTACTGTTCTCCTGGCAACCGCCAAACCCAGACTTGTCCATCGGACTGCCAGACAGAGAATCGTGATTCGTCACTCCAGAGAACACGTCTCCACTGCTCTAGAGTCCAGTGGCGTGCTTTACACCACTGCATCCAATGCTTTGGATTGCACTTGGTGATGTAAGGCTTGGATGCAGCTGCTCGGCCATGGAAACCCATTCCATGAAGCTCTCTACGCACTGTTCTTGAGCTAACCTGAAAGCCACACAAAGTTTGGAGGTCTGTAGCTATTGACTGCAGAAAGTTGGTGAGTTTTGCACGCTGTGTGCCTCAGCATACGCTGACCCCGCTCTGTGATTTTACGTGGCCTACCACCTCGTGGCTGAGTTGCTGTTGTTCCCAATTGCTTCCACTTTGTTTTAATACCACTAACAGTTGACCGTAAAATATTTAGTGGTGAGGAAATTTCACTAATGGACTTATTGCATAGGTGGCAGCCTATCACGGTACCACACTTGAATTCACTGAGCTCCTGAGAGCGACCCATTCATTCACAAATGTTTGTAGAAGCAGTCTGCATACCTGTGGCCATGAAAGTGATTGGAACACCTGAATTCAATGATTTGGAGGTGTGTCCAAATATATAATATAGTGTATATCACACTGAACATTCATAGGAATTCAACATATTTTGTTCTCTGCCTTATTTTTCTTTGCGTAGAAGACAGCTTAAATTAAAAACTTGTAGTAAATGTTAGCCCACTGTACCCTACATGCTGGCCCTTGAATAACACAAAATATAAAGTCATTTGGGTCTGTTATGTCTGAGCTCCATCCCATTGCTTTGATATTCTGACTTGCTCTTCTGGACAAAACATCATATACTTTGAGCAGCTCTTTATTACTACAGCTCATCGAGTGCAACAACGTTAACATTTACAGTAATTACAAACCCTCAAGGGAAACAGCCAAGGATGGAGCACTGTGGCGGTACTATGGTAACTGGCAAATCATTATGGTCTGGAGGCCTTAGACCAAACAAGATTAGATTAGGGTCAAATACAAGAATTTTACTATTACTGTATAGAAGGTTAAGCTTTTCCACCCACCCTGAACAGTCTCATATGTTCCAATTAACCTCAGTGAACATTACCCAGACTTATTAGAGTTAAAGAGTGTTTCCTGTAGCAGACCATAACTTGACAATTACTAGACCATTACAGAGACTTTGTGTCTCGGAAAACCATTCTTTGCATCCTGAAATAAACACTGCTTACATGTGCATTCATGCCTTTGTTTTCCTCTCCTAAAATAAATAACCACACTCATGGTTTCACCACAGAAGTCCCGCAAGTGGCCTATGAAGTACTATGAAAACATGTCCTGAATTAGTTAATCCAAAACCAGATTTACTGCGCTTGTAGCATGTTAATAAAGATGTAGTAAAGTGTATACAGACTTGTCTGTTTGAAACACTCCAGAAAACAAAGTAGATATAATACGTCACAAAAGTTACAACCATAGCCTGAGGACACGCACAAAGATGAGCTCATGATGATGACACATCATATCTATTTTGGATGCAAAGTAAAACTAACTGTGATTCATGATTGAGCAAAAAAAAAGACAAAAAAAATAAAGATGTGGTGGATTTAAAAACTTAGTGTACATCAAATTATCCTAGACTAGTGATAATTGTCCAATATTTGGGCTTTTTGACTAATATTCATAATCACTTTGCCGATTAGCAGAACTTTTCCCTAAATGGACCAACAGTTTGAGTGAATTATTGTGTAAATGAATTTAAAAATAATTAAAAAAATGTGTACTCTGTGTTGCCATTTGTTTTGTGCTTCATAACTGTTTCAACATTTCTGAAAAGCAATTAAATTACCAATAACATTTTAACTATTTTCACGAAGCATTTCATATTTCAATATATTTATAGCAAGGCTGCATTTACTTGATCCAAAAGTCTATTTAAATTATTTTGTATAATTTATAAATTTGTTATAAATTTTAATAAATTAATGTAATTGTTTTCCTTTTGTGGCAAAGCTGAATTTTCAGTATCATTACTTCAGTCTTCAGTGTCACATGATCCTTCAGAAGTCATTTTAATATGCTGATTTGTTGCTCAAGAAACATTTATTATTATTATTATTATTATTATTATTATTATTATTATTAATGTTAAAAACCGTTTTTGTTGCTTAATATTTTTGTGGAAACTCTGATTTTTTTTCTTAAGGGTTCTTTGATGAATATAGAAAGTTCAAATTATTTGAAATAGAAATCTTTTGTAAAATTATAATGTCTTTACAGTTACATTTGAACAATTTTATGCATTCTCGCTGAATAAAAGTATTAATTTCTTTCTTTCTTTTTTTAAATCTTACTGACCCCAAACATTTGAACGTCTGTGATAACACGCCTTGCTTCTCCCATATATACAAATGTATAGCTTGTTAGATATCAGAATCAGGCATTGGAAAACCCACACAGTTCTATTCAAGATGACTATTCTAGCCCTTATGAAGAACTTGAGATGTCCAATGTTACCTGCTGCTGTAAAATTTTCACTGAAGTCCCATTGAGCCTGTAGTGAATCCAGAGGGTCCTTTTCAATGACAACGGCTGAACTGTTCATCCAGTTGCCACAATCTTGAAATAAAGAAACAAACCAGCCATATTGGATCATACAAATACACAAAGACCTATAAAACATCTTCCATTGCAGAGAAATGTGAGGACACCTGAAGCAAGGGATGGATCTCTCTCCGCAATTTCTGAAAAGAGCACCTCTACCACACCGTCCCCTGGGAATCTTGGGTCTTGAATGGAGACAAAAGCAAATGATTACTGAAAGGATTGAAAGGGATGGAAAAAACTACGCCGTGCAGCAATGCGGGAACATCAACACACATGAGTTCAATGACAGTTGATGTATCGGTGACTTGTAAGCATGCTCGCCACAGCCGCGTGACCGTTTTCGCTTCCGTCCATCCACATTACAGTTGTCTTGATTGTGTAAAGTTTGCATGTGTAAGGATCAAAATTACAGAAGTGTTTGTGTAAAGCGTGAAGTTGTCTGTCTGTTTCTCAGATCTGCTTGGGCCACCATGCGTCTTGCCTGTCATTATTTACCAAAAACATTCGGGCATGCTCACATGCTCAGTCACGCACCCACTCAAACACCAGGAAACGCCAACCTGAGTTCATAATAATGAAGTAAAAACATATGTTGGCCCCAAACAATATGGAATACAGATACTGCTGCTAGAGCTTTTCTCAGAGCCAACTTTGAACAAACTATTTTGCAATAACATTTGTCAACCAGGTTTACAGTACAAATACTTTCAGTCATCAATTTGAACAAAAAAATGTGTAAATGTCATTTGGTCTGTTATTTTGCAAATGCAAATACTTTCTTAGATTTTTATCTTCAAATATCTTTGGGCCACTTTTGTGTGCAATGATTTTACCAAAAACACTTTGGTACCTTTGTTGGCATGATCAAGGTCTTCTTTCTGCAAGGAAAGTTGGTCTCCAGACAGAGCACCGGTGTGAAACTGCACACGAAACACTGTCTTATGATTCTTCACGGAAACATTTTTATGATAACATGCAATCTGCAGAGAAAGAAGAAATGAAGATGATACAGTATGCAGTTTTCATAAGATTAGTGCAAAAACATGTTTTGGACGATTTATGAGCTAATGAGGACTAGTAAAATGTCCTCACTAGTTGGTTGTCATAATATTTCACTATAAATGAGGACAATTGGCCTGCACAAGTATAGTCAAACCTGTGTTTGTGTGTGTGTGTGTGTGTGTGTGTGTGTGTGTGTGTGTGTGTGTGTGTGTGTGTTATTTCAGGACACAAATGTGTATAATGACATGGGTATGACATAGGTATTACAAGGAGAGGATGATTTATGAGGACATTACCCATGTCCCCATTTTTCAAAAGGCTTATAAATCATACAGAATGAGTTTTTTTGGGAGAAAGTAAAAATGTGCAGTTTCCTGTGATGGGTAGGTTTAGTGGTAGTGTAGGGGGATAGAAAATACGGTTTGTACGGTATAAAGACCATTACATCTATGGAATGTCCCCACAATTCACAAAAACAAACATGAGTGTGTGTGTGTAGGGTTTTTTTATTGTTCCTCACTACTTTAAAAAAACATCAGCCAAAACATCTTTTTTTAATCTAGTGTTTATAAAGGCCTTCTGAAGCGAATTGATGGGGTTATGTAAGAAAAAATATCCATATTTAAAACATTATAAAGTAGCTTACTACTTATTTAGCTTACGCCTTCCGTAATCGACTTATGCAAAAAGTGTAACGGCTCTCGCAGTTCAAAATGCACCAGTTGATTAACGTTACGATTGTTTTGGATGGATGAGCATTTTTGAGCTTCAAGATCAATGGACCCCGCCACTGCCATTATAAAGCTTGGAAGCGTCGGGATATTTTTTAATATAACTTCAATTGTGTTCATCAGAAAGAAGAAAGTCATATACACCTAGGATGACTAAATCATGGGGTAATTTTCATTTTAAAAAGTGAACTACTCCTTTAACATATTCAAATATTTAACACAATTAACGCAGCATCAGTTTTTTTCTGTCATCCTTTGGCTGCGCTACAGTATATGATCAAGCTATCATTCATTCAAGTGCTATTAAACCATTCAAGCACGATAAGACACAAAAATAAGAACTTAAATCTGTACTGGCATGCTGTCTGTGAATCTCCTCTCTGTGTGACACACACAGGACTAATGCGTACAGAATGTCGCTTCAGCCAGCTCATGGCCACGTTGAGTTCCCTTTCGTGCTTGAACAGACAAAAACACACAAAAGTAGGCTATGCCAAAAAGTCTGCTTTGTCGAGTAACCTAGTACACACAGTCTTAAATTAGATAAAAAGTGTTAAATGCTAAACGCAAAGAGTTGTGAGGACATTGGATGCGTGTCAGTTCCGGATCTCCATCATGTGCTTCAGATCTTAAAGTGACAGCAGCCTAATAAACCCACTGCAGTGACGTCTGTCATTCATTTTAATCAAAAGAACAAAAGACAGAGAGAAAATCACTCATTGCTCTTTTGAACTTTTGTAGCTTTAATAAGAATTCATCTTTAATTTAATTTATAAATTATGCAGTGAAGACTGTGAAGTGTTTGATAACTTTATTCAGTTTCTGTATATTTCCTACCTGTTAGATCAAATATTTAGTGGAATTGGCGTTTGGTGCCAATAACAGCTATACATGCTCTTGAATGCCATTGCAACTAGGTTAGAACCACTAGCTTAGGTGATAGGAAAATAGCAGTAACCTGATATCAAATTAATGGACATCTGCAATGTTATCACAAATATATTGAAACAAAAGTGTGTGTGTTCAAGGTTGGGACTTGTGTCTAACCTAAATTAGACCTAAATTGAGGTCCCTATGAGGAAACAAGCATGTAAATCATACATAGAGTTTTTTGAAAATGTAAAAATGCAGAAAGTTTTCTGTGATGAGTAGGGTTAGTGTAAGGGGATAAAATATAAAAATTATTATGTCTATGGAGAGTCCCCACAAAGATAGTAATCCAGACGTGTGTGTGTGTGTGTGTGTGTGTGTGTGTGTGTGTGTGTGTGTGTGTGTGTGTGTGTGTGTGTGTGTGTGTGTGTGTAAGAGACAGAGAGACGTCTCACCATGAAATCACCTTTGATCATCTGTGGAGGTTCCAAAACAAAACACACACTGTCCGTCTGACCTACGGCAACCTGACTGAGAGTTACACAAGCACTAAATATAAACATATTCTAAATATAATCACATGGACAAACATGATGATACACAATACGCCTAGAATTTGAGAAAATCTAGGTTTTAATATTGTATTTATATATAATATCCAAGTGTCTTACTGCACTGCTGATGTGTATATTGTCTGCGTGCCTTGATACACTCTGATAAACAGCTGACACACTGAAAACAAACCCAGGGAAAAAATGTATTACACTTAATGACATGTGTCATTAAATATTAACTTTGTCTCAGATGTTTCTACCCAACTTCCTTAATACATTTTTAACATTTCAAGTTAATTCATCTGTTATGAACAAACAATACTTTATATTTAACAAAATATTTAAAATAGTATATTTAAAAAAAAAAAAAAAACTAACAATCAACATTTTAATCTAGATAGATTAATTCAAAAACTGCTTAACAATTGCATTAATGTTAATAAACCCAGCTTTCATTTCCAAAATGTCATAATTTACACACATTTGCTCACTTCTTTCCAAACCTGTATGCTTTTTTTTCCCCTTCTTCTGTGAAACACAAAAGAAGAGAAATGTCTTAGTGTTTTTTGTCAATGATCACCAAAATGTTTTGGTTACCAACATTCTTCAAAGTATCTTCTTTTGTGTTCCACAGAATAAAGAATGTCATGAATAAATGATGACAATTTTCATTTTTGGGTGAACTAATACTTAAGATTACTGAGGTACTTTTTCAAGTGAAATAACTGAGATGGGGTGACAAAATACTGAAACTCTTTGAAAAACTCTATTTCACTTAAAACTTAAATGACTGGACATAGGATATATGGGTGTTTTCCCTCACCTGTAGGGTGGAAGTCAGGAATGGGATGGATATTAATGCGGTGGATGAAGAGCGGGGAAGGGTTTATGTGGATCTGGTGAGTAAGCAGCTTGCCAAACACCTGCACATACCTGAACCATCCACAAACACCTCAGTCACTCATACTGACACCAGACAATAGTAAATCAAGCCTCACAAAACCAGCACAACTCAGATGCAGTCGAAAATAAAACAGCAAAAAAACATCAGTCTGGCCTTAATTGGAAAACAATGGGATTTAGGGGGAAGAAAGAATGCATGAATATTTTAAAGAGATTCACCCAAAAATGTCTGTCATTATTTACTCACCCTCATGTCGTTCCAAACCCGTAAGGACCTTCGTTCATCTTCAGAACACAAATTAATTGAAATCTGAGAGCTTTCTGTCCCTCCATTGACAGCCTATGCAACTACAACTTTTGAGCCCTAGAAAGGTAGTAAAGACATCATTAAAGTAGTCCATGTGACTTCAGTGGTTTAACTTCAGTGTTACGAGGCGACACGATTGCTTTGTTTTGTGCAAAAAAAACCCAAAAAACCCCCACATAATTTACCACTTTATTTACCCAATATTAATCGCCAATGTGTTCACGAGAGCACCAAAACGCATGCGTGTTGTCTTGACAAGAGAGCAGACACTGTTGCGTCAACGTGCATTGGAGATTAATATTTTGTAAATAAAGCGGTAAATTATGTTTTTCTATGCAAAGAAAGCACTCGCGTCACTGGAGTCACATGGACTACTTTTATGATGTCTTTACTAGGGATGCACAATATATCGACCACAATATCGGTATCGGCCAATATATTTTCATTTTTAATGGTATCGTTACCGGCCCAATAATAAAATTTGTCCGATACATAAAAGCCGATAAATAATGGATTATTTCCTTCAGATGAGACACTTCAGATGCACGCTGTTTGTCATGATGCTGTTGACTTGCTCTAAAAAAAATTATATAAAAATTTGGATTTAGATTTATCGGCCAATATATCGGTTATCGGCTTTCAAATATAAATAATTATTATCGTATAGGCCAAAATTTCTATATTGGAGCATCTCTAGTCTTTACTACCTTTCTGGGGCTTGAAAGTAGTAGTTGCACAGGCCGTCAATGGAGTGACAGAAATCTCTCAGATTTCATTAAAAAAAAAAATCTTTGTTTGTGTTCTGAAGATGAACGAATGTCTTATGGGTTTGGAACGACATGAGGGTGAGTAATTAATGACAGAATTTTTATTTCTGGGTGAACTAACTCAGTTCAGGTGTGAAAAGTGTTACGGATTCTTAAAAAACAACACCACATTTCTTAACATTCCTCCATGATTTACTGCTATTGTGGGTGTGCCACATTATCAAAGAGAATAAATAGCTTCTTTAGAGTGTTGCCAAAAACAGCTTCTTTGTGTTGTTCCAGCAACAGATCAGAGCAGAATATTTATGTTGCGATTTTTGAAGCTTTACAATAACTAATTTTACTGAAAAGTGTTTCTAGAGTCAATAGAAATGGGAGAGCATAAGCCAAGGGAAATGATAATACAGCATATAAAACAGCAGGGAAAGAAGTTTCAAGTAAAAACTCTTCCTTAGTTTGCACGTGCATAAGGGGTGATGGCTTAAAAAAAAGACAGTACCAAAGTGCAAATGAAGATGTTTCACAGAAAAGGGAAGTGGAAATAATATCAGGACGTCCAGACCGCATAGGGGGATTTCCTCTCATGTGTGACCCTGAACCGCTGTCCAGAGTGAATCCTTCACTCATGACAGACTCCTGAGTGACCAAAAGCCATAACATGACCAACACCTCAGTATGTTTTAAGGAGGAAAGCAACAGACTTCGTATGTAACATTTCTTCTCAATGGAAATCCTTATAAAGTAGGGGGAGAATGGGTTAAGATGAATCATTGGGTAACACCCTCTTTTATCCAGCAAAGTTTGCAACATTTTCCACATCACTATATAGAAAACTACCTTTCAAAAGTCTCGTATATACTCACCAAGTGCCAAGAATACAGTAATATTGGAAAAATTATTACAATTTAAAGGGATGGTTAATTATGATTTCACCTTTTTAACTTTAGTTAGTGTGTAATGTTGCTGTTTGAGCATAAACAACATCTACAAAGTTACAACGCTCAAAGTTCAAAGCAAAGGGAGATATTTTCTGACATCTTCTTTCTTAAAGAAATAGTTTTTAAGGACTGGTAGAGACTACAGCAAGCTTCTTCCCGGGTTAGTGACATCATCAATCCTAAAATTTTACATAAACCCTGCCCCCGGGAACACGCAACTAAGGGGGTGAGGCCATGTTGAGAAGATGACAAGATGAGCTATAATGTAATTAAACTAAACTATACCTGTTCTAGCTTCATGCTAAATTTATTCCCTGGCTCTGTGCATCTTACAACAATTCCCACATAAGCAATTTATAGATTATCATGACAGAATATGTTCCACACCAGCTACATGAATCCATCAACTAACCATTCAGAAAAATCCTGTTTCATGTTGTCACATCTTAGTGAGTCTCTCCATCATTGTCCGACTCCAGTTTGAACATAAAAGGCTGAACAGTTTCTGACCATTTCAGTGGTGTCTGCATGAGGTAATCCTGTTTTGAGCAACACACAAGCTCTTGAAGCTCCGCCCTCTTCTTGAAAGGGTGCCAAGAGCAGCCCCTCATTTTGCATTTAAAGGGACACACACAAAAACGGTGTGTTTTTGCTCACCCTCAAAAAGTTACAAATTTAACATGCTATAAAAAATTATCTGTTGGGTATTTTGAGCTAAAATGTCATATACACACTCTGGGGACATCAGAGACTTTTAAAAAGGGGCATTATAGGACCCCTTTAAAAAAGGTTTTCTATTTGAATATAATTTTAAAATGTAATTTATTCCTGCATTGACAAAGCTGAATTTTCATCATCATTACTCCAGTCTTCAGTGTCACATAATCATACAAGTCATACTAATATGCTGATTTGGGTTACATTTTATTCTAAGGTGTCTGTGTTACAGTGTAATTATACATTTAAGTACTGAGTAATAATAATTAACTACAAGTACTTTTCATACCTAACTGGTTAATGCATAAACAAATGAGCCTTGCCTTTTCTGAGATGGAGTCATGAGGTTAACCATTTTATCACTGCAGAACTTCTTCATGGAGTAGAGATCTAATGCATATTCCTCACTAGGTACAAGAGAAAATGAAACAGGTCAGTCACAAATGAATGTACAACCTATACAATCAATGTTTGGTCTCTTGTGCAAAAATTTAAATACCCTACATGCCACAAATTGCAAAGTCAATTAATTCTTCATCAACACTTATACACAAGATATATATATATATATATATATATATATATATATATATATATATATATATATATATATATATATATATATATATATATATATATATATATATATATATATATATATATATATATATATATATATATATTTTATATATTTTTTGACTGATGCAAAAGGGAGCTATTACTATAAAAGATATTAAGACTAATACCAAATATTAATTTGTTAAAGCATTGTGCACTGATCCTCTGCTTTATTAAAGTATTCTAAGTGCAAAACAATCAGCCTCTGATTGAGCTGCGTCTATAGAGAGGGAACTTATTAAAGTCTTCAAGGGAGTGACAGTTCACCCAAAAATTAAAGTTTTGTCATGTTGTTCTGAACCCATATGACTTTCATTCCTTCTTGGAACACAAATGAGAAATTACTTAGAATGGTCACTCTTATAATCTTCCCCTGCTCTGTTTCCTAAGAGTTTTTAACTTGGGAATCTCTGAGACTGGATAACTGAACAAATCATTCAGACTGGATTTGTGAACTGGTTCAACCAATTCATTGAAAAGATCCAAATTAAAAGAATGATTTCGCAAAAAAACTGGACATTGCTAATGAACTCATGAAGTCAGTATTTTAGTGAATAATGACTTACAGTGCCCTCCACTAATACTGGCACCCTTGGTTAACATGAGCAAAGGTGGCTGTGAAAATACATCTGCAGTGTTTATCCTTTTGATCTTTCATTCAAAATCACAAATTCTAAACTTTTATCGGAGTAAAACAATTGAAAGTGGTGGAAACTCACAATATGAAATGTTTTTCTCCAATGCATGTAGGCCACAATATAATATAATCACATATATATTTTAAGCACACCAGGGTGACTAGGAGCATGAAATTGCCCAGCCATGACTTCCTATTCCACAGGAGTATAAATATGAGGAAACACAAAGGCCAAATTCCCTTAATCATCCATCACAATGAGTAAAACCAAAGAATATGGTTCTGATGTGCAGCAAAAGATTATTGAGATTCACAAAATAGAAAGTGGCTGTAAGAAAGTAACTAAAGCATTGAAAATCCCCATTTCCACCATCAGGGCAATGATTAAGAAGTTCTAATCAACTAAAGATGTTACAACTCTTCCTGGAAGAGGGCGTGTGTCTATATCGTCCTAATGCACGGTGAGGAGGAGAGTTTGAGTGAACAAACACTCTCCAAAGATCACAGCTGGAGAATTTCAGAGATTAGCTGAGTCTTGGGGTCAGAAAGCCTAAAACAACAACAACAACACAAAACTATCAAACAGTACCTATATCACCACATGTTGTTTGGGAGGATTTCAAGAAAAATCCTCCTCGCTCGTCCAAGAACACTCCAGCATATTCAGTTGTCAGACACGACTAGAACTTCAAAAGGGACCTGGTTCTGTGGTCAGATGAAACTTAAAAAAAGCTTTTTGGCAGCAAACCCATGTTAATGTTGTGGGCCTATTTTTTTTGTGGATCTTTTCATATCTTGTTCAGATACATGGTATCATGGATTCTAGTAAATACCAACAGATAAAAAAATAAAAATAAAAAAAAATAAAAAGCTGACCACTTCTGCTGGAAATCTTATAATGGGCCGTGGTTGGATCTTGCATCAGGACAATGATTCAAAACAAACATCAGAATCAACACAAAAATGTGTCACTGAGCACAAAATGAAGCCACCACCACCAACACACACAAGTGTTTTACTTCAATGAAAGGTTAGAATTTTGTGACTTTTTTTAATGAAAGATCAAAAGGATAAACAATGCAGACTTTTTTCACAGCCACCTTTGCTCACCAAGTATTAGTGGAGGGCACTGTACATTTGAATCGGTTTCTCACACAAAGCTATCACAAGAACTCAGAAGACTTGAAATATAGTGTATAATCCATATGGACGCATTTGTGTGTTCTTCAACGCTTGAAAACTCCAGTGGCCATTCACACAGAAAATCATACAGGTTTGGAATGACATGAGGGTAAGTAAATCCTTATAGCAACACTTATCATTGTGTGGTGAACTAACTTTAAGCAGCTTGTCTGAGAAGGCAATTGTCTTTTTAAAGATATTTTGACTTGTTAACAACAGATATGAATTAAGTTGTACCTGGTGGTAACATTAGATAGTTGGATGTAAGAGGATATTACCACACCCACCCTGTCTTTGCTGCCCTATATGAGAGAGACAGGAAGAAGTTAACCAACTGTGACATTCCTATAGTCCTAGAGACAAATAATGAACTTTTAACTTGAGAATAAAGTGCAAATAACTTCAAATCTCACTTTGCAGTGCAGCAGCAGCACATTTTCAGGATGTGCGCCAAGCCAGTTGTTCATGTTTTTACATAGCGAACACAGCAGATGGAGCGATGGAGCGTGAGCCTCCGGCCAGCCCAAATCCACCACCTAACAGCCAGAGATGCGAGGCAACAGTTATACATATGCTACTGTTCAAATGTTTGGGGTCAGGGGGATTTTTAGTTTTTCTTTTTTTAAAGAAATGTATACTTTTATTCAGCAATGACGCATTAAATTGATAAATAAATGTAGTTCTTTTGAACTCCTGAAAAAATTTTCCGGAAAAAATATTAAGCAGCGCAACATTGATAATATTGATCAGTTTATATTTACCCTGGGATTCATCCTGCTGAGATCATCACTGTGTTCGGATAAGTTGATGACCTGCATGCAGGAAAATAAAGGTTATATTCCATGTGACCCCAATTGTAACACTCTGACACAGTCGGTCAACAGACACACAGTGACATGTGATGTGCTTGTTTTTCTTGCCTGCTCACCATGTATTGATCATTATGTTTGGACTGCAGCATCTGCGTGATGCTGCGCAGGTTGTGCTGGTACGTCTGCTCTGCGCAGGACTGGTGGAACGTCACACCAATGATGCGCTCTGTAACGTAGTTCATGTCAAATTCAGATCCCTCCGCCATCACAATGGTGTTCCCTCCTATGAGGAGATCTGCAGAGAGGACGAGACTGGCTTCAGTTCATTAATGTGCAGGACTCTTTAAAGCATTTGTTTTGGCATGTAGGGATGAGCAAATCTGCAAGGATCCTGCAAGCCCTTGGACACTTACAATTGGACATGCAGAACTTTTTGCATCATTTAATTTCCATATAAATCTTCATGTTAAAATGTAACTTTAATATATGAAAATCTGTAGGTTCTGAGGGTTGGACAACGAAGCTGAAACACCTGGTTTTGTAAGGCCTCCTTTTGCGGCCAATACAGCATCAATTCGTCTTGGGAATGACAGATAGAAGCCCTGCACAGTGGCAGAGGGATTTAAAGCCATTCCTCTTCCAGAACAGTGGCCAGGTCACTATGTGAAGCTGGTGGAGGAAAAGGCTTTCTGACTTGCTCCTCCAAAACACACCAAAGTGTCTCAAAAATATTTAGATCTGGTGAATGTGCAGGCCATGAAAGATGTTCACTTTCATGTTCATCAAACATTCTGTCACAAGTCTTGCTGTGTTTAGTGGTGCATTGTCATGCTGATGCACAGCACCCACACTCTTCAGGGTGCAATGTTTAGGGAATGCCATGATATTGCAGCTCAACCCATCACTGATTGTGTATGATACCGTGCATATATAGGCGTGAAATCTCCAACCCTATATTGGCCAGTGTTTCAGCTATCAGCTTCTTTGTCCAATCCTTGTACATGACATGACGTTATTTATATTTTTAGCCTCGCATACAGTTAAAAATGCATGCTGTGATTAGATGGGTGTATTTTTTAACTTTAACTTTTCACACTCACTAGTTTTTAATTTATGAAAATTAGTAATTTGTACTCTCACTTTACATGCATAAAGTGAAAATGCATCACAAGAGAAGTCTTCTGTAGTGGAAATACTGATGGTGAAAATAATATCGTCATTACTTTTATAATAAAACTCCTTTTTCTTGCTAAGCTTGATATCAAAGTTAGCATTTCAGGCATAATAAATACAAATAATTAAAAAAAAATTGCATAATTTGACAACGCCTAATTTGGAAATAAAAATATTATGTTCAAGTCATTTTCTTTGCTTTTTCACACAAGTCCCATATTTCATCTTAAGCAAGTCACTGTTCTCCTTGGTAAACCAACTTTTGATAAAACTTAATTTCATCATGGCCAGTAATTTATGTCACAACAAGGGAACAAAGAAAGGTTAAAAATATGTAAATGATTTTCATAAAATAAAATATCAAATTTAACCATTTAATTTTATAAATAAATGTAATAAAGTTCATATTTTAAAATGTAATACTTATATTTATATGATGGATTTTCATAGTTTAAGTTTGGAAATCTGATTAGGACAAGGGGTAAAAATAAATCAATCTATAAACTACCCGTTCAAAAGTTTGGGTTGAAGTTTTTAAAATGTTTTTGAAAGTCTCTTACGTTCACCAAAGCTGAATTTGTTTAATCTAAAATATAGTAAAATCAGTAATATTGTGAAACATTATTACTGTTTTCTATGGAAATATATTTTAAAATATAAATGTATTCCTGTGGTCAAAACTGACTCCAGTCTTCAGTGTCACATGATCCTTCAGAAATCACTCTAATATGCTGATTTGCTGCTAAAGAAGCATTTCTTCTTCTTCTTCTTATTATTATTATTATTAATGTTGAAAACAGTTGTACTGCTTATTTATTTTAAATAGATGTAACAATGTAAATGGCTTTTTTTTATTATCTGAATGTAGGCTGTGTCAATTTTTTTATGACACTTTAATTAATTTAATCTATCCCTACTGAATAAAAGTAAAACAAAAAGGGCCCCAAACTTTTGAACGGTAGTGTACAGAAAGAACATTTGGAGTTTAAAAATACATGCATATGAAACTGAAACCAGTCTGAATAAGCACCCACAGTTCCCTCATCAAGGAGTCACGAGATCAAATAAATATTTAGCTTTTGCTTAGACACATTCTCATTTTCACACCAAGGATGCTTCTTCTATTCTTTTCATTCAGCATCTCTCTTCCTCTAGAAAAAGAAAAGAACATTTACCTCATATTACTACTGCACTTCAGGCTATGATACATGGGATCAGTGTCAGAAATAATGCTTGTATAAAAGTTCAATTGAATAAAAAAAGGGTGCTATTTTTGTCCAAGACCCCTTCAGCTTCCAATACACAAATACATGACAGCCAGTCTCTTAAATGACATTTGTCTGACCCCTGTCATGTGATGGTGGTGAGGGAAAAGAGATCCATTGACCTGAAGTGAGACTCAAAATGAGCCAATCAGACCGTTTCTTTTGAGTTGACCTGACACAAAGTGGACACACCTTTTGACTACACATAAAAGACAGAGGGAACTTTACAATAATTTCACTTCTCGCTTCCATTTACGTCTCAGTATAAATACCTGCTTCCAAACATACCCATTCTCCACTTCAAGCAAAGTTTTTTTTATTGTCCATTTACCGCAAAACAGAGAATATAATTTTAGATTGTGTATAACACAACAGATCTGCTCACCTTGTTCCCTGTTCACACCAGATCAGATTTCTTAAAGTTCATCCACCTTCACTTTCAGCACTGCACACCTACACCATGTGCTCCAGCATATGTGCGTCTGGTCACTTATCTACAGTACGTTTAATCCTTAACCTGTTTGACCTTCAACCTCCAACGAGATCCGTTAAGAAACAAAACACAAATGATCGCTCACCTGAGTGCTGTCTTCATTGAACATATACATAGAAAACAGCTGAAAGAACTCACCCTTCTGTCTGGCTGAAATCTCCTCTCGGTAACCTTCTGAACGTCTGCGAACACAAAAAGAGAAAAGAAAGGCAGCGAAAGGCTTTGTCTGGTCTGCGACTGAGCTCACATGTACTTTGGCCGTTGTGGTGTATGTGCGTGTGTTCACCCGTTGTCAGCACTTGTTGTGTGACAAGCATGAGTAAAGAAACCCTACCAGGGGAACACACCTTCCCTATTACAAAGAAAAAGCCCTGAGTCACACAATGGACATATGATGAAGTAATAGTGGACACTTCTTTTTTTCTTCCTTTTTTGCATGTTGAAAAGGCCTGATATAAAACAGACTGTTTTACAAACATTTATCCAAGTAAGCCATTGGTTTCTAAATAATTGAAATTATGCATTGACTGCACATACTGGTAATATTTAACCATTATGACCCAGTTACATTCTACATTCCAGCTGTATCTAGAGCTGCGTGATTACGTCTGTCAATCACAAACTGAAGACAGTTCTAAGAGTGACGGCTAAAGCGGAGACACAAATTTATTTTTAGAGTTGCTGGAAAATAATAGGTTCTTCCAGTTATTGCTTATGAATATATATAATATTTAATTCCAAACAACTTTATATCCATGAAGAATCTTTAAAAACATTTTTAATAACATCTAGAAATATATTACATTTGTCGCAGTGAAAAAAAAAAAAAAAAAAAAAAGATTGTATAATAAATTCTAAAATCATATTTCATAGCTTAAACCATAGCTATTTAAGGTCATACATCATAGTACATGTGAGGTCATACTGAGGGGCCAGCCTGTGTATCTGCTGCCCCCTATCGGACAATCAGCCATAGAGATTCAATAAGCTTAAAGGGATAGTCAATAAATCATTTTAGACACGTCATTCCAAACATTTATGAGTTTCTTTCTTCTGTGGAACATAAACACTGAGACCTTACAATGGAAGTGAATGGTAACCAAAACAAACCACTGAAGATCCTTCAAAATATCTTCTTCTGTGAAAGTCATACAGGTTTGGAACAACATCAAGGTGAGTAAATGATGACAGAATTTTCATTTTTGGGTGAACTATCCCTTTAAATGTTCAGCATAACTCAATATTCAATGTCTAAAAATGACATAATTCTACTAATATCTATTGATCGAAATATCTAAAGGCTAAATGCTACAGCTTCATTTTTATTTTATGCAGGATTTATTCAATATTAACTGAAATATTTAAACAGCAAAACAAAACTATTTCCACTCTAATAAAAATTTCATTTTTTTTTTTAAATGTAAAAAGAAAAGGAAAAGAAATTAAAAACAATTTATATACATCCAGTTGAGAAGGTTCCAGTCCACATTTTTGCAGCACAACTCAGACATAGATGTCAGGATTAAGAGTTCTTTCTTGAGGTGCTCTGGTTTCTTCTCTTCGTTTGGCTTTGTAGCGTTCACGCTCCTTAAAGTAACTTCTGACACCCTGGATTGTTTTTCCCGTCAAAAAGGTGCCGACGGCATACAGAATTGCGGTTATGATTCCAAATAGTGCGACGGATGCATCCCCCCCATTTACGCTACAGTTCATCCAGGTATATCCGTTACGAGCGTATAGTCGTTCACGTTGAATGCACATGTCGGTTGAGTTCACATAGATCACAAAATGCAGGTACAAACCTACAGCAACCACGTAAGCCACTGCACCAATGATCTGGAGCGCAAACTGTCCGATCAGCATCTTCCGTGGAAGCCTGTGGGCCGGTTTGCTGCCGGACACAACGAACAGGAGCGAAAGTACACCAAATGTGAGGCTGAAGGCCACGCCTCCATAGACTAGAGGTGCTCTCATTTGTCCGTACTGCATGTCAAGTTCACGCACCTTCTGCAGCTCCGTCCCCTCAAAAGGAATCATGGCGTCAATAAAGCTTGTGCCGCCCATACCCATCGCAGACATTCCCATCTGTGACATGTGAGCAGCCACCACGCAGATGAGCACCAACACATTGGTCAGGATGGTACATAACAACACAATACCTGAAACAAAAACACATGCAACTACATAAGAAACTGCAAACTCGTTTAGAGCAGAGGTTTTATAACTTTTATGCCTTAAACCCACAAATATGATGATCATCTGGTGAGGGACCCTCTTCTAGGGCTGCACAATTAATCGAATTTTAATCACGATCACGATTTAGGCTCCTCACAATTAAAATTGCGTGATTGAGCGAAATTTAAAATGAGTCATTCCGTTCATAGAATCTTTTTTTTTTTTCAAATCAAGCTGTGACGGTGGAAGTTTTTCACCACAGCGGTGGTAATGGACCAACTACCGGCGGTGGCGCGGTGGTTGGGGAGCGGGTACACACACGTAGGCTATGTACAGTACTGTGCAAAAGTCTTAGACTCACTAGTATTTTTACACACAAAAAGTGGGTTTAAGCCAGTTATTTATACCTTTTGCTGTAGTGTGTCAGTAGGAAATATCAATTTACATTTATAAATTAATTGCCATTAATTGTAATAATCCAGTGAGATTTTTGTATGCAAAAGTCTGACAATAGTCTCTATGCTCCACATGGAGATCTGATCTCATCCTCATTGAGTCTGTCTGTGATTACATGAAGAAACTGAGACGGACTAAATCCAGAAGAATTGTGGCAACGTCTCCAAGACACTTGAAGAAACCTTCCTGCAGAACTACATGAATAGGTGGAGGAATAGATGCAGGTGACAAAAGCCGCTTTAAACGCAAAGGGTGGTCACTCCAAATATCGATTTGATTTGGTTAATAGAAGTTAATTCATAAAAAAGCTATGTTATTATTTTTGACAGCATTCTCACTTTAAAGCATTCTGAAAAGTGCCTAAACTTTTCACAGTACTGTAGTTTTGCAGGAAGGTTTCCTCAAGCGTCTGGGAGACGTTGCCTCAGTTTTTCTGGATTTAGTCTGTCTCAGTTTTGTCTCAGTCATGTAATCACAGACAGACTCGATGATGGTGAGATCAGATCATACTGGCTGCTGTCAGACTTCTTGTGCATAAAAAGTAATTATTACAATTAATTGCAAAATGAATGTTTGAAATGTAAATGATATTTCCTACTGATACACTACAGTAAAAGATATAAATAACCAACGTGCCTAAGACTTTCCTACTATATATATATATATATACTATATATATATAGTATATATATATATATATATATATATATATATATATATATATATATATATATATATATATATATATATATATATATATATATATATATATATATATATATATATATATATATATATATATATATATATATATATATATATATATATATATATATATATATATATATATATATATATATATATATATATATATATATATATATATATATATATATATATATATATATATATATATATATATATATATATATATATATATAATAGCCTATATATGTATATTATATATATATATATATAAATATATATATAAATTGATGTTTATATATATATATATATATGTGTATATATATATATTATATATATATATAATATATATATTTTTATATTTATATACTTATATCAATATAATACAATACAGTATATATATATATATATGTATATATATATATATGTATAAACATATATATATATATATATATATATATATATATATAATATATATATATTTTACATTTTGAAAATAAAAAAATTGATGTTTGAGCCTCGTTTATAGCAATAGTATCAATGAAACAAAACAGCCTGAATATATTTATTTAATTTAAATAGGAAAATGAAATATTAGTTTAAAAAAATATTAGTTTATACTTCCAAACAGAGGTGCATCACATGCCGCTTTGCGTTGAAAAGGATGTAGGACACGAGCAGGAAAGAGAGCGCTTTTCTAATATCTTCATGTTTTCTCCTGATTTTCCAAAACTGACACTTCCACAGGGTCAAGAACTTTAGGCTTTGTTTGATTATGCGGTGCGAGAGAAAGCGAAACTAAAAATCTCCGGCGTATGAAATGTGCAATAAGTTACACATCAACTTGATACACCTTAAGTCTAATAACAAGCACAAACTGTGTTAAGTAGAATTTGAAGTCAAATGTATCTGTCCTACACCGTTTTCTACTTTACCACAGTAAATGATGGGAATATACTCCTAATTAAAAGCAACTTTTATCCTAGGAGTAAATGAAGGTTTGTGAAAATAAATAAGAGATTCCATGTCCAGTAGAATAAAATGGAGTACGCCTATTGTTAAATTCATGAAAAATCGGGTGACCAGATCGCAAAAAGCAAAGCTTAAATTTCGCTCACCTCACAAAACCTACCTCTCTTTTTTGCCATGAATCCATATGTTTCCATGGCTGCGATGTAACATTTAATTGCGAACCTATTATTTATTTTGTAAATAAAGCGTTGTGCTTTACTCATAGCATGATATTCACGTAAAAACAGCATTCACATACAAAAAACAAACAAAAACAAAAAAAACAAGTGTTTTGGCCGACCACCGCCGGTGGTGCAGTTGTCACTTTATCAGAGTTGTTCCCTGGATGTAGAAGTCACAGAGGACAAGTAACGTGAGGAAAATTCCACAACAGATAGCAGTTGGTCATAAGGCTATAATCTTAACAAAGAATAATTCAAATTAAAAACAATCAATAAATAATTCAAATCAACAAATAATCATAATAATTAATCGTGATCTCAATATTGATCAAAATAATCATGATTATCATTTTGGCCATAATCGTGCAGCCCTACAATTAAACACAGCTACATGTTTTCAGTTACACACAGACAGTTACACTGTGTGAGAAAAATTGTAAAAGCAGTATCATAAACATGATTGGAAAATTAAAATATTGGCTTTTTACGCGTCGGTTTTTATCTGATATTAGAATATAAAAGAGTTCGGCAATAGGGGGCTTTTGAGTAAAAAATGACACAATGTATTGTTATTGTGTACAACTGAGCATGTTTGTATGTGTGTGGAAGAAAGACAAATTGTGCATGTGTGTCAATTTATAAAATAACTTTTGTTTTTACAAGCATGCCAATAGAGTGCAACAGTAATGTTCTGGAAGTAAAAACTTTATGGGGAAATTGATTTTGAGTGATCATTTATAAACCTTTAAAGATAGCTCAGCTGTGAGTTACGAGGTTGTTAATCGATGGTATTCTTCTGCTGAAGACGTCAGCCTGCATTATTTCAGCTTATTTTTAAAAGAATTATGTTTAACAGTGGGATGCCTGAAAAAAAAAAAAACACACAACACTACATTACCCATGGTGCTGTACAGAAAATACACCAATCAGAGTCACAAATGCCAAAATAGCTCTTTTGCTCCGCCCACTCCTATGAAGCACTGCGAATGACGTAAGAGTCAGAGTCAAATTCAGCTCTAATGCTATTTATACTAGCGGAGTTAGTTGATAAATTAAACTTTTGACATATCCGGTCGGCAAAACTCCGAACACATCTTCCTTTTTTAAGAATGACATCAGTGCCGTTCTTTGTTAGCAGGGAAGTAGCAGGAAATTCACGCAGAACCGTCGCAACTCTGCCGTCATTATGTTAAGCCCGCCCACCATGTGATTGGCCTGACTAGACGACCTTAATGACATTTCTTCATGTCTGTGCCAGTCTCCTACGCAGTTTACGTTGTAAATACAGTGCAGCTCCTCCGTCATCACACGCATGCGTCGTGGTGCTCACGTGAACAGCATCGGCTGCCGCAGAACTCGAAAGCGCTGCACTGTTGTGTAAACTGCGTAGGAGACTGACACAGACTAGACGAAATTGTTGAATAAAGTCGTTATTTTCGCGCACAAAAAAGTATTCTTCACTACCTTTCTGGACCACGAAAGTGTTAATTAAATTGCTGTCTATGGAGGGGTCAGAAAGCTCTTGGATTTCATCAAAAATATCTTAATTTGTGTAACGAAGGTCTTACGGGTTTGGAACGACATGAGGGCGAGTAAATTATGTAAATTTTTGGGTGAACTAAACCCTTTAAGACTTTAGTCTTGCACCTGTCTTTTTGTCCGATTTTCCAAAACGTTTTGCTTCAAATCAAAGTTTGTAGTGTTGGGATTCACCTCGGAGCTGACTGTCTTGGTTCATGGCTTAGAAGTCTTTAACAAAGACTTTTTTTTTTTAATTCCTATAGGAAGAAAAAAAAGGGAAAAAATACTTCCAGAAGAAGCACTGCTGAAAAAAAAGGGTCTGACACTGTTGCACTCTATAAAGGTCACCTGCAAACATAATATCAAGTGAACAACAAAAATGTTTTTAATATTTTGAAAAATATATATAATTGTATAAAACAATATCATTTTATAACACTCTGAGACAATGTCAGTTCACATAAACAGTGATGCTATACCTGGCGCATGGGTTTGTTTAAACAAGAGTGAGAATTTTTTTTTCACATATGTCTGCTAGACGGAACACAGTAAAGGTTTGTAAATGAAAGATTGGTATCAACAAGCTTAACCAGTTAGACCAGCTGAGAGGAGGAACGGGGTAAATACATTGTGTCGTGTCAGAAGGTGCGGCTTGAGCTAGAGTAAAACCAGACCTGTGTGTGATCATGTTCAAAAAAAAAAAAAAAAAAATCACGATCCCAGAATTGACACCCAAATTCAGAGAATTACCAGAAACAGGTTTAGACTCTTTGTCGCAGTTGTTTAGACGCATTCAAACATACATACTGCAACATTTGTCTCCCATCCATAGTTATGGCCGTCTGAGAATGCCTACCTCTCCTGGAACAGATGTGGGCACACTTTGACTCCTGCTGTTGCTCTTGAGGACCGTTCCTCACAGATCTCTGAGAACCTCTGGGGTAGTACGGGGGCTGGCTGGAAGACCTGGGTCAGATATAGCATACATGATTTAAAACAATAGCTTCTAATGACGTACAATATGCAAAAGCAAAAAATGACTTCCATTTCAATTTATTTTTGTGTGGTGTAAATTTAAATGTTGTTGTTTGTTTGAACAGGTAGTATGTCGTCTCACCTCTCGCTGCCGGATCGTCGGTCACTAGGCCTGTCCCGTTGGTCACTAGGCCGGTCCCGTCGGCCGCGGGGGTCTCTGTCTCTATTCTCACTATAGTCTCCCCCATTTCTCTCTCTCTGCGCACGATGGTTTCTGGACGGCTGGCTCATTGCTTCTTGAGGGAAAGATGATTTGGTGTATTATGTGTTTATAGCAGAGGTTTTCAAATTTTAAACCAGATATCCCAATACAAAATATTATATATATATATATATATATATATATATATATATATATATATATATATATATATATATATATATATACGTTTTTATACGTGACTGATTTTTCAGTGTACGGACTCACAGTAACATCCAGGGGTCTGTGGTCTCTGGATTTATAAATCTCTATTATATATAAATTATATATATATATATATATATATATATATATATATATATATATATATATATATAACACAATACAGTAAACATGTTTTTCAGTAAATGAGATTGTATTTTAAAAATGCAGGCCTGCCAATCGTATCATAATCACAACCGTTGTTTTAACT
Organism: Paracanthobrama guichenoti; assembly: GCA_018749465.1. NCBI lineage: Eukaryota > Metazoa > Chordata > Actinopteri > Cypriniformes > Gobionidae > Paracanthobrama > Paracanthobrama guichenoti. Next base: position 10,584,921 of record CM031962.1, on the reverse strand, counting down.
AAAGACGTTTCAGCTTTCTGCCTCAATTAAACGCAAAGCAACCTGCGGGTCAGTATCGGTAGTTTCACCTGTTTTGTTTGAGTTGATCAGCAAGAACAACATTACACTTTCGTTTTTTCTTAACAAATATAGCAAACAATGTTCGTAAACACACCACACACAAAAAAATACTTACTTGCTTAAAGGTTGCCGATCACATTTGTTTTTGTTTTCAAAAGCAAAATTCACGACTTCCCACAGACACGAGATTTTGACCGAAACCCGTCAGTGAAATCTCGTGATGATTACCTGTAGAATGTGTGGGGTTGAGCAGGTGACGGCTCTGAATCAAGTTGAAAGTTTGATCGCTTATTCGCTGGCCTAAAATATCTAATCCGTGATAACGGGAGTAAGGGTCAGGACAGACTGCTGTCTGAGATCATAGACTTGTGTCCGAAACAGAAGTGGCTCTGTTTGGAGCTAAACCTACGCCAGTGAGGAAGAAGAGCATTGTTTTTGATTCATCCCAGCGACTCGATTCTTTTGAATTCACTGATTTCAGAGTGTTCGATTCTAGGTTTCTTGGAGTCGACTCCTCGACTCCATTTACTTCAAAAGAAAAAAAAAACGGTTAGGACGAAAAATACAAGATTGCAGTCGTTACACACTTAATTATTTTATTGTATTCCCGTCACGAAGCCTAGCCTCCCCTAATTAAAACAACATTTTAGCGTAAATTGTTTTTTGTCCAAATAAAACGAGTCAAATTTAGCAATGACTTGATCTATCAATGTTGCTACCTTGCTGTTGCCAAATTTTACATAGGGGAAAGTCACGAAAAACAGTCGTGTTTGAATATTATGTCAGAATTAAGTAATCGAGGGTGATGGCGCTACATCATCATCATCACGTACACATCATCATTAAAGGTGCTTGTACAGAGTTTAAGATAAAATTAATACCATGACACTTATGTGTTTTTATGGTTTATGATTAGTTTAATGATTATGAACACAAGGTTAACCATGGAACCATACTTAATGCATTAATATAACATCAATTAATCTAAAACTAGGTATTTATAAGTCACTATGACTGTTATAGATTTCTAAAGCTACATAAGATAAATGTTACCAAGTTTCTGCGACAATTCAATTTCGTTCACTCCAGTGTACTCAACTGCCATGCACTAGACTGAGAATAATAAAACAAGTGAGCGATTAAGGACACAGCAACAGAGTCGATAACGAGAGTCGAGTCCTGCGCTCTGGGACTATTCAGGGTCGAGGAATCGACCCTTTTGGAGTCGACTCCCCAAGTATTCTGAGCTCGGATGCACAGCACTCGAACTGTGACGCGATCTCACGATCACCTCATTACACTAGTGAACGGTTGTGCAGGAATACCCGTAATTTAATCATTGACACAATGATTCGTTAAAAAGCTAGCTTTACGCATTTCTGAATCAATTGAGGAAAACGTTCCATCCAGCTGATTCAAGAACTCTATCTGGAAAGGGGTCGTTCGTTCAACAGGTCCAAGCATTTTAATGCTGAAGACAGGAACGCAGAACTTAGATTTGAACGTAGTCACACCAAAAGAGTCCGCAATGAATGCACGGAACGAAAAAAGATTCGATCACTTAAAAGATTCGTTCAAAACTCTGCATCGTTTAAGAACAAAGCACCACTTCAAATGGCGTGTTGCCTGAGGCGCCTTGCTTCTGAAATGGCGTAATAAAAGAAAATTAGGTAATTTATATGCGGATTATGTAACTATGTGTCAGTGTCAACTGTAAATATCCCACAGCACCAAATAAACTCTGAATTCATCGTCAGACAGACTAATACACTGTAAGGTCTTTATGGGTTCCTTATGACAGCAATGTCTCAGATGTCTGGTCACTGGCTTTGTAGAATACAGTATACATATTATCAATTAATACTGTGGAGTGGGGGTTATTGCAAAATGATACACTACTTCGTGTAACCTGGCATTTCACAATAAGTGCCACATTCATCTGCTCTTCCATTGTTTTGGTTCAAGCAAGCGTGCACTTAAAGAGATACATGGCTTTCATTTATTGTGCTCAGTGTGACTTAGTTCTTTACAAAGAAGACACTTTTTATTAAATGTATCTTTATGTTCAACAGCAGTTAGTTGGAAGCAGCTAGGTCTCTGCAGTTGTATAATTGAGAATCAGAGGCTCTGAATAGATTAATGAGCCTAATTAACATAATTGATTGTCAGGCCTGTGGCCCCACCTGGTTTCCCAGGACGTTTGGTTGACCTTTATGTTTGTGTGTTTGATTTTCCCCAGTTTGATTTAATATAGATTTTGTTATGTATGTGCTGACGTGAGTGTAGTAGAAATGGAGACTGGACTAGAGGACCTTGAGCTGAGAGAGTCACAGAGGGAGTACCTGGACTTTTTGGATGATGATGTGAATTATTTTATTCTGTGTCTTTTTTTTGTTTGACCTGTTTGTTTTGTGTAAACACTTTGTGACTTTAAATCATTTGTCATTTACAGCAAGACCAGGGTATTTATCATGAGAAGGTCAGGAGTATGGTGTCCGAGGGCCAGTGTCGCCTTATTATTAATGTTAATGACCTGCGACGAAAAAGTGAAAAACGGGCTAAAGAGTGAGCATTATTTAAAAATGAAAAAAGAATTATGTCATGAAGTGCTTTATCCATGAATGTGTCCCTGAATCTTCTGACACTGATCTGATTAATGGTCTCTTCTCAATAGATTACTGAAGAATGCTTTCGCTGAGCTGGTGGCGTTCCAAAAAGCCCTAAAGGACCTTGTGGCTTCAATAGACACCACTTACGCTAAGCAGTTTGAAGAGTTCCACGTTGGTTTTGAGGGCAGCTTTGGGAGCAAACATGTGTCTCCACGTACTCTAAGTGCACGCTTTCTGGGAAATCTTGTGTGTGTGGAAGGCATTGTGACCAAATGTGAGTAGGATTTATTTCATTTGACACATTATCATTTGTTAATTTTAACTCTATAGGCCTTTGCTTTTCAAATAGTTAAAGTTCTGAATCTCAGACCCTGATTTTTAGATCGACGTGTTCAGGTTAGAGCTATGGATTCACACTTTTTGTGTAGATCTACTGTATGATGTGATGTGCATGTTTATTCCACCTCAGTTATGCATTGTAGTATGTTAAACACGAGCTGTTTTTTCTAATTTGTAATTTTGATGTGATCTGTAGGTTCCTTGGTCAGGCCCAAGATTATGCGTAGTGTCCACTATTGTCCAGCCACCAAGAAAACCCTGGAACGGAAATACACTGATCTTACCTCATTGGATGCTTTTCCTTCCAGTGCCATCTATCCAACCAAAGTTAGTTATATTTGTATGGGTTATTTATAATTTTATTTACTATAAATATTAAACCAATTTAATAAACTATTTATTAAATGGTTTATTTGCGTATTTATAAAAGGTATTAAACTTTATTCTGTTAAATAGTAAAATATATTTATAATTTTATTAAACTGTTTATTAAACTTTATTTGCATATTTTATTTATATATAAATATATATTTATATAAATATAAGTGTGTGTGTGTAATATATGTGTATATTACACACGTACACAAAATAACTTAACTATTTATTACAATAATTTAACTTTATTTGCTTATAGACTTAAACTATTTAACCATTTAATTTACCTATTGAAATACATTTATCATTTTAACTAATTTATTAAAGTACAAATATGCAAATAAATTTATTAAATTTATTTAACACAATAATAGTTAAATATTTATTAGATTATTTAATATTTAACAAATTAAACCGTTTAGTAAATGTAGTTATTCAACTATTGAATTTTTAATTATTTTACAAAACTAATGCAAAATTAAATTAATAACTTTAAATACAAATTTATTTACTAAACAATGCATTTATTAAATGTAACAATCTAATTGCATTTTTAAATTATATAATATACAGTTTAATGTATTTCATAAATTAAAATGTTTTAAATGTAGATGTATGTAAATATTTATGTGTGTGTACACGCATATATAAATGTGTACACAACACACACACACACACACACACACACACACACACACACACACACACACACACACACACACACACACACACACAAACAAAAAAATCTATATATATCTGTATCAACAGCTTTTCTTGGTCCTGTAACCCATTCCTATCATAGAAATATGGATGTTTATCCAGGAGCATGTCTTAGTTGGCAAAATCCCTGTAAATGACCATGCCATGATAACCAACTTGGTGTTATGATGACACAAGAATCACAAAATAAATCCTGCATTTGTAGGATGAAGAAAACAATCCTCTGGAGACGGAGTTTGGGCTGTGCTGCTATAAGGACCACCAGACGCTGACCCTTCAGGAGATGCCTGAGAAAGCCCCTGCGGGACAGCTGCCACGCTCTGTCGACATCATTGCGAATGATGACCTCGTTGACCGGGTGAAACCAGGTGACCGTGTGCAGATTGTAGGGGTCTACCGTTGCTTGCCTGCGAAACAGGGTGGCTTCACCTCTGGTACCTTCAGGTGTGTGTTAATTTGAACTTTCACGTGATCGGGGTCGGAGTTTCATGTCCTCAGATGAACTTGATTCTTTGCAGAACAATCCTGTTGGCTAACAATGTGAAGCTCATGAGTAAAGAGATTGTGCCGACGTTCTCTGCAGATGATGTTGCCAAGATCAAGAAGTTTTGCAAAGCTCATTCTAAAGTAAGAAAGAGATGCGCACATTTAACTGAGCTTTATTTAAGAAGTGATTTATTCTAAACTTGGCTGTAATTCTCAAACTAGACTGTAGAGCACTAGTCTAATGGTTTCTACAAGGAATTTAGGCTTGCAATGCTTTTGTGAAATGCAGCCCTGATCAGTTTAATCTTTGCTGTGCGAGGTAAGATTATTGTTCTGTTTCAGGATGTCTTTGAGCAACTGAGTCGTTCTTTGGCACCCAGTATCCATGGCCACGAGTACATAAAGAAGGCCATTCTGTGTCTGCTGTTGGGAGGCAATGAGACCAACCTGGAGAATGGAACGCGCATCAGAGGAGACATAAATATTCTGCTCATAGGTTTGTGATGTTTATGCTTTTGTGAAAATATATAACAGAAAAAAATATTAAGTTGACGGAAAAATGAAAGTTTATTAACAGGTGAGGTTTCTGATGAAGAGCATGTGTTTGAAACGTCCCCCTTTGTCAGAGTCTAAGTATAAATAAATATTAATGATACGGTTCCTTTTTTAGTTTTTGTTTTTCCCTTGGCCGAGCAGTCTGCCAGTGACGAGCATGCTTTTGTTTTGTCAATGTATAAAATGACATTTATTTAGAGCTTTTAACTAGGTTTAAAAAAAAAAAAAAGAAAAAAAAAAAGATGGATGGATAATTTATATATATCTAGGTAGAAGAGCACTAAAAGTCTGGATTTGTGCAGTGTTTTTAATTTTCTGGTGCCATATCCATATAACATTTTTGTTATTAAAAATACTTAATTTTATATGAATATACAATTAAATATGTATTATAAGTGTAGTCTTTAAGTGTAATCTATTGATATAAATGTATTATGATTTAATGTATTTGTGCACTTATGCATTTAATCTATATTTATATACATAAAATGTATAATTTAATCTTTCTACAAATTCAATCCATTTACTTAAATTTAAGAAATATTTATATGGATGTTATTTACATTTAATCTATCTATATAAATACAATCTTTATACATTTAATATATTGTTTATATACAATATATTTCTTAATTTATGGAATACATTATTCATAAATAAGAAATACAATTGTATAAAGATATTACATGTGTATAAATGTTAAACCTAGATTACATTTATAATAAATAATTCATATTAATGTATAAATTAAATGCATAATAATTGCTAAATAACCACCGCTATGGTCATGCCAGAGTCCAGTATCTCTTAAACACAGTATGTTATTTATCTTAGAAAATCTTATTACTCAGCAAACACTTTAAAGAAACACTGGAGTCAACACTGTATATTTGTATAAATGAAACCTTTGTGTAATGGATTAATCCTTTTTTTTTTTTTTTTTTTTTTTTTTTTTTTTTTTTTTTGCTCTAATATTTTATTGACTTCTTTCTGGCCCCATAGTGCAGTGTTTTTCATTGGACTGCTTTCAGGTGATCCTTCAGTAGCGAAGTCTCAGTTACTGCGGTATGTTTTGTTCACGGCACCAAGGGCAATTCCCACCACTGGACGAGGCTCATCTGGGGTGGGTCTGACAGCTGCGGTCACAACTGATCAAGAGACGGGTAACGCGCTTAACATTTGTTGGCATGTACACATGCATATGTTCACCCAAAAAAAAACAAACAGACAATTGTCGAAAGTCTTGTAGTCATGTTCTGTTCATTCAAGTGTGCAACTTTTTCAAGATTAGTTAAATCATAAATTTAAATCTGACAACAATGGCATCTTAACTGCATTATGTTATTTTATCCTCTGGCTAATCCAGGTGAGCGTCGTTTGGAGGCCGGAGCCATGGTTCTTGCTGACCGAGGTGTGGTGTGCATTGATGAATTTGATAAGATGTCAGACATGGACCGAACAGCCATCCATGAGGTGATGGAGCAGGGTAGGGTCACCATTTCCAAAGCTGGGATTCAGGCGAGACTTAACGCTCGCTGCAGTGTGTTAGCAGCTGCTAACCCTGTATATGGAAGGGTAAATAATGACTATTTGCTTGACTGGTAAAATATATATTGGTAGTTGCTTTGCTTTAGTTTCTAATAATCTCACTGTATTCTTCACCCAGTATGACCAGTATAAAACCCCAATGGAGAACATCGGGCTCCAGGATTCCTTGCTTTCCCGATTTGATCTGCTCTTTATTGTTCTGGATCAGATGGATCCAGATAGCGATCGGGAGATCTCGGAGCATGTTCTGCGGATGCATCGTTACAGAGCGCCGGGGGAGCCGGATGGAGCAGGTGAGACTCACGGGTGCAGCCAGAGCCGGCCCAAGGCTTAAGCGAACTAAGCGGCTGCTTGGGGCCCCTTGACCACCAGGGGGCCCCCAAGAGCACATGAAATGACGTACTTTATGATGATTGAAATCGCGAAATGGCCTTAAACAATTACTAAAACTGCAACATGTCTAATATGTGCATGATTGATTCTGACATCGCTGCACAAGCTTGCAGCGCCATCGACTGCTTGTTAGCCAGGGTTCAAAGTGCGTGAAAAATCTGCGCTGAAACGATGCTCGTCAGTTGACCAAGGATCCAAGGATGTCCTATGGAAAAAGAGTAGGGGTGTAACCCTGGCATCCTGGCCAAATTTGCCTATTGGCCTCTGTCTGTCATGGCCTCTTAATAATCCCCATATACCGACTGGATTCATCACTTCAGAAGCTTTAGTCAGCTGTTGATCTCATTCTGTCATGTCTATACCGACAGCAATGCCACTGGGAAGTACAGTAGATGTATTTGCCACAGATGACCCAAACATCACAGAAGCAGCTGAGCAGGAGCTACAGATCTATGAGAAAAAAGACAATCTCCTGCATGGCCACAGGAAGAAAAAGTACATATTCACTTAGGTTTTAAATCTACTTTGTTTCCTTAAAGTTGTCAGTCTACCATAATGCATTGGGTTTTTGTGGTGCTCATCATAATCATTTGAAAGGGAGAAGGTTGTTACCATGGAGTTCATCAGGAAGTACATCCACGTTGCTAAGCTGGTGAAGCCAGTCCTGACACAGGAGGCGTCGGACTACATAGCAGAGGAGTATTCCAGACTCCGGAGCCATGACCAAGTCAACAGTGAATCCGCCAGGGTCTGTAGAGCCCATACAACAAAGTTTTTGTACATAAATAGATGAGTTTATATTATGCATCATACTATTATTACTCTGGAATTGCTTGGTTTGGTATAGACCGACTGTGTCCATTCCCTACAGACAATGCCTGTGACTGCTCGAGCTCTGGAGACCATGATTCGATTGTCTACAGCCCATGCCAAGGCCCGCATGAGTAAAACCATCGATCTGGATGATGCAGAAGCTGCACTTGAACTCATGCAGTTTGCTTATTTCAAAAAGGTATACAACTGTTCATATCCAGAACTGATAGTCCTTTGCGTTTAACATACTGTATTTTTGCATGACTTTTGTAGATTCTGGAGAAGGATAAGAAGAGGAAGGTACCTGAGGACAACGAGACGGATATCTCTCAGAGCCAAGAGACGGAGAGTCAAAGGAACCTTAGGTCAGTGTGGATGGGAGGTTGATGCTACAGTAAAATCGAATGTTTGAAGTTGCAGATGTGAGCTGATTCTGTCTACAGGAAGCGTTCTCGAATCTCTAAAGATGATGATGTGGAAATGACCCAAGAAGGGGAAGACTCTGACCCTTATGATTTCACAGAAGATGAAAACAGTAGGTCAACTGATTCAGTTAGACTTTCTCAGTTAGCTTTGCTAAACCAATGCAGGTTCTTGGTTTAGTTGTTGTATTAAGGCCCCGTCCACACGGAGATGCGTTTAGCTGTGTACATAAAAATTTTGTATCGTATCAGCGTTTTGTGTTTTAGGAGACTGAAACCATTCTCCCATCCAACCTCCCAGAGTGGATAAATCTGAAAACGACACCCTTGCATTTTTGTGTGTACAGCCAATCCATATATTTTGTGAAATGCTGATGTCATCACATCACGTCCCGCACGGGAAAGACTAGAAAGGGATACAGCTACAGCCACTGGGCATAAGCACATCAATATTGCATCATTTAATTACTGTATTTGCATTATTGTAAGGGTGGGTTTAGGGTTGGGGTAGGTGTAGGCATTAATAAAACACAATCTGTTAAGTAGCAAATTTATAGAATTTTTTTTTTTTTTTTTTTTTTTTAAATCATGAGATTTGCCTCACTTCCTACCATTGCTGTACCCCTTCTCGCAACAACGTTGCTTCTCGGTTTTTAGTGTACTTCTGTGGCAGAATTACAGCACCACATACTGGCCTGGCATGTATACTACATCATCATTTTGAGTTGGTTTCAGTGGTTTCGTGTGTACGCAGATTTCTTGAAACGAGGGGGAAAAAAAGATTGGATAGGGAAAGCTTTGGCTTCATGTGGACGGGGCCTAAATGTCAATTCAACTGTTGTTTTTTTTTTTTTTTTTTTTTTCTTCTACACTGATTTTTAACCCTATAAAGCCAACTGTATCTTATGTAAAATTGTAAAACCTCTAAAATTTATTAAAATGTTGCTGAAAAAACAATCTTCTACATGCCTTCTGTTATCTGATTGATAGTTCATACTTTGTAACTAAAAGGCCTTTTAGTATAATTGTAAAAACATCCCCTTCACATTGTGGTATACATGTATTTTTGCTCTGACTTTAGATTTATAAGCTAAACCTATATATGAACTTTTATATTGCTAGCAATATTTCAGGATGAATATTGCTGGACTAAAGCAGCAACTTGTTTACTTATTCATACATAATTTAGAAAAATCATGTTTAAAGAGTACATGACACACAGTTTCTACCAGTGTGATGTTAATCTTGAGAGTAGTGTTGCACCCTTCAGATCTCTGAAGAGTCTTTAGTTTTATCAAAGATTTATAAAAGACAGACACGCTGTACTGATTCATTCCGAAAACAGCTGAACTTGTGGAGGCATGCAGTGGGTGGGACTAAAGAGACGCATCATCCCTGGCTAACGTTCGATTCACATACGTTTGTGTTTATATTATATACACTTATGCGCTGATTGCCAACAAAAGACATTTGATGCAGTTTCACTCCCCGCCTGTGGTTTTGACTCGTGACTAGGAACAAACGAACACACTTGCACAACTCTGTTTCTGCTCCGGGAAAACAAACTGCATCCACTGTTTCCTTAAAGCCAGGTTATGAACGGTTATCTTTCCCTCATAACCAAAAACACACTTCTTTAGTGACATTTCTAAAAACAAAATGACAGCGCTGTCGACAGCTTCTGTAACCCGAACGGAACTCATTAATGGGACGCACTCTTGCTCTCGCTCTGGTTGATGTGCGCACGCTCATCCGGGAGAAGTGCCCATACAAGTAATTCTGCCCTTTTGTGATGTCATCATACAGGGCCATACTCAAAAAAAAAAAAAAAAAAAAAAAACCTGTAAAAAATCAGTATTTGAATCCTGAAGGAGTGCATTTGGCACAGAAATGCATTCAATATAACTAAGCATTTAGCTATCATCTAAGACACTATCAGCAGGATATATAGTGACAACTGATATTTATGTGCATTTTATGCAAGTAGTCTGCTGTATGGTTATAAATGGCTTGTAATGCAAATCAATAAGATATCAGAAATTCATCTTAATTTTTGGCCATTAAAATATCAGCAACTGCACCATATTTTGCATATTTTTGTTCTCTGAATAAAACTGAGGTGTTTCTTCCTCTGTGAGCTCCATATTCTTATCATACTGTATGAGCCATAAAAGCTTGAAGTATCAAATTATACTCTGTAAATTTATTCGCTCTAAAGGCTTAAACAAAAAAATAAAAAAATAAAAATCCTTTTCTTATGTAAGGCTTTACAGGGTTAATTATTTTTATTCAGTGGCATTATACATTTGAAACTGATGATGATTTTGATGACAGCTCAGCCGAGTCAGAAGAGCAAGCCTGTGTCTCAGAGGAGCAGTCAGAGGAAGAAGGTAGACATCAGTCAGGACAGGTACAACAGAGTCCTCTTCATTTTCTCTGTGTGTGTGTGTGTGTGTGTGGTATGACACACATTGTCTGTTCCTTTGCTGCTAGCAAGTTGGATAGAGGTCGATGACAATGAAGATCTTTGATCAATTGGTACTGAGTTGTTCTACTTTTGCGTCTCCACTCCATTTAGTTTAATATTTTGTCAATTCAATAGGCTAACTGCACATTAGATATGCTTTTGACAGCCTTTCATGTGACTTTTTGCAACAATTTTTAGATTGAAAGTCTTCAAGGCAGCTCTACTGAAGGCCTTTAAGGTGACCCGGTCTCAGTCTGTGGCAGTGCCTGATCTTCTGACCCACATTAACAAAGGCCAGGACGAGGAGTTTGACCAAAACGAGATTGACCTTCTGCTGGAGCGCATGCAGGATGACAACCAGGTCATGGTTTCAGAGAATGTGGTGTTTCTCATCTAAAGGATTGCCAATTCATAAATGTATACAACATTGCAATTATTTATATTCCAGCACTGTTACAGACTGTTGAAAAAATAACAATAAATTGTGAGCATTAATGGTTGTTTTTATTTTTTTTTTTTAGAATTAGTCATTTTAAAGTCAAGTTATGATTCAGTAGATCCAGCTCTGTAATGAAGGGCAGATTCCAGAAAATAATTCTCCATTGAGACTTCTTTCTTGATATATCCTTTTTTTTTTTTTTTTTTTTTTTAAGTCCACTGTCCTTTTAAATGGACATTTGGTATTCTGTAAGAGAAAATTCAGTATAGTAAGAGTTGGATGCATTTAATGGTTCAGTTATCAGGTGTGGAAGGAGAACTGAATTGGGTATATGGACACTCACAACCATCTGTCCTCTCTGGCTCAATCTCTCGGTCTCTATCCATCTGTTGTCTTCTTCTCCTTTGCACGTAGAAGAGCGCACTCGCAACAAGACCAAGGAACATGGCAGCTGCCACAAAGATGCTTACTGCCACTGTTGCTGTAGAGCTTCCATTGGATTCCACTGGAGTTAATTCCGGTCTCCGAAACTCTCTTGACTGAGGCTCCAAAAGTCCAGTCACATCTATTGACGAAGTTAAACATTCAAATCAATTTCTGTCATATTTCATAGGAATTTCACAGGAATGTAATATAAAAACTTGCTGCTGACAAACCTTCAAAGGAGAGGAGGAAGATGACATCATCTCCTTTAATGAAGCTTCGACTCTTCAGACGATCATGTGTGATGTAATTGCTGGTACCAGACCCTGGTCCCCGGTAGTATGAATTGCCATCCGTGTCAGTGACTCGACTGCCTACTTTTCGTGGGTCATCCCAGAAATACTCTACATTACCCATGGCTGCAGAAAGAGAGAAGATACTATTTATAAAATGTCTTGTCATTTTTCTCTAAGGCTATGTCTACATTAATCTGGATGGATCAATCTGAAAACATTGTTTTGGCATTGTAGTGTGGACTGTGACAATGGAGGGATTCGAAAACGATAATGGATGTTTAGTCATGCGACACATATTGTACCCACTGTAAACCTGAATAAGTTGGCAAAAGATTAAGCAGACATGTTAATTGATCTTAATTTGAAATGAGTAAAATAATTCATACAATTAACTTAAAATGATCATGTAACCTTAATTTAAATATTATAGTAGTTAGGTCTAACTAGCTAATTCAGTAAATGTTAACCTGATAATTGGTAACATAATGCTTTGATAGCATAGGATATCAATTACTTTAGTTTAGCAATTTGAAACATTTAACATATATCTGTTCTCAAACCAAGCTCATGCTTCACTCGTCACCATGATGGCCTCCGACAAAACCCAACATAACCGACACTCTTTGAAATTAGCATAGCAAAACATTAAACACTACTAAATCTCCCACTTACATTAATTCTTGCACAAACATTTACTCTCCTTTTTTTAGTGTAATGGCAAAGTATGCTGGGAAATAGAAATCTAATAGAGTTTGTTTAAAAGAAACAAGTTCATAAAACTCAAAACAATTAAACAATTCAGATTACTTAAAATGTGTCAGTTTGGTGAACTCAAAAGAATAAGTTTTATTGCTCATGAAATACTTTGATTGAACTAATTTAATTAAAGTTTACCCTACTCAAACCAATGAATCATTTTGAGCATTAGGGTTTACAGTGTATGGCTATACTGACATTGTTGTGCCTGCCATTCATTTTAGTAGTTTTAAAAATAAACGTTACTTTGTACAATCTTCATATTACATTTCTTTTTGAAATTGCTGTCCTGCGGCAAAACATGACGTTTTAAACAATATATGGAATAGCGATTTTGAGTGCAACCTAGAAGCACCAGTAAGTGGTGAGATATTATTTATTAAAATGATCGTGCCATAAGAATATGAGGACTTTATGGTCTCTTGGTATAATTTCAGTGAGCTTTTAAATCATCTTTCTGCGCATGCATGAAATGAAAAGTGATTTCCGACGTTTCAGTGTGGATGAGAAACTCATGAAAAGCGCTTGAAAACGCTAGTGTGGACGGAGAGCGTTTGGAAATGAATTTTCAGCTTACAAACATAGAATTAATGTAGATATAGCCTAAATAATCTGTAACCATGTAGAAGCATTTATGGCTCATAAAATTGCCTAATATCTGCTGCTTTCATGCCTCCCCAACTATGTTTATATCTTACAGTCAGTGGAGGACTTGGTTGGATCAGTAGTCATCATCCTCATGTTGTTCATGCGGTGTTGGATGTCTGGATTCTGATCCATCAGCTCCATGGATGCCTGTCGCCATGGACACGGCCATTGGAGATCATCATCATAAGGTCCAGAGGTCAAGTGGAGGTAGATTGCCATTTTATCTGGGCTATCCTTCAAGCCATTAATGTACAAACCAATCTGAAATGAGTAACCATCTGGGGACAGGAAGCGGGGGCTGTAGGTTTTAGCGCCGGCAGCAGTTGTAGCAAGAAGATTGGTAAAATCACGAATACGCCAAGTGTACTGAGGACACTGGGTCTCTGAGAGGTTGATGTCGTCCAGAGACAGACCACCCTTTGATGCACCTTTTCCTTTAACTCCTTCAAACACCACTCTGAATTTATCAGAGACGTCTAGCGTCACATGGTATAGTTCCCAGGAGTCTTTGAGTCCACCTAAATAGTACAAGTATACATTACCCGTAGCATAAAAATGTATCCTTAAGGTGTGGTCACAAAATTTTGCAGCAGTCCCTTTGAATTCACATGACCAACTTGAACATGAGTGAAAAATTTGTGGGGGACCACACAAAACTACCGAACGTGTGAATCCCCATTCGAATGACTAGATTTTGCCGCAATGGTAAATGTGACCTCACCTTTAAGGTGTGGTCATGTTAGTCAAATTTAAAAATGTTCCTGGCTCAACATCTTTGTTGATCCTAGAACAACATTCCAAACAACCAATTGGATTTGAGGGACAGGTTTACAGTTTATGTCACGTTTAGACCTAAAATCAGGGTTAGGTGCTTCTACATCAAGGTTATTCCCTCTGATTGTAAGGATAGGTAGGGTTCCTGGGTCAACATATTTTGTTGATACTGGAACAAAATTCTTGTCCAAAAATGTATTCCTAACCATATCCGTACCCCTAACCTAACCGTACCCATAAGTTATCCCTAAAATCATAGGGAAATGATAGGTGAATAACAATGATGTAGAAGCACCTAACCCTGGTTTTAAGCCTAAACTTGATATAAACTGTAAACTTTCCCCTCAAATCGGATTGGTTGATTGGAATGTTGTTCCAGGATCAACAAAGATGTTGATCAAGAAACATGTTGTACTTGGTAAAATCAGGTTCTGCTATAAAGCAACTCACAAAAAAAATCCCCTTTAAACCAAGCAGCTTTCTGTTAGTCAAGGCTTTGAATTCACGTGACTAACTTGAACACGAGCACAAAATTTGCGGGGAACTTTTTCGCCCCCACACAAAGCTCCCGAACATGTGGATCCCCATTCGAATGTCTGGATTTTGCTGCAATGGCAAATGTGACCGCACCTTTTAGGTGTGGTCATGTTAGTAAAATGTTAAAATGTACACTGTCAATAGTGAGAGATGTGCTAAAGCGCAGAATGTGATTTCACCGAGTTCAACATGTTCTGGAACAACATTCCAATCAATAGGATTTGAAGTTTACAGTTTATGTCAAGTTTAGACTTAAAATCAGGGTTAGGTGTTTCTATATCAGTGTTATTCACCATCATTTCCCTCTGATTTTAGAGATATGTTATGGCAGCATGTCCTGATTTTGCTGAGTTAGATGTGTTCCTGTGTCAACATATTTAGTTGATCCTGGAAGAACATTCCAGTCCAAAAATGTATTCCTAACCCTATCCATATCCCTAACCTAACCGTACCCATAAGTTATCCCTAAAATCAAAGGGAAATGATAACACTGATGTAGAAGCCACTAATCCTGGTTGTAAGCCTAAACTTGACAACTGTAAACTTATCTGTCAAATCTGAATGTTGTTCCAGGATCAATGATGTTGATCAAGGAACATGTTGTACTTGGTACAATTAGGTTCTGCTAAAAGCAGCTCACACAAAAGTTCCTTTCAAAGCAGCTTTGAGTTGGTCATTGAATTCATTGAACTTTTTTTTTGCGAAATTTCGCTTAGCAGCGGTACATGTGACCTCACCTTTAATGGTGAACAATTCTTTATTTGGGGTTTTAAATATTTTTTGTTTATTACCACTGATCTTCTGAATGAGTCTCATGACTCCTTTGGGGTTTTCAGCGGTGTATTCGCGCACCCAGATGTTTAGCTGGTCATCGGCGCCCCCACTGGTGTAATGATAGAACTGCAGGCATTGGGAGCGTCTTTTGGGGTAAAAGAGGCGGCTTTCCAGGTAAGCCTTGTCTCCTTGGGTACCCGTGGCTGTGCTGAAATGCATGAAGAACCCAACTCCTGTAAAAGTATAAACTTTATTAGATAATAAGCTACTAAGTCAGTCTTCTCGCTTTCTCACACCTCTTTGAACCTTATAATGGAGTTTAAAGATCATTTTGCATATCATTATAGCAACCCTTGACAAGAAGAGTCTAGATAAGGTCAAAGAATGATATTTCCTTAGTGTCAGTAAAATATGTTTATCGTTAAGACCAAAGTGCCACCATAATATCATAAAAGAGTTATCAATGCAGGAATATGGACTATGAGTTATTCAACTTTTTCCACAGTGGTGGTATACCAGTGAACAGACATTTAATAAACAAACATTTCCACGTGATACTGTCCCATTGAAGAGAATCATTGGCCTATCTAGGTATAATGTGATAAGACTGTGATGATGCATTTCTGTGATAGTTAACAACAGAAATATAAAAATAAATAAAAAATGACCATAATGTACATTCTTAAAGGAACACACCGGCTTTTTGTGACTTTGGCTAGCAGTTTTTCACCTTCTGAGAATATAGTCCCCAGTATGTATACGTTTGTAAGATGGCTGTGTCTCATGTAACCTTGTGATTTGTACACGATGTAACTATACACATCACAACATGTAAATAGGAAAATGTTGGCATTATTTTGTCACTTATTAAGCAGTAGACTAGCTGGAGCCATTTACCTCCAGTCTTTGTGCTAAGCTAGGCTAGCGGTCAGACAGAGTTATGGGATGCACGGAGATGAGAATGGTATGGACTTATCTAACTCTGGGGGATACGGTGAATAAGCCAAAGTCCCAAAAAGTCGGTATGTTCTTTTAACACTATACTGTGTTAAATTACCTTGGCAAAAATATGCAAATAATAGTCAACTGACATCAAGTAAAATTTGCAAAAATATGTTTCGGTGCAGCTTCTGCAGTAATGCGGTCGATGTACCAGTCTTTCGTGGTGAAGAAGGAGCTGAGCTGTAAGGCGAAGCTCTCGATTTACCGGTCAATCTACATTCCTACTCTCACCTATGGTCATGAGCTGTGGGTCATGACCGAAAGGACAAGATCCCGGATACAGGCGGCCGAAATGATCTTTCTCCGCAGGGTTGCTGGGTGCTCCCTTAGAGATAGAGTGAGGAGCTCAGTTACTCGGGAGGAGCTCAGAGTAGAGCCGTTGCTCCTCCACATCGAGAGGAGCCAGTTGAGGTGGCTCGGGCATCTATTTCGGATGCCTCCTGGACGCCTTCCCGGGGAGGTGTTCCGGGCATGTCCCACCGGGAGGAGGCCCCGGGGAAGACACAGGACACGCTGGAGGGATTATGTCTCCCGGCTGGCCTGGGAACGCCTCGGGGTTCCCCCGGAAGAGCTGGAGGAAGTGGCTAGGGAGAGGGAAGTCTGGGCGTCTCTGCTTAGACTGTTGCCCCCGCGACCCGGCCCCGGATAAGCGGAAGATAATGGATGGATGGATGGACGTTTCGTTATGAAGTTATGTAAACGTTAACCTATTTTTGAATGTTGAATGCAAAAAGAGTAGTATGTCCATATTTATAAAATTCAAAAACAGTAGATAAAAAGTACCTGGATGACCTGCGAAGTGCGCGTGTGATGAACAGTTGACTATCCCATGAGGCTACAGGAGAGGATTTGTGAATGGCAGTGAAGCGACGTAACTAATAGCAAAGTAAGCTTCCACAACTAGAAACTTAGAAAACTTGTACCTATTAGACATGCGATTTTGGACGCAGCTAATCACAACCAATCAGACAATATCTGAGGTTACATTGTGGGGATTTTGGACCAATGAGATTTCACAATAGGCGGGGCTGCACAGTGGCGCGTAAATGGAAACCTAGTTCTGTTAGCCCACTTGGATGAAGTTTTGTTACCAACAGTTGTGTTTACATTTTCAATGTAAAACGTTTTAGGGTTGAATCCTGCTTTTGTGTTTAGGGGTGTTCGTACCTTGACATTGACCCAGAGTGGTGTAGTCCGTTTTTGGACCGCCCTCTACTGTTTGTACACGAGCCCACTTGGCATTTCCACCATCTCCCTGGATCATACCACAGATATTCGGTTCCTCAAAGTGGCAAGAGTCCAGAAAAGTTGAGGATTTAGCTGGAAGAATTTTGAAAGATATTTTAGAAGGAGATGCGTGAGAGAAGTCCATTGGCTGAACAAGTCTTTATCTAATCAGTCAGAATAATTTAAATATATTTATACAAAATAATGGAGGATTATTCAACCAGTCTCCCACAGAAAGTGTGTTATAAACTTACTACAATTGTATAGCCTGTTTAGCTTGAGCAGGTCACTGTCACTAAACTCCATGCGTTGACCAATCACATCCAAGAATTCTGGTATCTTGGTAACGATAGTTGGCTCTTTGTCTTTGTTGAAGGACGTCTTACTATAGTGCATGACCGAACTGTAATCATAGGGCACACCGAGAGAGCTTGACACCGTTTCATCATATAAATTGAAGTTGTGCTCTTTACCTAAGTGAGAATCAAATCAGGAAATAGTTACATAATAGAAAATAAGAGTTTGGCAAGACTGATATCACTAAAATGAGATTTATTATTTGATGGCATGAAACATATGTTTATATTCAGTTATTACCCTCTTCAATCTGGTCCCACACTATAGTGACGTAGTCGTCTCTGTCAGATCTGGACTGCTCGTGCCAGAAACCCAACGCATGCAGAAACTCGTGCTCCACTGTTCCTAAACGGTCACAGTTTGAACCAATTGACAACTCCTGTTTCCCCATCTGTCGATTCCCCACCTTTGAGTAACATCTGGAATAGAGAAAAAAACAGAATTTCACGTTGTTGCAAATATAAACACTCCTTCAACTTATTCTGTACCCAAACCCTAACACCTAATCCTAACCTAACACTCTACTACAGAATAACACTGATAAGTGTTGACAATTGCAAAGTTACAGTAGAATGTCAAAATAAAGTGTATTATTGAATACATTAAAATTATTACATTTTTGATTACTTAAATCTATTTTTTAAAGTGTAGGTCTTTATCTGTTTTTGTATTAAAAATGTGAGTGCACAATATGTTACATCCATTAATAATGTGGATAGACTTTGGATTATCGAGTGCAATGTTTGAGGTTTCCTCACCCGCTGCCTTTAAATACAAAAATGTAGTTTGGTTCTCCACCCCAAGGTTTGAAGTCAATACAGGTCTTGAGTCTGTATTGCTCAAATGCTTTCAGTATCACGCCTTTGGCATTGATTTCTGTTGAAAATTATATAAGAACGGGAGAAAGAGCATGTAAAAGAGAGTACACTCTACAAAATGCTGGGTTAAAAACAACCCACATTGGGTTGAAAATGGACTAACCCAGCGATTGGGTTGTTTTAACCCAGCGATCGGGTTAAATGTTTGCTTAAAACAACCCAATCGCTGGGTTAGTCCATTTTCAACCCAACTTGGGTTGTTTTTAACCCAGCATTTTTTAGAGTGTAAGACGGTGAGCGAGAGATTTTAAAAGATTATGTTGGAATGATAAAGTCAGATGAAGACCAAAGCATTAATTAACTGAATCAGTTATTTTATAGATTCACTTACCAAGGCTGCTGTCGAGGAAGTACGGCACAGTGGTAGGCCAGAGAAACTTTTCACCCAGAATAGTGTTCCTGCCTTCTCCCTGTTAAGCACAAAGTTACACATCCTAGAATTTGCAAGTTTTTTTTAAATTTAATTAAATTTAATTTTTTACTTTTTTTAATTTGCTTGTTTATTGCTTAATTTTTTTTTTTTTTTACACGTCCTAGATTTTAATTATAAACCTCTTAGAAAAACAAACAAAACAGCTCATATAATATTTAGTTTGACATCCTGAGGTTTAAACATTTTCTGAAGGTTAAGCATCTCCTAAATTTTGTTTTGTTTTATGTTGTGTTGTATTGCATTGTATTGTATATTGTTTTGATGTTTGTTTGATTGTTTGTTTATTCTTTTGAAGTTTGTTTGTTTTGTTTATTGTTTTGATGTTTGTTTGTTTTGTTTATTGTTTTGATGTTTGTTTGTTTTGTTTATTGGTTTGATGTTTGTTTGTTTATTGGTTTGATGTTTGTTTGTTTTGTTTATGATGTTTGTTTATTGCTTGAAAATTTACATAACTATGTAACTCCTAAATTTTACTTACAGACCTCATAGAAAATTAATTTAAAAAGACTTGTTAAACATTTTCTGAAGGCTAAGCATCTTCTAAATTTATTTATTTATTTATTTATTTATTGTTTATTGCTTGAAATTTTATACAGCTATATTTACACTTCCTAAATTTTAGTTTATCTCACAGAAAATCTCATATAATATTTCGTTTGACTACAATATTTTTATTTTTATTTTTACATGTTTCAGATCCTATTTTGTACCCTGTTCATGGAAAGTGCCAAGAGAATCTGTTTTATAAAACTGACCTCCTCTATCAGAATGTCTCCTTCCACCAGCTGAAGTCCTGCCTCTGTTGAGCAACACAGCGGTTACTGCAAAAGTGGTTTTGAAATAATGCTACAGATTTAAGACGCATATGTTTCCACAAACCTTCATTTATTTCAAATATGTCCTGGTCTTTTCCATTATCTACATCAGTCTCTGTTTTGCCTAAAAAAAAAAAAAAAAAAAAAAAAAAAAAAAAGAGCATAGAAAATACAGAGAATAGAATATAAAAACCTTTAAAATCGAACTGGGTTGTTTTTTATTTTGAAATAATGTAATTATTGAGACTCACCTGACAGTGAAGATGTTGGCTTTGAAAGAAAACATTTGAGGAAAGTGTCAAAGGTGCACATTTACATCAACAAATTATTACAGTGCAATCCTTGATGTGAAATATCCACAAACCAATTCATCATAACACTCATTCAGTCCTGAACAGGTTCAATACATTTTAATACAACTAAAGTATTGCTGTGCTCTAAATTAATATATGATCATTTGCTTTTGCTTAGCATGCAGCATTCAACATTTGATCACAAAATTGTGGTTCTCTATGACATTTACCCCAACACTGAAAGTATTGAATTCTGGACTCACCAAACACAGGGCCGTGGTCCATAAGAAAATAATGAGAAACGTATGAAGAGATGCCATGAGATCGCTTTACTCTGAGTTCTTCTCTTCAAAACATCAGTGTATATGTGTACTAACTAATTTATAGAACAGAAAGAGCTTCGTCTGCAATGATAAGAGCCTGCAGATAGGATATGATTTATTACACTGATGGTCACCATGATATTATTAGACACAATAAAAGTAGTTATTGATAATGACTTGGCTAAGAGTTTGAGGTTTAATTGCACACTATATAAATTATAAACACACCTTAAGAAGTCTGTGATGAAAAAGGATTCTTTTCCCAGCAGAATGTTGTTCTCTTTCATCATCTCGTGTTCGAGATCCACCTATAGGAAGGGCATCCATACCTGACCTCTGCAGAAGCATCCAACTGGGGGAAACCTTCTCCGGCCGCTGCGGGAAAACCCCCGAACTCTACTCCCACTGATTCCAAACGCAAGCGGCCTACCTGATGTTTGGCCGATGGGGGCTTCGGGTCCACGTTCTCGAGCGACAAGCTCTTTGGACTCTCTTCTTGCCCCAGAGCCTCTGTCCAAACGACGGAAGGTCTCTTCCCGTGGCTGCCCAGCCCATGTGTTTAGTGGACGATGTGTGTTCCCCCCCGTTCAAGGGGACTGTTGTAAGGAAAAGTGCAAAAGCAGTGTCACCACACCGCACTCACTGTGTTCCCCTCACTCAATTAATAAAGGCTTCGGCCCCAGTGTTTCCCAGAAAACAAAACACACAAAAAACACCTTAAACCAAATGAATGCATGCTAGCCAGCACAGATCGGGTGGGCACGCTCATGAACCGTGTGTCAGCTTGGCGTACTGCAGCACCACCCGAATGGGTAATGCGCACGATATTACAGGGCTATTGTCTGCAGTTTGCTATGAAACCCCCATGTTTCAGCAGCGGTCTCTTTTCTCAAACAGAGGAAAGCACCGCCCACGTTCTGAAGGAAGAAATCTCCTCTCTTCTGAGCAAAGGTGCAATTCAGGTGGTACCCCCCAGTCTGATAAACCAGGGTTTTTATTCTTGTTATTTCCTGGTCCCAAAGAAGGATGGTTCCCTCCGTCCTATTCTGGACCTCAGGGTGTTGAACAAACATTTGAGGAAATACAATTTCAGAATGTTAACTCATGGTTCGCTCACCTGCACCATAAAACGGCAAAAACATTGGTCGATCTGAAAGATGCTTTTTTCCACACAAGCATTTATCCACCACACAGGAAGTTTCTTCGTTTCGCCTATCAAGGCATTTGTTACAAATTCACGGTCCTGCCGTTTGGGTTAAGTCTAAGCCCTTGCACTTTTTGTCTGTGTGTGGAAGCGGGCTTGATTCCCCTGAGAATGACTGGTCTACGGATCCTGACATACATAGACGATTGGCTCATCATAGCTGAGTCGAAAAAAAAGGTGTTGCAGGACACCAGCCGTGTGCTCGCGCACATCACATCTCTGGGCTCCAGGGTGAATGTGAACAAAAGCAATTTTACACCCAGCCAGAATGTGATCTTCCTGAACTCAGCTGAACTCAGTCTCCATGTGAGCACGTCTCTCTCAAGAGCACGTTCTCTCTCTGATGAACTGTCTGTCACAGTTCAGAGAGGGGGCGAGGGGGCAATATCACGCATGTCTCAGGTTACAGGGTCTTATGGCTTCAGCTATCCAGGTTTTTTTCCTGAGAATGAGGGCGTTCATGAAATGGGTTTTGTCAGTACATTTCAGCCCGTTAAACAATCTTTGCCGTTTTGTAACAGTGACGCGCACCTGCGCTGCAGCTCTGCGACACTGGAAAAGCGTGGACTTTTACGCACAGGGCGCCCCTCTGGGGACGGTTATGTTGCGGAAAGTCATGACGACGGATGCATCCTTAACAGGCTGGGGTGCCACCCAAGAGGGCAGAACTGTGAACGGTTTGTGGCCAACCAAACTACGTTCAGAGCACATAAATTATTTAGAGCTTCTGACCATTTGGAAGGCTCTGAATCATTTTCTGCCTCGTCTGCAGGGACATCATGTGCTCGTATGCAGCGACAATACCACAGCAGTGGCTTATATCAACCGTCAAGGCGGCGTGCGCTCATCGAAACTTCATGCCCTAGCTTTTTAAGCTTTTGGTATGGAGCAGGCGATTTTTCCTGTCATTATGCACGACTCATGTTCCAGGGATTCTGAACAGAGGTGTGGATCTTCTATCGAGGGGGACCCCGCTCTTTGGAGATTGGCGCCTCAATCCTCAGATAGTAGACATGATATGGATTGGATTCAGACAGGCGTCCGTAGATCTATTCGCCTCACACGAAAACAGCCATTGTCCTATGTTCTTCTCGCTAAAGGACTTAGACGCGCCCCCTGGGATGGATGCACTGGCCCACCCGTGGCCCAGAGTGCTGCTGTATGCCTTTCTTCCCCTATGCCTGATAATTCCCACACTGGCCAGGTTGAGAGAGGGGGGCCTGTCTCTCATTCTGATAGCACCCAGGTGGCCCAAAGCACCATGGCTAGCGGAGATAATCCCTCTGTTACATGCCCAGCCATGGCGCCTCCCCCTCCGCACAGACCTATTGTCTCAAGCGAACGGGGAGATTTATCACCCACACCTAGACAGGGTGGCTCTCTGGGCTTGGCCTGTGAGAGGACGAACCTAAGTGTGTTAGGGCTTCCCCCATGCGTGGTGGCTACTATACAGAATGCCAGGGCCTTTTCTACATGGTCTTTATATGGCTGTAAGTGGCAAGTGTTCAATGAGTGGTGTGATGGGCGGGGTCTCACTTCATATCAGTCATCAGTTGCTCAGTTGCTGATATTTTATGTTTCCTCCAAGACCTTATGGATAAGGGCAGGTCTTTTTCCACTATTAAGGTCTATCTGGCAGCTATCTCTGCTTGTCATGTGGGTTTTGAGGGCTCTGTGGTTGGGCAGCATTCTCTAATCCGCAGATTTATGAAGGGTGCCCGTCGCTTGTTACCAGTCATTAGGAGAACAATCCCTGAATGGGACCTCTCCATGGTGCTGGAAACTCTGTCTCAATTCCCTTTTGAGCCTCTGGGGAATTTCCCTTAAGTTGCTGTCAAATGTGTCAGTGAGTTACATGCACTCTTGGTCCACCCCTCGTGCATTAAATTCTCTCTGGGTGGAGATAAGGTTTTCCTTAAGCCTAATCCAGCCTTCATGCCAAAATGTTTCCCTGCGTTTACATCGGAGGTGTTGGAACTGTCCGCTTTTCACCCTCCGCCCTTTTCCTCCACGGAGGATCAAAGGTTAAATGCCCTTCTGCCCGGTGCGTTACAGACATATTTGGCTAGGACCAGTGCGTTCCGGAAGAGTGACCAACTCTTTGTTTCATGGGCTCCTCCCCACAAACGGGTTCCCCTCTCTAAGCAACGCCTCTCACATTGGCTTGTAGACGCAATAATTTTGGCATATGGAATCAAAGGGAGTGCAACCCCCAGGGAACATCAGAGCTCATTCCACGAGGGGCTTGGCCGCCTATTGGGCTCTGTTCAGGGGAGTATCACTGCAGGATATCTGCTCTGCTGGCAGTTGGGCCTCTCCCCATACGTTTGTGCCTTACTGTAGGCTGGATGTCACCAGAACCTAGGTAGCACATTTGGTTTTGGGGATGGGGTCTTCCTAACCCTGCCTTCTTTTGTGTGTGCCACACACGTTTCATGCCCTACTTGTACACCGCAGTTACATGTGTGCATTAATGTGGCAGGTTCATGATTATGAGACGTGTGAAGCACAGCCCCTTGGGGTGACCGTCTTGTTCTGGCTAACAGAACCTCACTGTGAGTGTATTGGGCAATCGGGGAGCTGTCTCGAACACGAGATGATGAAAGAGAACAATAGGTTACTGTCGTAACCCCAGTTCTCTGAAACATTGAGTGGAGAGATCCACCCGGTTTCCCCCGCTTGCCGCACGAGAAGCGAATATACTTACTGATGTATAGTAGCGCATGCAGGCTATATATGCCCATAGGTAAGGGGTGGGGCCTTACTGGGCATTGGCTGCACGCTCGTGCCTGTCTTGTCAGACTTGGTGCAATTGGATGCTTCTGCAGAGGTCAGGTATGGATGCCCTTCCCATAGGTGGACCTCTCCACTCGATGTTTCAGAGAACCGGGGTTGCGACAGTAACCTATTGTTTTGTAGTGTAAGGCCCGCTAAAATCGTTCCAATGAGGGTAATGATCCGCGGTCAAAGGTCACTGGGCAAAAGGATTCCAATTTATCTTTATCTGACTCCATTTTATCATAATTTCGAATTTAGGTTAAAATGCCAATTGGTTATTTGGTCATTTATATTTAATAGTTAACATTTAATTATTCTGTTTAATCATTGGTTGAAATTATACCCGTTCATCTACTAGAGATACTCAGCGTTACGGGCTGACCAATATAAAAGTTCAAGCCCTGACCCTTTCTGAAACATCTCCTTAAATATCAGATCAAGATGTAAAACTCTTTCAAATATAAACATGTGTTAACAATGGGAATTTAAATTTAATCACTCTCCCATATGCCTGTATTGTTAGAAGACCAAATGGCTGAAAGCCACACCCACTGTATTTAGCAAAATGTCTCTAAACTTCCTAAAACCTTTATTATATTCTTGTTTACTTTTGTGGAGATGAGATCTTTGTACCAATCGCAGTAAGACATTTCAAACGATATCAAACATGTATAATAGTGTATTATGAGAATGCACATTAAACCATATAGATTTTGATGGTGAAATCTGGAGGGGAAATGGGGGAAGAGGCTGTGAAAAGAAAGGCATGTAAATTAAAGTCATTCTTAGATGATTCACTCAGCGTGACGTTGTTTCCGATGGGGATGCTGAATGAATGAGTGAGTTTAGATGCTAATTTCCTTTATTTTCTCAGATAGTTCCCATTCAGTCGGTCACTCTCAACGCCACATCGGAGTACCGACTTTGGGTCAACTGGGAAAAGAGCAAGCTCGCCCCCGTGCAGAGGATCTCTTTTCTCGGTATGGAGTTGGATTCGGTCGAGCAGACAGCGCGCCTCACAGAGGAGCGTGTACAGTCGATGCTGAACTGCCTGAACACATTTCAGAGGCTCCTGGGGCATATGGCAGCTGCGGCAGTAACACCGCTCAGCCTGCTTCATATGAAACCGCTTCAGCATTGGCTACACGGCCGAGTCCCGAGATGGGCATGGCAACGTGGCACTCACCGGGTGAGCATCACACCGGTCTGTCGCCAGTCCTTCAGTCCATGGTCAGACCACTTGATTCATGTCCCTGATGTGTATAACCGTGTGGCCGACGAGCTTTCACGAGCTGCGCTCCGAGGGGAGTGGCGACTCCACCCCCAGGTGGTTCAGCTGATCTGGAGACAGTTCGGGGTGGCACAGGTCGACCTGTTTGCCTCCCCAGAAACGTCCCACTGCCAGTGGTTCTATTCACTGACCGAGGGTACACTCGGTACGGATGCCCTTGTGCACAGCTGGCCCCAGGGGCTGCGCAAATATACGTTTCCCCCAGTGAGCCTACTTGCACAGACTCTGTGCGAGGTCAGGGAGAATGAGGAGCAGGTCCTGTTGGTGGCGCCATACTGGCCCAACTGGACCTGGTTCCCAGAACTTATGCTCCTCACGACAGCCCCTCCTTGGCCGATTCCTCTGAGGAAGGACCTTCTGACTCAGAGACGGGGCACCCTGTGGCACCTGTGTCCAGACCTGTGAAAGCTTCATGTCTGGGCCCTGGACGGGACACGGAAGTTCTAGGTGACTTACCCCAAGAGGTAGTTAACACCATCACTTCGCCACAAGCACCGTCTACAAGACAGGCTTACGCCTTGAAGTGGAACCTGTTCGTCGAGTGGTGTTCTTCTCGCCGGGAAGACCCCCGAAGATGTTTGATCGCATCTGTGCTTTCCTTCCTGCAACAAGGGTTGGAGTGTAGGCTGTCGCCCTCCACCCTCAAGATCTATGTTGCTGCAATATCCGCCAATATCATGACCACATAGAAGGTAAGACGGTTGGGAAGCACGACCTGGTAGTCAGGTTCCTTAGGGGGGCGAGATGGTTAAATCCTCCTCAACCCCCCTCCATACCCTCATGAGATGTTGCTCTGGTGTTCCGAGCACTTCAGAATGCCCCCATTTGAGCCTTTGCAGTCAGCAGAGCTAAAGATTCTGTCTATGAAGACTTTGCTGTTGGCTGCATTGGCCTCCATCAAGAGGGTAGGGGACCTGCAGGCATTTTCGGTCGACGAATCGTGCCTAGAGTTTGGGCTGGGTGATACCCACGTACTAAGACCCCGGCCTGGCTATGTGCCCAAGGTTCCTACCACTCCCTTCAGGGACCAGGTGGTGAACCTGCAAGCGCTGCCACCAAAGGAGGCAGACCCAGCCCTAGCTTTGCTCTGTCCCGTCCATGCTCTGCGGATCTACATGGATAGAACTCAAAGCTTCAGAACCTCAGATCAGCTCTTTGCCTGTCACGGAAGCCAGTAGAAGGGAAAGGCTGTCTCCAAGCAGAGGATGGCCCACTGGCCCATCACCTTGGCTTACCAAGCACAAGGTGTGCCCTGTCCGCTCAGGGTGCGAGCACACTCTACTAGAAGTGTTGCATCCTCCTGGGCGCTGGCATGTGGCGCCTCGCTGTCAGACATCTGTAGAGCTGCTGGCTGGGCGACACCCAACACGTTCGCTAGATTCTATAGCCTACGTGTAGAGTCGGTCTCCTCCTGTGTTCTCACCTCAAACGGGTAGAAGCACTGAGAGGCCCCGGCTCTTGTCGGCTTGCTGTGCTCCGGCACTCATATTCTCCAGAAGCAAACTCTGTGAGTCCTCCATCACCCTCGGTGCCGGACGTGGCGGGACGTCTGGCATCAGGCCCCTTGCCGCTGAATCCTTGAGAACCGGTATTGGGCTGGGGTTATTGTCTTTAAAAAAGAAATTGTCTTTGTAAAGTTAGCAGTGGTAGAGACCTTCAGAGGGATCTGTGTTCCTGCAGGACATCGTCTCACCAGTTGTATGTAGTTTGAGTTCAGCAGGTGGATGAATGTGTTCAGGTGTTCTACCTGTGGTTCAGCACAGCATGTGGGCACCGTTCATAGGTTCAGTCTGGGACCTTGTGACTTGTTCAGTTAACGTGTCACTCCTTCATGGAGAAGATGATCCCAATGATAATCTGACCCTCCTTGTCCAACCTCTCACCTCCCACAGTGCGGTTATCTGGGCAGACTTCAATAGGTGGAAGGCTTCTCCATCGTTACACACTGCTTGATGTGAGACACCTGAAAAGCATCTTAATGGCCACTTAACGACTGAACACTGATGAACTTGAAGTCATAAGGAAATGTATGAGAACACATAATGCAACAAAAACATAAAGTGGGTTCATGTCAGCAAGTGTGATTGGTACATCTGATCTCAAGTGTTTTTTCAAGGTCTCTGAATGGTAGGGTGGTCTCATTTAAACATCCAATTCTTCACTATCACTGTGATGGAGTAGTAGTGGAATTTAAGTAGTCTTGGTCTGAATTTCTCGAAGGAAATGTAGCAAAACGTCAGTGCAACCTATATATTTAAATACATGATGTTCATCAATAAACCTTATAATAATAACAACAATAATATTCAATCACAATTATGAAGGTATATACATGTATATATTAATCACTTTGTTTGTTCAGGAATCTTCCAATATAATTAATGCAGATATAAATATGCTTAGTCATACAATAACAGAGATTGTGTATTCCTTGCCACAGTGTGTGTGTGTGTGTGTGTGTGTGTGTGTGTGTGTGTGTGAGAGAGAGAGAGAGAGAGAGAGAGAGAGAGAGAGAGAGAGAGAGAGAGAGAGAGAGAGAGATAGTTGTGCTGCATGCTGGTTAAGTCAGGAACAAATTGTAAATTTGTACTTTGATTGAAGTGCTCACACTTCAAATTTATCCATTCTTGATAATGTTTCTGTTATTGGTAATGTGTTGAGAAATCAGGGGCCCTCTGATTTGCCAACCACCCCAATAACCAGAAAGTTTAAACACTTGGATTTTTTTTAATAGCACGTCTGTCCCTGCTTGAGAATTTGCATCATTGACTTGTGATTGTAGCCATGCATATGTGTAAAGGTGTTTTCCCATGAGTTGGTAGGAGGTTGTAAATAGCGTATGCTATGTGTCTTTGTTAGAATGTCACTGTCCTGTGTGTGTGAAGTTATCTGGATCAGTTATTGTAAAAAGATGGACAATAGATCTTTAGTGAAATAACACTTTTGGAATCTAAGCCATCTTTGTCGTCTATGACGTGTAGTGTTCAGCCTGGATAGACTTGATCTGTTCCAGGTGATATGTAGGTGTAGTGATCTGGTACGTGTTCTGTGTTCATGTCTGGGAGATGGGTGGAATCTAATCTATAACAATCTGTGTTGCATAATTTCGTTCCAGTGCTACACTGTACATGTAGACATACTGTTGGGTGTGAATGGCCCCATCAAATGTCTTAGCACCCATCTCCCACATTTCAGGTTATGTTCTAACAATTCCGCTGACTTGGCTCTGATGAAGCTGGAGTCAAACACCTTCCCGGTATCCGTCCTCCAAGGAATTGCAGTGGCCAACCTAAGACAGAAAATAAATGTATTGAGAATCACAGTTAATTCTGACATTATCAACAGCTTCCCAGTCAGACGTGTGCCTGTTGCAGTTTTCATCCCAGATGTCGCATGAAACAGAGTTTCATCGGCCAAATCTGAATTGCTGTTGTTGTTTCAGTACAGAGTGTGACACACCCCAAGCTGCTCTTGCAGTTGAGCCTTCACAGTCTGCTGTGAGCATTAGAGACCCCAGTTCTGCTGGGAATTCTTCTGGACTTCCAGTTGCTCTCATTACAGTCAGATCTGTGGGCATACATTAGTTCACCTGTGTTGGTGTCATCTGCTTAGCATTTGCTGTGGATGAATTGGTCTGGTATTATCTGTGCTACACTTCTAGTAGTTTTGAAAGGCAAAACATGAATGCACAAATGAAATGTACAACCCCCTCCCTTTTTGGCACTGGGTAGTAGACCAATGAAATCGAATTGTAGGTAAGCCCACCCACAGGTTATCTGTGTGTTACTGTTTTTCCTTTTATGCAAGGTTTCCAAAGATATTTAATACTTCAAAAATATGAATAAATGTTTGATTATTCTATTTAACTCTTTACTTCTATTGAAATTGTTTATTAGGTTCTCAGAGTCGCACAGGGTCCTCGCAACTTGCCATTATGCATTATGCACGATCGCAAACTTGTCAGTCTTGGTCATTTAGACAGAGGTAAATGACTTATACTTTTTAGAGTATTCTCCCAAAAAGCGTCTGCCAAAATGCATAAATGTAAATGTAGAGGGTTGTTCCCATGCTCACTCACTCTAAAAGTATTTGATTCATCCCCATAGATCTGTGTACACTTGAATAAAGCAACGTTATCTCCAGTCAGAGGTCATGACCACTACTCAGATAAAAGCCGACCAATACTTTCTCTGATAGTAGTTTTGGTATGGCCATGTACACTTAGCTAGAGTAACTTTACATTAGAAGAGGTAAGGCTCACCCTATTTAGGTTGGTCGATCCTAAATGGAAGTTCCCTTTATTAGCCTTCACAATCTAAGTAATCTAAGAACTAATGCCAAGCGTTAGCCAGAGCTCTAAAATCTCAGTCGGCGTGCCTCAAGGCTCCACCCAAAACTGGACCTTAGTCCGATACTAACCTGACACAGATTTGCGGTAACAATGGATACAACGTAATTTACTAAGGTCAATAATTTCAGAGTAAATCAGAATTAAATCAAATGTAACAACATATTTATCAAAGTGTTTGTTTTGCGCAAGACAATTTTGATTTGACCCTGTAGGCACATTGTGTGCACAACAGCAGTCAGGCTCCCGGCCAATGAGCGACTCTGCTGTTGTTAACATCCAACGAACCAGCAGCAGTCAAATAATCAAATCCTTGCTCAAATTCTGTTTTTGAGAGTGAAAAGGTTTCATATTGCATTCTCGTGTCAATATATTTGAATATGAAAAGGGTTTCTTTGTCTCGGGGTGGATGCAATGCACATTCATTGTCTTCCATTTAGTCTCTTTAAGGACTATATGAAGGCAACGTGGCAATTTTAGCTGATTTACAAGATGTGATAGATTCAGTTTGTGCTACTTATCTGTCTAATTGTTCCCATGAAACAGGGAGAGAAAGTCTGTGTTCTTCGAGTACACCCCGTGGGTTCAGCTGTGAGCCACTCAGAAACATTAAATCAACAAAAATATAGTAACACTTTGCTATCATTCTGTCTATCAGTTTTAGGTTTTAATCTTACCACCTCTTAATTATTTCTAGTCAAGAGTAATTTTGCTGTGTAGCAATAATAGCTGGTGTAGCTAATTCTGATCAAACAAATCACGTTTTCCCAATTATTTACATCTTAGATTTTTCAATCTGTTGTCTGTTCGTTCTTGTCGTGCATTGCTAGTTTGTTGCAACAAAGCTAATAAAACAATGGAGAAAGTATTTTGCTGATTTTAACATTTTAGGCTCTAATTTACATCTCTGCATCGAGTCCCAGAAAATAGACGATATTCCAATTTAGATTTCATCTCTTGTTGCGTATGCCGACAAGGAGATGTTTTAAAATCCATAACAAGAGTTTTCATTCCTCATCTGCGCTGTCGCTATGATTTCCCTGATATGTGGTTGTATCTAAATTCTTAAACCCCACCGAAATTACGGTCTCAGTCTAATGCTGGGTGTTCCGACCCATTTTATCAATGTGTCTATATGGGGTGCGTCTGTTATTCCCTAAACATTTCTAAAAAAAAAAGGCAGAAAGAATTTGACTTACCACAACAGCTTTTTAAAAAAACAATTATTCACAGCTGAGGAAAGCTCAAACCTCTTGTTGATTTTAAAATCCAATACTTCGCTGAAAACACGTTGCTTGTCCAGGTTGCAACATCACGTCAGGGTTACCAAAGTGTAAGGCCCACTAAAATCGTTCCAATGAGGGTAACGATCCGCGGTCGAAGGTCGCTCTGCGTTCGGTGTTTTCAGCTTGGCAAAAGGATTTAATTCCAATTCCTCTTTATCTGACTCCATTTTATCATAATTTCAAATTTAGTTTAAAAGGCAAATTAGTTATTTGGTCATTTATATTTAATAGTCAACATTTAATTATTCTGTTTAATCCTCGGTTGAAATTATACCCGTTCATCTACTAGTTAATAATTCCAGTTAGTTAATAATTCCAGAGTAAATCAGAATAGATCAAAATGTAACAATTTATTAACATTCAGGTAAATGTATAACGGTGATTACATAATCAGTTCAAAGATAGTCCATACATAACATCAAATACTCTGAAGTTAAGAATACAATATGGATACCTGACTTCTTAAAATTGCATAACGCTGAGCATCTAGCAGACACTCAGTGTTACGGGCTGACCGATATAAAAGTTCAAGCCCTGACCCTTTCTGAAACATCTCCTTAAATATCAGACCAAGATGTAAAACTCTTTCAAATATAAACATGTGTTAACAATGGGAATTTAAATTTAATCACTCTCCCATATGCCTGTATTGTTAGAAGACCAAATGGCTGAAAGCCACACCCACTGTATTTAGTAAAATGTCTCTAAACTTCTTAAAACCTTTATTATATTCTTGTTTACTTTTGTGGAGATGAGATCTTTGTACCAATCGCAGTAAGACATTTCAAACGATATCAAACATGTATAATATTGTATTATGAGAATTCACATTAAACCATATAGATTTTAATGGTGAAATCTGGAGGGGAAATGGGGGAAGAGGCTGTGAAAAGAAATTAAATTAAAGTCATTCTTAGATGATTCACTCAGCGTGACATCGTATACTGCATACTATACATCTTATATCTAAAAAGAAAGTGCAAGAGCATCAGCTAAACTGTGCAAAATATTTAGCAGATAAATCTTTACTAGTAATGTTAAAGGCATGATCAATATCCTAGATGTATCAGAGAATCAAAATATGATGAGTACAACTTCAGTTTACACTGATCAGGCATAACATCATGACAGGTGAAATGAATAACACTGATTTGCTCTTCATCACGGCACCTGTTAGTGGGTGGGATATATTAGGCAACAAGTGAACATTTTGTCCTCAAAGTTGATGTGTTAGAACCAGGAACAATGGGAAAGCGTAAGGATTTGAGCGAGTTTGACAAGGGCCAAATTGTGATGGCTAGACAACTGGGTCAGAACATCTCCAAAACTGCAGCTCTTGTGGGATGTTCCTGGTCTGCAGTGGTCAGTATCTATCAGAAGTGCTCCAAGGAGGGAACAGCGGTGAACCGGCGACAGGGTCATGGGTGGACAAGGCTCATTGATGCCTGGCTGGCCCGTGTGGTCCGATCAAACAGACGAGCTACTGAAGCTCAAATTGCTCAAGAAGTTAATGCTGGTTCTGACAGAAATGTGTCAGAAAACACAGAGCATTGCAGTTTGTTGCACATGAGGCTGCAAAAAGGGGACCAACACAATATTAGGTCATAATGTTATGCCTGATCGGTGTCTATGAAATCGTGTCATATGAAAATACAATACCGCTTAAAATACATCTTATATTCTAATATTCAGACAGTCAACAGTTTTCTGTTGCTTTAATAGCAGTTCAATCAAAATTTTCTAACTACAATATTGGTAAAATAGTTCAATCATATCTTCAAATATACCTTATCTTTCACTCTTTCTCAACTTTTGTTCACAAAAAAAAAAAAAAAAAAAAAAAAAAAAAAAAAAAAGTCCAGGAAAAACCATGAGAACTGTTGTCATGTTTTTGAAAATGAGCTCTAAATGTTTTTCTTGTATGATGCTAGAATTGCACACTGAAGGTTCATCTCATCAGATTGATCCAGGTTCTGTGTATCAGAGAAATAAAGGATTACAGTTAAACATTGACAGTGTGTGTGAATATATATTTATTGGGGGGAAGTTTGATTTGTGTTCGTGTGTATATGACTTACAGTTATATCGTCCATGTAGTAGCAGTGGCGCAGGTTGAGGTGGCTAATGAAGTCGCGGCTCTGGTACTGCGGATCACCGTGGGGTGCCGCCACACACACTGGACACACCTAGAGGGCGCCAGAGGACACACAACAATCCTGAGTGTGCTGAGTCATTTCACTGAAATGCTAAAATACTGTCTCAAATTAAAGCGCAGAGATAAATATAACTGAAAGGAACTAGTTAGACTTTTAAATGAATGTGCTGCAAGTTTAATTCAACACATTGTATATTAGAATCACTCTGTGAGTCCTGACTGACCACAGGTCTGCTGTCATTGATATGACGGTCATTGCAGTGATCGCGTAGATCCAGTTCATCCAGTCCACCATCCTGGCAGTATGGACACACAAATGTCCTCACAGTTAAACTGAGAAAAAAAAAAAAAAAAACAAAACAGGAATTCAGGAAATTAAGTATAAGTCAATACCATATAACAACCGTTTTGTGTTTCTCACAAACCTTTTTTTTTTTTTTTTTTTTCTTTCCTATTTTTAATCGGAACCTTTTGTCCAATAGAAAGTTTCCAATAAAGAACCTTATTACCTTATTTTTAAGTGTATAATATAATTATTGATGTATGCTCTGAAATTAAATGCCATAATAATCCTAAATAAATACATGTAGATTTGAAATATCCTTATTTTAGAATTATGTAAATAGTGCGTTATTTGTAAAATGTTTGCTGATAAGAAATCTAAAGAAAAAAATGTTAGACAAAATGAGCACCAACTTCTTTGCACATTAGTGAGATATACATGGATTTAAATAAATAAATAAATAGATTTGATTAAAATAAATGAAATATTAAAATAAATTGATTCAAATAAACAATAAAAATAAAATAAACAATATAGTACACTGTCAGAAAAAAAAGGTACATTGCTGTCACTGGGGCGGTACTCTAAGGTACAAACCGAAAAGGGACTAATATATACCTTTAAGGTACTAATACGCACTCTTAAAGTACTGATATGTACCTTTTAAGGTACTAATACACTGAAAAAAAGTGTGTTGGATTTACATGATTTAATTGTGTACATCGGTCCCACATGAATCAATTAAGTTGAACAAGCATAATTTGTTCATGTAACTTCAACATCATGGAATTAATACATTTTAAGTGACCCAATTAAGTAGTCTCAAAGTGAATTTAATATGGCTCCCTGACGTGATTCAGGCATTCAATTTCCTACATTCATTCACCCACTTAAATTGTATATATTTTAATATTACACAACTGAATTATAATACTGCGCTAGCTAGTAACTTTTAGCTAGCAATAGCACACATTAGCATCTTAAAGGCTAAGCCTTAAAAGCTCCTTCAGCAAAGCCGTTATGACATTAGTTGTATTAGTCCAATACAATACCTTTCTCATCTTGCTCAAAAATACATAAAATAATACTTTTACATATAAAATAACATTTACTCGCTCTTAATTTAGCCATATGCAAAGCATGCTGGGAACTAACAAGCCCCGCCCAATTTCAGTTAATGAAACCCAAATCATTCATGTAATCTCAACACAAATGGATTAAGTAAAATTCAATTTGACTTATATTTAAGTGGATTGAACACAATCAAATTAAGTTAGGACAAAATGTATAGCAATTGTGTTGCTTTAGCTCATTTTAATTAAGCAATTTGAACAAGCAGTAAAAATATTTTTTTTCAGTGTATGTACCATTTAGGCGTGAGTAAGCTTCACTTTTGTACCTTAGGGTACCGCCCCAGTGACAGCACTGTGCCTTTTTTTCTGAGAGTGTATAGTGTGAGAAAGAAAAACATATCATGTAACTAAATAGAAACAAAATATTTTCCAAATAATATTTGAAAAATATCTCTAACATGTATTTTTCACAAAATAAATTGTATATTTATACATGAAAACATATAGCTGATATAAAGCTCCCTTTTAAATTTTAGGATGGGGTCCCTTACACGTATTTGTGATCATATTTGGCATCTAAAAGAAAACCCGTGCTCTAGAATGTTGTGTTGTAGGTTTAGGATTTGCTGAATTTCTGGAATAGCCAATGGGGTTCATTGGAAGGGGGTTTCCACATGCTTTTGGCAGTAAGTGTGTTCGCGAAAAGAAACGGATAAAGAAGTGGATGTCCTCACCCCTGAGGTCGCAGATTATTTTCCATTAGAGTGATCTCCTGTTGCCAATGCCTGCGAATGAAACAAAATATGAGTTAAAAAAAGCCACAGTGTGAGTCAATCAAATGATTATCCTCTTGATGGGACATACCAATCATCAAGCACAGCCTGCAAATCTTCCTGGGGCCGGGCAGTGTGGTTTGGCAGTAGCGGCATGGGGTTTGGCTGTGGGGTGGGGCCTGGCAGCGATAAAGCTGGGGCAGATCTCGGCGTGACTTGTAAAAGACTCCTTGGGGCAGCATTAAAGGTTGCTACATTTGCAGGTTGAACTCGAATCCGTGGCATTGGAACGGGCCGTGTGGCAGGAGTTAAATGAGGAGGGGCTTGGTTTTGTGGGGCAGGTGCCGGGGCAGCCTGATTGGGCACACTGACTTGAGCAGCAGTGTCTGTCTGTTGAGCCCCTGAAACTTGAAGTTGGCTGATGAGACTGTTGGTTGAAAAGTAGTGGTCAGTTCTTTGGAGTTTGATAGAAAAGGCACTAAATGTTGAAATTTGCCTGAGACTTACTTCTGTATGTTTGAGCCTACAGGTCTTGAATTAAATACATCAATATTCCCTGGCAGGATTTGGCGCATGTGCCTTCTCCTACTAGGAAGCTGCAAGAAAAATATTCATAAGCATTATTCGTAAGTCTTTAATGAACTCCGCTTACAGAAAGACTGATATTTATCACACTTTTTACATAATTTACTTACTACCAATGAATTAATCGCAGAATCACTGCTTCTGCAGTATGGACAATGAGCCCTGAGTCGAAAAGATTGATTGAGGCATCTCTGGCAAAATCTAGAAGTACAAAGAGAGACAAAGTGTGTGTGTGTGTGTGTGTGTGTGTGTGTGTGTGTGTGTGTGTGTGTGTGTGTGTGTGTGTGTGTGTGTGTGAGAGAGAGAGAGAGAGAGAGAGAGAGAGAGAGAGAGAGAGAGAGAGAGAGAGAGAGAGAGAGAGAGAGAGAGAGAGAGAGAGAGAGAGAGAGAGAAAGTTAAACAATCAACTATCATCCAGAAGAGCCTTGGTCAAATTATCATGTGATGGAATTTCCCTTCAGAAATACTTTCGCTTTTGACTGCTCAAGTTGTTTATCAGAAATTATATTTATATTTGGATGAGGAGAGAATGTAAATGTATAGCACATGAAAAAGAAAAAAAGAAAAAGCAATTCACAGAAATTTCCACCATAAATACTGTTTCCAAATAAGGCACTTTTAGAGACAATTTAACTTATTTAATGAGTTCCATCTGCGATCACTTAACAGTTTTAGAAATGTAATTTTTATTTTTATACTAGACATTTCTGTAGCCTATAAAATAACAACATATTTATCAGCATGTTAAGTCATGTTAAATGTCTTACAAACTTACAAGATTGGTCTAAAAGTTTGTCTGTTTGTGGCGTGTCCACAAAGGCACCAAAATCACTATATATTTGAAATATAAGTCACACTTACACTTTTCCACAGCATGGAGAAGGTTGAGAAGGATTACTTATTTTTCCTCTGCACACAGGGCAATCTTCCTCTGATGCAGACATGTCCAAATCATTAGCTGTCTAATCTGTCTGATGGCAGTCTCTGTTTACACCTTCACTTTCAGATTGCAAAGCTTTTACGTACAGTCAACTTCCTTATAGCCATAAAGAGGGAGTGCATTTCTGTAACTTCATTTTACTTTCTTTTCATGATGATACCGCCTTTATCTGGAACATGTTTTCTAAACATATCCTAAGTGACATGACTCAGGGATTGTGAAGGAAATGTGTGTCAAGTATATTAAGTACTTTAAACTTTATGCAATTAAAAATCTGTAGTTAATGTTTTTTTTTTTGTTTTTTTTTAATGAAAGCAACAGACTTATAAACTGATAATATAGGAGAAGTGGTTTTGTTGTTATATTAATATAGGTCTAATTACATTATACTGGGCATGCTATTTCAATTAACAATGGCATTTTAACAGGCACTTTTATCCAGTATGACTTAATTCCTCTGCCATGTCTCAGTGACAGAGCTGAGCTGTGCTCACTTTCGCAATGTCCTGGGACATTAACTTTTCATCGTATGTCTGTATGTCTGTCTGTCTGTCTGTCTGTCTGTCTGTCTGTCTGTCTGTCTGTCTGTCTGTCTGTATCTGTAGGCCTATATCTATCTAGGCCTATCTGTCTGTCTGTAAAATCGCAAAATTGTCAGTCAAATTAACACCCATTAGCCTATATCAGGTTTATCAACATTGTTTATGTTCAGGTTTGTTTATATATGTCCACTATTGAAGTTTGTTTCTGCCAAAGCTGTTGAAAAAGTATGGTTAAGTATGTTTTGAAGCATGGCAGCTGGTTTGAGCTGGTTTATGCTGGTCCAGCTAGTCATGAGCTGGTTTAAGATGGTCAAGTGCTGGTCCTAAGAAACTAGCTACAGTTCAGGACCAGCTTATAATCTGCAAAGGACCATCTTAAACCAGCTCGTGACCAGCATATGACCAACATAAACCAGTTCAAACCAGCTGCCATGCTTCAAAACATACCTAACCAGCATATGCTGTTCTGAGAAAAAAAAAAAAAAAAAAAAAGTCTGAATTGTTGTGAGATATAAAGTAAGTTAACAATTAACTTTTTCTCTTTTATTTCTTGGCAGAAACAAGTATATAATATATATATATGATAGATGTCAGTCTGTCTTTGTCTATCATAAATACTGAAAGTAACAGGGCAACAGGGCTTTTATTATGGAAAAAGTAGAGCTTTTATGTCATTGCGGAAGTAAAATCACCTGACCGCCGCTAAGCTTCTTGGGCAAAATCGATCAGCAGGCAGCAGTAGATTTCAACATGTCTGCCGTTGGCTGTCAGTAAAGGAGGTATTAGTTTTCAAGTCAACAGCAGATCCGTGAGCTCGGTGAAGAGACGAGGCGCGCGCTCATGGCTCAGTGCGTGCAGTCAGTGCAGGAGTTCATCCAGGACTCGTTCGTGCCGATGGTGGCCGTCCTGTGCAGCGAGGATGCGGAGAGAGTGACCCGCAAAAACAACCTGAGTTTCCCCGAGCTGCTGCGGCCTTTCTGTCGCCTGACGTCCGAGGGTAAGCACCCAGCTGATCAGACAACCGCGGATCACACATCACAACTGATTATTACTCGAGAGGACGGATGTTATACATACACACATACTACACCTTCACAAAACCTAGTAAGCTGTCTGCCTTTACATTGGCTAAAACAGACTAGGTGCCATTAAAACTTATTCCTTGGGAGGAAGCTCAGCAGGGTTTGAGAGACTAAAATGCTCTCTTGGAAGCCAGCATACTAGTATTTGAGACACCGAAAATTATGTCTAGGCAGGCAGCTCAGTAGGTTTTGAGACACACGCCCAAAAATGCTGTCTAGGTTAGCAGCTCCCTGGATTTTTAGTCACACGCCCTCAAAATGCTGTCTAAATAAGTGGGTCACTAGGTTTTGAGAGTCTTTCCAAAAATGCTGTCTAGGTTGGCAGCTCATTAGATTTTTAGGGCCTGGTCTTTGTCCAGTGAGGCCCCTGGGCAGACATCATTGGAGGCCCCCAGCCACTGCCGATCATAGTGGCAGACCTCTTTCTTTAAAGGGTTAATTCACCCCAAAATTTAAATGCTGTCATTAATTACTCACCCCCATGTTGTTCCAAACTTGTAAAACCTTTGTTCATCTTCGGAACACAAATGAAGATATTTTTGATGAAGTTGGAGCGCTCTCTGACCCCTCCATAGACAGCAATTTAATGAACACTTTCAAGGCTCAGAAAGGTAGTAAAGAAATCGTTAAAATAATCCATATGACTACAGTGGTTCAACCTTAGTTTTATGAAGAGATGAGAAATCTTTTTTTCTGTAAAAAAGCTAACAAAAATAACTTTATTCAACAATCTCTTCTCGTCTGTGCCATTCTGGGCCTTGAATTCAATTGCTGTCTATGGAGGGGTTTTCATTTCATCAGAAATATCTTAATTAGTGTTCTGAAGATGAACGAAGGTCTTGTGGGTTTGGAACGACATGAGGGCGAGTAATTAATGACAGAATTTGCATATTTGGGTGAACTAACCCTTTAAGTGAAAAGGTCATGTTTTGGTTGATAACTTTATAGTTTTCCGGGCCCTATCTTGCACTGTATGCTGAGGGGCCTGTGGCCCTATTGCTGTGTGTGTTAAGAAATTTGAAGCTTGAGCACTGGTCATGATGTGGCTGAAATGATGATATGCCTTAGTGTGATTTATCAAATCAACAGTTGCAATTAATTAAATGTGTATGTAGTCTGTTCAGCATCAGAGAAGCTTGGTTCACAGTAAATGCAGCTTCTCACCAACTCAATCGCTGTATGTGCAGGGAGTTTAACTTGCATTTTGGGAACGCAATGTTCACTTTCATTTCCAACATTTCTGTGGACAGATGTTTACTAGGGCTGGTCCGAATACCATTTTTTGATCTTCGAAGCTTCTGTAATAATCAACACTGAATATTCGAAGCTTCGGAGGGAGGTGGCTGAACATATTCTTCTCTCAAATAAAGGGAGGAATCTCGAGAAGCGGCATGCCTCACGCGGGCAGGGCTTATATGTTCTGAGAATGGAAACTGCACTAGTGATACAAAACACACTGGTCTGTTACGGCCCAGTAACAAGCTCCTATATTTTGCAGTAGATTAATTTAGATTGATAATATTGGGTAATATGGCTTGCTGCGATAGTCGGTGTTAGTGTTCAGGCTAGGGATGTCACAAATACCGATACTTCGGTACCAAGTCGGTACCAAGTCGGTACTGAAGTTTCAAAAATGTGATGATACCAGCATTGCTGTAGTACTGACTCCCGAGTATGTCCGGTACCCGCAGCTGCGTTCATTTGCTTCCGTGTTTATCTAAGCGCAGGGCTCCAGACGGTAGCCGAATATATATATATATATATTTTATATTTATATTTATATATTTATTTGGATGAACATGGATCCATCATGCCTTGTTACCACTGTGCAGGCTGGTGGTGGTGGTGTAATGGTGTGGGGGATGTTTTCTTGGCACACTTTAGGCCCCTTGGTGCCAATTGGGCATCGTTTAAATGCCACGGCCTACCTGAGCATTGTTTCTGACCATGTCCATCCCTTTATGACCACCATGTACCCATTCTCTGATGGCTATTTCCAGCAGGATAATGCACCATGTCACAAAGCTCGAATCATTTCAAATTGGTTTCTTGAACATGATAATGAGTTCACTGTACTAAAATGGCCCCCACAGTCACCAGATCTCAACCCAATAGAGCATCTTTGGGATGTGGTGGAACGGGAGCTTCGTGGCCTGGATGTGCATCCCACAAATCTCCATCAACTGCAAGATGCTATCCTATCAATATGGGCCAACATTTCTAAAGAATGCTTTCAGCACCTTGTTGAATCAGTGCCACGTAGAATTAAGGCAGTTCTGAAGGTGAAAGGGGGTCAAACACAGTATTAGTATGGTGTTCCTAATAATCCTTTAGGTGAGTGTATAATGATTATCATCATAAATAATAAAAACATTTTGCTGTGGTACCGAAATTGGCACGGAGTACCGTAAAACTTATGGTATTGGTACCGACTACTGGAATTTTGGTACCGTGACATCCCTAGTTCAGGCATAACACCGGTTACATCACCGCAGCACTGCCCCCACTGTCGTTTTTATTTTTTTTTTATAGTAGTAAAAATCATTTAATTCACTTAGAGAACAGATTAACTACAATTAAAAACTGAATGTGCTGAGTGAGCCCAATGACAGTTGCAGCAAATCAGCAGCAGGAGTCAGATTTCATTCATCACGATAGCAAGGAGCTGAACTGAATGACTAGATTGCGGAATATTTGATTTCAACATGAAATGTAAAAGTGCCTATTTAAGGGAGTTTGTCATTGTACTGTTTTGTTGTTTTTTATTAAGAATAATAGAATAATGAGCCCACAATTCAAGCAACCCGCAGCCGAATTGGCGCTGATTCAAAACCGAAACTAAAATATGCACGGCCGCACGGGCATTCATTCACGGTAACGCTTAATGTGCAAGCACTGTAATGTGACTGTGAGGGAAAATGTTCTCATGTGCTCAGGCTTGCGCTTCTTCCGTATAAGCTCGTGCAGTTGTGCACTCTAGACAGAGGTTACTTCGTTGCAGGGAACGCTAAGAAGAAGCAAATATTATTTATTAAGTATAACGAGGTTGGATTCCTATTGAACTGTTGGCTAGGCTATAAGAGTATTGTATTTCGCCAGATTTTATAGTGTAAACATATTCAAGCGTGAATGAGAACCGTTTCGATGGGGATGCCAGGTGTGCGGAAGAGAAAATACAAAAAAAAAAAAATATTCAAATTCCAAAATTGAAAATTGAATACCAACCCTCCGAACGAATATTAAAATGTTTGAATATTCTGGTACAGCCCTAATGTTTACTGCATTTCACCAGTATTTTGTTGAAAGTGAAGAATTTAAGGCATAGATATTAGGGATGCACTGAAATTTCGGCCTCTGAAAATAATTGGCAGAGAGAAAAAGGGCCGCTAATATGAGCTGAAAATATATGCCGCCCGCAGTGTTCAGCACTCAGGTTTCACTCTCGCTCTGGCCGTTATTATTGCGCGGTATGACGCGCCACTCAATATTCCTCTCTCTGCTGGGGGTTAAACAGGTCATAATTGATCCGTGATCCATGCAGACCAGGCTCCACAGTTTCGTGGATTTGCACTGTTGCCCACACACGAAGTGCGCATGCACAGAAAGGCTTGTTTCAGACAATGCGCGAACAGGGAATTCCTCTTTCGTATCTTCATGTGACCGGACCAACAAAATTATGTCAAAATACCAGTCTCTGCGAGTATTCTAGTAAACCCAGTCAGTTATGTCTTAAGTGAACGTAAAGAGTTGAGAAGGAAATCGGATGTGTATCATTATATTGGATCCGTGCCAGGGCTCGACATTAACGCTTGTCCAGGGAAAGTGAAAGAGAATTTTACTTACCCGACCGGACAAGCAGCCTGATTAAAACATCATTAACAAAAAAATAAGTAGGGAATCATCAAAATGCAAGAATGATTCTGCATTCATTTAGTATAAGTGACTATCGATAGTGAATAATAATATATACTGTACTGACAGTAAAAAGGTTGCGCTGTTGAGGCTCGCTCTCTGTCTCGTTTGATTTATGATGGGAGCATATATCTGCTGTGACCGTGTTCCCCTCTGTCCCAAACACACATGCATATATCATGTTGTATATAAGTAGTTCACATGATAAATGTAACATTTAAGATATGCTTCTAGTTTTAATAATTTGAACAGGTTTTGAAGTTTTGGCAAAAAGTTGCTCATGCTGAATTAAAGCCACAGTGCATTGTTCTGATCAATATTGACATGATTAACATGAAACAGGAAACAACTTCTACATGATGATATAATATTTTTTAATACTGTTTCCTAAATTGTGGATATTTAAGCTATATATCATATGCTGAAGTGAATTTCTGGAGTGTTAATGATTAAAAGAAAAAACAGCAAGAACCATACAGAACCGAA
Organism: Paracanthobrama guichenoti; assembly: GCA_018749465.1. Classification (NCBI taxonomy): domain Eukaryota; kingdom Metazoa; phylum Chordata; class Actinopteri; order Cypriniformes; family Gobionidae; genus Paracanthobrama; species Paracanthobrama guichenoti. The sequence continues at coordinate 10,541,421 of CM031962.1, read as the reverse complement.
AACCATGACCCTAAAACCGTGATACGAACGATACGTGATACGTGGATTTTGTGAACCGTGCCACCCCTATTACTAACTGAAGATTAATTTTATTTATATTCATGTGACCATTAACCAGCTTCAGTTAACCATGAACATGCAAATGTGTTAAATATTAACTTAAAATCTCAATTCAATTCACATTTATTTGTATAGCGCTTTTCACAATATATATTGTTTCAAAGCAGCTTTACAGAAAATGCATGCGTCTACTTTTCAATTTACAGTGGTCTGTTCTCAGATGTGACTTTGTCCAAGTTATGGAACAATGAAACGAGCTCATTGAAGTAATGAAAACATGTTAACAAATCATTAGGATATATAGACAAATTAGCATTGGTCCATGTTGCAATCTCAGAGGGTACTTCAAGTAAACATTTTACATCTAAGGTGTTCAGCTGACAAAAAAAAAAAAAAAAAAAAAAATATGGGAAGCCCCTGCATTTAGGTGTCCTTCAGTGTTTCCTGTAAGTTTTGATTCACAAGGCTTTGGATGCCCTTGATAGCATGAGGCTCCTCTGGCCTGGATCATAATCCAGCCCTGAGCCTCAATCCAATCATGACGGGAAGGGTTACAACCGGATTCATCTGAATTTGATCTCGCTGTTTGTGAAATCTGATCTGATTTCCGCTCACCTGAGTGTTTAGCGACCAGAGACTCAGACAGACACTGCACAGATCAGATTCCTGTTGGTAAGGGTAAGATTACCACTGAAATAAAGGCTACTGGACTGGCTGCACTAAAGGTCTGTGTTGGGCCTGTGCTGTTAATCACCTTTGGTCTATCTAGTAAAGTATGGAATAATCCTTAAGAAGCAGGCTATCAGATCAGCTGGCTCAACTTGTTGACTGCAGTTGTTTATAGTGGCGTGCTAGTCTGTGATAGTAATGTTGCCATTAAATCACAATGCTATACTGATAGACTGATATAATCCTAATATTGTGTCGGTCCCCCTTTTGCTGCCAAAACAGCCCTGACCCGTCATGGCATGGACTCCACTAGACCCCTGAAGGTGTGCTGTGGTATCCGGCACCAAGATGTTAGCAGCAGATCCTTTAAGTCCTGTAAGTTGCGAGATGGGGGCTCCATGGATCGGACTTGTTTGTTCAGCACATCCCACAGATGCTCGATTGGATTGAGATTTGGGGAATTTGGAGGCCAAGTCAACACCTCAAACCATTCCTGAACCATTTTTGCTTTGTTGACAGGAGCATTATCCTGCTGAAAGAGGCCACAGCCACCAGGAAACATGTTTCCATGAAAGGGTGTACATGGTCTGCATCTAGGGCTGCAACTAGCGATTATTTTGATAATCGATTAGTTTGCCGATTATTTTTCTGATTAAACGGCTAAAAAGCCCTTTTTTTATTTTTTTTTTATTTTGACAAAACACACTATTCCACATCCTGCTCAAAGCTATTCTTCTAACAAACGTGTCAGCTGAGTGCTATGAAAACATACATAGTGAATATATCTACCATTACATAAATTATCCATGGTTTTACGATGAACAAAACAAACAATAATAATAATGAATAAATTAACTACAATAACCCTGTTATTTTTCAATGGTAACCACAAATTAACCATGGTTGTGCTTCAAATCCATAGTTTAACTATGGTATTTGTGTGGTTATACAAATGGGAATACACCAAAAAACATGGTTTTACTATAATAAAACCATGGTTAATGTTTACATTGTGCAAAAAAGTTACTAAGCAAAAGGAGTTTAAATGCCTATATTAAAATGATGTCTAAATGTCCGTCTTGGCGGTTATGTCTTGAGGTAATACGTTTGGGACGTGGGACAGCATTGGGTCCATGCATTACTGTAGGTCTTTAAAATGAAGGCAACCTAATCATTTTATCATAGCCTATACCCATCAAACAGCAACAACTGGACAAAAACAAACAGTAGCCTACTTAAACGTAAAGCACTGTTTGTATCTGTATCTTTGTTAAAGGTGACGATACACAGGGCAACTACTGATCAATTTAATACATCCTTGATGAATGAAAGTAGGCCTGTTTGTTTTCTTTGTTAAAAAAAAAATCGAAAGGTAGTGTACATTTAACAACAGATGCCATTTTAAATGGTTAATTAAAAAAAAAAATCAGTTGTTCTTACCACAAGAAATATTTCTGTTAGCTCAGGGATTAAAAGCAAAATGTGCTGGAAATATATTTTTGTGTTCTTTGGCCTCTTTCAAATGTTAACCCGATTAGGACAAAATAAACTAAATCACCTTCTTGCTACAAGATCACAGTCAGGAAGGGTAAATCTGAAAGTTTACTGCAACTAATTCTTTGATTTGATGAAAAATTATTGGAATAACATTATTAGCTGGTTACCAGCATTTTTAAAAAATATTTTACTATGGAACAATTGAAATGGATTTTGTGCACAGTTTCTTATTTCGTTCATGGAGCAGCTTTTAAATCCCTGTCTGAGGGATTATCGGCCATTCAGGTAAAACATGCTATTGTGGGAAAATATGGCACATATTTTTAGAGTTTCCAATACTAGTATCTGAAATATCACCGATACCACAACAAATTCTGGCATCGGCGAGCACTTGAGCCCATGTACCGATCCGATACCATTTTCTTAAACAAGATCTAGTCATTATGACCGCTAGCTTTGCCTAACCACTGCACGGTTCTTCTTCGCTACTCAGAATGCATTGCAAACACAGTGGTTGCTTGTGGCAACACAGCACAACTTCCTGTTTAGAGCAGTGAAGAAGAAATGAAAACGCGTTTTCAGCAGTATGTCCGCTGTTTAGCAGTATTTCAGACTGGACCAAACCAGCCAGTAAAAAGGCAACTGTCACAAGTACGGGTACTTTGGTACCAAGTCATTACTGAAATTTAAAAAATGCGATGATACCAGCATTTCTGTAGTACCGACTCCCGAGTATATCCGGTACCCGCAGCTGCGTTCAGTCGCTTCCATGTTTATCCAAGCACAGGGCTCCAGACGGTAGCCGAATATATATATATATATATATATATATATATATATATATATATATATATATATATATATATATATATATATATATATATATATATATATATATATATATATATATATATATATATATATATATATATATATATATATATATATATATATATATATATACTAGTGTCTGTGAATATTAAACTGCAAAATACCATTTAAATATTACCTGCTAATTCTGCGTCTCTGTGTGTATGACGGGCGGAGATGTGCGCACACACACACATACACACACTCTCGCTGTCTTTTGTAGTCTTTTCTTTACGTTAAACCGGACTTTTCCAGACACTCTTCACGGCAACCCGTCAAAATAAAAGTCCGGTTTAACGTAAAGAAATTGACAGAATATATTAGGCTACTGTTGTACAGTAGATTTAGCTGTCTGTCTATAATAATAATAATACGCCTCTACTAATAATAATTATGCCTAAATCGTTGCTTATTTTTCACTTGTTTTGTTGTAAAAGATATTTTCTGATTAATATATAATTTTTTATATTCCTAGATTTATTTATAGTAGTTAATTTTTTTTATACAGTTATATTATAAAACTAAAATACCCTTTTCAGTTTGCGGTGTTAGATTTGTGGCTGCATTTGAAGTTCTTTTTCACTTAAAAGAAATTACTGTCAAATGCATGTCAGATAATAAAAATACTGTAATAAATACAGTAATTCACTGCATGTATTTGTTCATGTTTTATTAAGGGATAAGTCTGAAGCACACCATAAAATAATTCTAGCAATTCATACAGGGCTAGTAGTATATACATATACACCCAGGTATCGGCCGATACCCTGAGCCCAGATATCGGAATCATATCAGGAAGGGAAAAAGGAACATCTCTGCATATTTTGTTGTGGCTCATAGCGAGTCATCGCTGCTCTGATTCACTTGTTGTCTATTCTTATCAGAGAACTCTTTCAGATACTAAGAACAATTTCTCACATTCATTTGTTGCAGAGTGTGCTATGGATTCGTAGGAATGATGGTAACACAGTTAGGTTGACCCAAATGAACACAGTACTCTCTGTGTATATGCGTGTTTGCCCCTCGGTGATGTGATTGGATTTGTACAGGAATGCCTCGGATAAAGATGAGACTTTGCTCCTCTGCTGCCGTCATGCTATGTTTATCATGTGGAGTGAGAAACCACAGGCGCATTATGGGAAAATGTTCAGAAGAGGGTGTGAACATCAAGGGGTGGCAACATATTTGAACAGGGAAGGATGTATGAAGAGGTATAAGATGAAGTCTAGAGGCGAGCAGATGTCATAAGCTTAGTGGAAACCCAGCTGTCTTGTGCCATCCCTAAACCTTCACAAATTTTTAGGTTGGCAGCCATAATGCACTGTAAAGAAATAATAAATCCTAAGTACTCCTTCCAAAATGTGACCACTGCAAATTATTAATAAAATTTGTGTTGTACTGATTTTATTAAATATAATTTCAAAAGCATTTGCAAAGAAGAATAGTACCTTTTCAGAGCTGTACCTTAACAGAAATATCAGCAATATTAGTAATGAAAATAGTAATTCATATTAACATTAAGCGCATTCATTATATTAATTACATTATATTATTAATTATACAAAATTCTAAATAAATATGTAAGTAAATAAAATTTCTTTCAGTGTTCCATGTGAATCAACAATAGGCAGAAATATTGAACTGATTCTTTTGTGATTTGTATTTCCTGTTTATGTATTTATATAAAATTAACTGTTTTCAACATTGAATTTTTTCCCCGTCATAACAAATCATCATATTAGAATGATCATGTGACACTGAAGTAATGATGCTGAAAATTCAGCTTTGCATCACAGAAATAAATTATATTTTAGAATATATTCCAATAGAAAAGTTATTTTTAAATAATATTTCACTATATTACTGTTTTTACTGTATTGTTAATCAGATAAATGCATGAGACTTCAAAATAAAAACCTCATGTGCTCCGTTCCTCTGTGTGGACAAAAATACTTATTATTATTAAATAAAAATTTTTGATAAAGAACTCGTCCATATACAACCAGTCTTGACACTGTAAGATGGCTAGGATAAAAGTGACAACTTTTTTATGAATTTGGCATCAGCTAGTTCAACTGACAGACTTCCTCCTTTCCCCCCAATACTGAAATGTAGGTCATCTGCGTGATCCCAACAACCAGGTGGTTGTGGTGAAGGGTCTCCGGATCAGCGTGACTGGTATCAACACGCGGCCTCCACTGACCCCAGAGCTGCAAAGGCTCCTCAGCCAGGCGGTCTCTGTCTGCCAGCCTCCTGAAGGGTCACCTGCCAACGTCATCTCGGCTGGAGACTATGACCTCAACATAAGCGGTAAGTTCTTGAGAAGTGTTTTCTGTTCGCAACATCATGGTGGGGAAATCCGTAGAGGACCTGATTATATTACTGCCACGTTTTTAAAGAAGGAAAGTTGAATAGCCTAAAGTGAAACAGGAACCGATAGATTGTTTCCAAATGTTATATATTTGCAATTCTGCTTGACATAGACCTTGCAGAATCTCTATTTTTATGAAATATGTAGCCACCAATGAATCTATAAGCAAACATTTATATCACAATATGCTTAGTTTTAGTTGATGACAATATATATCATAATATACACATTCTTTATGGAAACTAAAGATATGTATCGAGACTAATTACCATAATGTTGTTAAAAACTGAGATTTTGTAACTGACTATGACTAGGCTAGTCTAAGAAACTCTTAAGACAGTCAGAAAACTCGTTTCAGTGATCCATTTGAAATAGCCTACCTAATGACAGAAATCGAACGCATGCAAAGTGTAATTAGAGGTAAAAATTAAGTGATTTTGTTTTCTGCTTCATATACACTTTTCAAAATAATGTATTATTTTTAAATTGTAACATTAACATTATTGTAATTTGACAGTAAATGGTAAAAATATAAAACAAAACAAAAATGTGCAAAAAAGAAAAGGTAAACGGCTAGTATTTCCAATATCGACGATAGGGATGGGACGATATGAACATTTTAATATCCCTATTATAGTGACCCAAATTATCACGATTATCATGGTTTTGTTAAAATTAGATGAAAGTGTTCAAACAGATGCACACACTGAAAACATTTCAACAAGTTTTATATTTGATCAGCAAACAACAAATAAAACAAGCAGCTCTATGCACTTTAAGGAATATTCTATTCTGTGGAATTTCCTTGCTTATAATGACCGTCGTCAATAGCGACGCATTATAACAGCGCACATCCACGCTCGTTTCATTCAAATGCGTCTTGTGTCTCTGATTTCATTTTCAATACAATCAAAAACAGAGGACTTTACTATTAATACTACTATAATTATTACTATAACTTCTTGTGATCATCTTGTCTGGAGGATTATATATGCTGTACAAAATGGATTTATAAACGGGTAAGATTTAAAACATTAATCTCAATTCAGTATGTTCCTGTAATTATGTATGTGGTAAAAAAAAAAACTGTGTAAAGATTGTACAATGAATATATATAATTATCCCTTAAATGTCACCCTTAATAGTCTTGTCTGAACTTGTTCGTTCATCTTTGGCTTTTATCAAAGCCACTTGCTGCAAACTTTAATTTCAAGTCAGTGAGATAAAATATTTAAACTCAACTTTGTCTCTCTATTTCCCATACATAGTTTTGGTATTGAAGTCAAAGTTCACTTGCCTTGCGTTGGCAGATTTGAAGTGTTTACCCCTATTACAGCGACTTTCTTTTTGCATGTTCTGCAGAAAGGGTGGCCATCCTCGATTAAGTTTCCCTCAGGACTTTTGTAAAAGCCAAAATATGACCACACCTCAGATTTGGTCCTTTTAGAAGGCTGAAAAACCTCCCGGCGCTGTCACTGCCTTCTGCCATTTCTTCTCATTCAAAAAACAACGTTGAGCGCTGTGTCTGTGCCAGACTGATGCTGGCTAGACAGGATTTACCACGAGTTTTCAAAAACACGATAATCAAACATGGTTTTAATGATAATTAAATTTTAAACGATAATACTAACCGTCAGTACATTTTATCGTGGTTTATCATGAAACCGGTAATTGTCCCATCCCTAATCAACGAGCAGCAGCGTTGTTTATTCGACTAGTCTCGCACATCGTTATTGGTTAAAAATGCAGAAAAACATAATAGTCCCCATGATCATTTCCAAAGTAATGGTAGACTTATCAATGAATGTAGATTTTTATATTATACAAAGTTATTTATGTAAATTAAAAAATATATATATCTGCAACATTTGAGGAAAGGAATATGTATTTTATGAGCAGTCTCATAATATCAACTTTTTTTTAATTGGGCTAGTTTCATATCAGCACCTGATGAGGGCAGCAGAGCCCTTGAGGAAAAGAGTGAGAATCCAGTGTTGTAATTGTCCATGAAATGAAAGGGTTTGGTTTGGTTTACACATTTATGATTTATCGTTTCTGATCTTGTTTTTCATTTTTCAAATTCTCTCCCCCATCCCCCCCAACACTTCTCTTGTGGATGAATTCTTGGTAAGAGCTCTGACCCTCATACATGCTTTCCTCCAGAGTGTGTATGCCAGGTCTCACACACGTGTGCTGTGCTATGCTGTGCTGTTAACCCTTCGAACAACGAGTGTGACGTGTTTGGTTCCCTATCAGATCATAGGCTGCCAGTAGAACCTGTCCTCCCCACGTAGCCCCTCTGCTACACCAATCACTTGGGTGGGCCTAAAGCCCTGCAAACCCCTTCCCTGACACTAACACACAAAACTACACCAGCCGCATCCTCCTTTTAACTGAATGAACTAGAGCTGTCTAAAGAAATTTGACTATACCAGCATTTCCCTCTAGCATTTTGTTCTCTGTTGATCGGATTCTTAAACGCTCTGATTGGCAATTGTGTTCACACGCTCAACATACATGTCTCTGATTGGCCATTGTGTTCACATGCTGAACATGTATATCTGAGTGTTTACATGGATACACATGAGAGCATTTGAAAGGGTGGTCTATCAGAGGATCCCATGTATATCCGCTGACAGATGGATCTGCTGATAGACGCCAGCTTTCAAACGCTCCCGTGTGTATCTGTGTAATCGCTTAGTGAAGAATGTCATTGAACCACTCGGAGAAGAGCGTTGATCATTGTACCCAATTACAGACATATATGTTGAGTGTGTGAACACAATGGCCAATCAGAGGTGTTTAAGCATCCGTTCAACAGTGCTCAAAATGCTAGAGGGAAATGCTGATATGGTCACATTTTTAAAATTGCAGTGCTTTTGACAACTCTATAATGAACATAGATGAGTGCACATTACTGGCTGGGTCCTGACTGCACCTGATTATGACAGCAGAGTCAAGATGCAACATACAGCGTTAGTGTACATGTGAATGTGAATTTCACAGCTGGTTGGTTTGGCCACAAAGTTAAGGTCCCATAAAGCTGTGCTCTCCAAGTCAACATATCAAAAGTGACTACGGACTTAAAGGGGTCATGAACTGCATTGTTTTATTGTTTTATAATGTTTCCTGTGGTGCGCTTATAATGTTTGTATGACTTTTGCATAATAAAATTGTCATAATTTAGAAATAAAAGGCATTTTTCCTGCCCTGATTTGAATGCTTTGTTTTAAGGGCCGTGTCTGCTGTGAGACTTCAGTGTAAATTCCCACTGCTGTGATTGGCTAACATATTTGCATATGAAACTTTTAGCTCATTTTTACTGCTACAGCTCTCAAGGTTAACTAATCGTGAAAAGTGTTGATTATAGCATTTATATTTAGATCTTTAGTATTATATTTAGACCATGGCATGAAAGGTTGCAGTGATGAGCATTGTAGTCGATCACAGATGTATTGAGTGTATGAATGCAGTGATCTCGTCATTGCAACTCGATTTCTGCACACTAACTAATGCTTTTATCATAACTAACCGTTCAAACACAATGTAAATAAGAGATTTGTTGATTTATAAGGGGAGTTTTGGCGAGAGTCACTGATAAACTTGCGCTGTTTCATTGACAGCTCTAGCGATTGTAAAGGGATCGCTTTCGATCTATAATTTATTCATAGTTTAAACAGATTACAGATTATTTTAATCCTACTAAGATAAACTATTTGACTAATTAGTCACTGCCACAGGTTTGATTTACTGACGCATGGACAAAGAACATCTGACTACAAGAATCATTACATATCAGAAATTACAGATCCAGCATTAGAATGAACACAGTTACTTAGATGTTGTCGCAGTACGAGTCCATATCGTAAAAGTCAGTTTGAAACCTGCCCTGAATTTGCGACTTATTTACCAAAGAATCCACAGTGAAATGTACCGAATACAAATAAATAATGCTCAACTGAGAAATTCACATTGTTGTAAAAAAAACCCAACAACATTCCTAGCATTTGGATCCTTTGGAAGGTAATGTTGTTTTTATCCCAGTGATCTTGTAACGCTCTTCTCTCCTCGTCATTTCACTAACACACCAGTGGGTGGGGCCAAAGTTGCAGTGATGAAGTAGGCATTGATTTTCTTCTGCATATCTATTATAGGCACATTCCAAAACAAGTCATTTGCTGGACTTGGTTACAATAAAAGCTGTTTTTGGACTAACAAGGAAGATTTCAGTTCTAAAATGTACATGATATTCTTATAATATGACGACCTCTTATATGTCAAAAGCTCAAGGAAAATTTATAATTTTAGTACTTCAATTGAATCTTAGTTCAGTTAGTTGCTAATATTATTAGCAATATTATTTCTAATATTTGTTTAATTTCAAATGTTTTTCATGTAATATTTATATTTTATTTTACACCATCCTTATTTCAATGAACTTTTAGTTTACACTAGCACTTTCACATGACTTATCAGTATACATTATTCCAAATGTTAATTAAAGAAAACTTCCTTCAGCTCTGAAATAACTTTCCTTCATCCACGCCAGGTGGGCCAGCATTTCAAAGACTTATTTAAATAAAGCCTGAAAATAAAGCCTGATTCCTGGATCAAAATGATCATCCCCTCCATAATCTGCAAACCCTCATTAAATGCTACTCCTGCTTCTGTTAGAACGGGCACCGGTAGTTTGTGTTTTATCTGTCTCAAAGACAAATTATGATATGGTTTATTCATAATAAGTAATCTTTGAATCTTGTTCATTATCCTACGTTTAGTAGACTGTCTTTCCTCACAGCCGGAGACGCCACTGGAACGTCCACATGTCTAAGCTAATCAGGAAAATGGGATTTTAGAACCGTTCATTCAGTTACTGGATCTACAGTGCTAGCTCAAGTTTAGCACTTTGTAGAAGTTGAAAATAAAGGGACAGTTGCACCGAAAATGAAAATAAACATAATTTGCATTACATCACTCTTATGAAATCGTTCTCATGATGTATTTAAGCTTCTGGTAAGATAGTAGAAAGTCATTGCAACTATCAGTATTTAAAATGAATAAACCATTTTTTGCAAAGAGACAGAGCTATTGGTCTTGGCATAATGTCTGTTCACATTGCAGGTGTATCTGCAGGGTTTGGGGTGGGTTGTGTTTTGGTTTTGGATGCGTTACACTTTTATGGTTCCTGTCAGTGAGCTTTAACCAGACTGCCTGTCTCTTCTCCTCTCAGACCGCACGGTCAAAGCGAGCGTTCCCTGGTACTCTGACTGGAAAGAAACACTCACCCAGCTGAGCTCGTCCAAGTACTACACAGGTATTCCCCTTCCTTCCCGTGCTGGGAGTGCGTGAGAGGGCTTTTCCTCTCCACATCATTTCCTGGCCCAGCTTGCTCCGTAGCAGATCTGTTGCTAAATCTCCTTTTCTTTTTCCAATCCAGCTTCTTCCTTTTTTCTCAGGATGTTGGTGGTGGTCCTTTAGCTTCTTGTGTGTGTTTGAGATAGATCCAAGGGAAATGACTCATTGTGCTGAAACTGTCTTATAATGGGTTAGCAATTTCTTTATTATATCCAATCAGTTTGTGTACCAGTTGAGAGTCAGACAATAGTTAACGATTGTTTCGACTGAAACATAAGTGTTATTTCAGTTTGTTTTGAAGGTTTTCAGCTCAATGTGTCATTTTATCTGTTTAGTCACTAGTCTCCTCCTCTCTATAGATCCACTGTTCCTCTTGCTGTGAAGTAGAGATTGACTTAACATGCACTTTTTACAAATCTGTCTGATTTAATGTGAAAAAATTGGTTTGTTCTTGTTATACACTGTAAGAAATATCCTGTTAAATTCCCTTTCAAATACTGGCAGACGTGATTGTCGGACATTCACTGTACGAAAACTGTGGTATTACAGGATGGCATATTGATACCTGTATTTTTTTAACAACTCATAACCATATATTTAATTAAGTGATATAATATTAATAAACCAATCAACTTGAACAAAATCTGATATTTACCTTGTACTGATGTACAAGTGGTAAGATGGAGAATTTTAAGTGGCATGTCCATAAAACACAGCCAATACTCATGTATATAGACATTCACAGGTCACACAAAGACAAAGCACCATCTGGGAAACACTTGGCACTAAAATAATGCAATAATCATTAACTCAATAACAGAAAATGTAATGCTAAACACCCTAATGCACATTACTCACACTAAAAAGGAGAATAACCTATAAAGTATATAGTGCTGTCAAATTCCAAAAAGAATTTGTTTACTGTGTATAATTATATATATTATATTATATAACACATTTCCTTTAAATATGTACATGCATGTATGTGTATTTATATATACATAATTATACACAAACTTTTATTTTGGATGTGTTTAATCGTTATTAATTTATTTGACAGCACTAATAAAATAGTCATATGTGATGAGTCATTCAAAGACTTCTGGGAATGTGTTTTTACTGTTTTTGGGGTTGTGAAACATAAGTTTCACAACCCCAAATCCAGAAAAGTAAAATACAATAAAATGTATGTGATTTGTTAATTCTTTAACCTTTATTTAACTGACAAAAGTACAAACAAATTTTTTTCAATGTGTTCACTGACCAATTTAAGTATTTTGTAAATATGAAAATGTTTTGATTCTGATGGCTCCAACACACACAAGTTGGGGCAGAGGCAAAATAAAAGTGAAACGCTTGGAATATCCAAGTTAAACTCTTGAAACAGTCCACAATAATTAGGTGAATTGGTAGTAGGTGAGGGTCTCGTGATTGAGTGTAATAGGAGCATATCAGTCTTTGCAAGTGCAGATGGGTCATAGCTCAGCACCTTGTGCCAAATATCATGAGAGAATTGTCAATCAATTCAAAAATCTAATTTCTCAATGCAAGATTGCAAAGAATCAAAGTCTTTCACCTTCTACCATACATAATATTGTGAAAAGATTCAGAGAAACAGAGAAATCTCAGTAAATGTAGGGCAAAACCTCTGTTGAATGTGTGTGACCTTCGAGTCCTCAGATGGCATTGCATGTGAAGCCATCATGGCTACTCTGTTAAATACAGCCAAATGTGCTCGGTGCTTCTTTGTAACCGTTGTCACGTAACAGTCTACTGCTGCATCAAGGAATGCAACTTGAATCTCGGTTACGCAAGGAGAAAGCTATACATCTTTAGACCAGGTTTTTGTTGGTCAATGGCGCAGTCGTTTTCAGTTGCCTCAAAATAGCCAGCACACCCATGGATGAACAAATGGGCTCGATTGCATTTGCCATGGCATATTATAGGGCACCATGTTTCAGCTTGTTTTTGGGAAAAAACAGACATATAGTTCTCAATCCCAGAGACAAAAAGGTCCATCCAGACTTTCATCAGTGACTGATGCAAAAGCAAATATCTGTCCTGGTATGAGTGACTTGCATTTATGTGAAAGTACCACTGATGTGGAATCGTATATTGACATTTAAAGGCATCAAGACAACATGCTTCCCAGGAAATAATGCCAGGCCTCATTCTGCATGTTCTAAAACAGATTGGTTTCTTAGACACACCACACAGTAGAAGGGATGTGCCTGACTGCCTGCTTGCTGTCCAGATCTCTCTGCTATTGAACATGTATGAAAAGGAGAATTAGAAAACGATGAGCAAAGACTGTTGAGCAGCTCTCTTGCATCAGGCGCGATTGGGCAAAAAATCCACTTGCAAAACTTCAATTAATATCCTCAATTCCCAAACATTTAAAAAGTGTAATTAAAAGGAAATGTTATGTGACACATTAGTAAACATGCCTCTGTCCCAACTTTTTTGGAGTGTGTTGCAGCCATCAAAATCAAAATTTGTTTATATTTACAAAATATACAAAATAAGTTGGTCAGTGAAAATCTTTTCTTTGTACTTTTATCAGTTAAAGGAATACTCCACTTTTTTTGAAAATAGGCTAATTTTCCAACTCCCCTAGAGTTAAATAGTTGTTTTACCATTTTCGAATCCATTCACCCGATCTTCGGGTCTGGCGGTAGCAGTTTCAGCATAGCTTAGCATAATTCATTGAATCTGATTAGACCGTTAGCATCACGCTCAAAAATGACCAAAGAGTTTCTATATTTTTCATATTTAAAACTTGACACTTCTGTAGTTACATCATGTACTAAGACCGACGGAAAATGAAAAGTTGTGATTTTCTAAACCTATATGTCTAGGAACTATTCTCTCATTCCTGCGTAATAATCAGGGAACTTTGCTGCCGTACCATGGGTGCAGTGGTGCAATGATATTACGCAGCGCCTGAAAATAGACTAACTTCTGTCAACATAACCAACGTGACAACCTGCTTGCACAGAGAGCGTGCTGGGGACTATCTTCAGGCGCTGTGTTCCTTGATTTATTGCGTGTATATTCTGTAAAAAAAAAAAAACTTTTTTTTTTTTTTTACAGTGTATTAATACACATGCTCTCTCACAAGTAAAAAGTTTGCTGAATATTAATTAAACTGTGTCTGAATAAGAAGCTTGCATAACAGACTGATTTAACATTGTTCATGAGACACCAAATGGGCACCTGTAGATATACCAAATTTATATTATGAATTATGGAGATTACTTTATGATAATATTTGTAATTATGATTAACCATTATCACTTCATTAACACATTGTCTTCATAGCAGGGGGATACACAGCGTTACTGCAGGGGTGTGGTAATTGTTTGAAAATTAAAATGTTCATTATGCAGAAATTCAGTATTTTTTTATATTAAGTTTTAGCATAGCTAAGTTTTAGCATAGCTTAGCATATTTAGATATTAGACCGTTAGCATCTCGCTCAAAAATGACCAACGAGTTTCTATATTTTTCATATTTAAAACTTGACTCTTCTGTAGTTGCATCATGTACTAAGACCGACAGAAAATGAAAAGTTGCAATTTTCTAGACCGATATGACTAGGAACTTTGGTCTACAAATAAAGTAGGTCTTAGGTCTTTGGACTAATAAAAGCTTTTGTTTTAAAGCATAAATCAAATCTAAAGAAATAAAGAGGTGAATTAGATGTTCAACTCACTAGAATATTGCCACTGTAATCATCAGAGCTACACTGCAAACAAGGGATGTGCTTTGATTTATACAGTAATATGTTAGATATGGTTTTCTGTATTGTAGTGTCGACATGGTTTTCCAGGTCTACCCTCTCTGTAAAGATTCAGATAAAGAATTGATCGTGAGGCTGCCAGCGTGAAGTGCATCATGCCGTGTGCTTATTGTCATGATTCAGAGAGGACCATTGATTGAGACGAAATGTCAAGGAACTGAACTAATGAATCTTGAGCATAAAAATCAGTACATCCTCATCTTCCCTCATTGCTGGATAGATTGAAAGGGGGAAATTGATCATGAATGCTGATGCGTGCGTTCAAAACAACCTGTTTTGAACATCCTGCTTTTCTTTAAGCAAAATGAGGTTGAATCTGAATTAGATCAGAGTTTCACAGTGATGTCAGGTTTAAGGTTCTATAATCCTGATTTAAGGTATGGTCACATTTTCCGTTGTTTGGTGAATTTTTGTGGGCCAAATCAAGTAATTTCAGTAGGAATACACACGATTGGGAATTTCACGTGAGGACAAAAGATTTCCCCACACAGATTTGACCAACAGAAAACTGCTTGGTTTGACTTGTATGCGAGATGTGCTTCATACATCATTACACTATTGACAATAGACCTTTTTTGCCCACAAAATTTAACTGAAATTTTGCTAATGTGATGTACCTTTATGCTTCAAAATTGCAGGATAATTGAAAGCATTTTACATGCAATTTGTTTGAAGAGCTGAATTTACATTAAAAAAAATGATTGGAATATTATTAGGTTGGATTTTCATCTAAAATCTAAAAACATCCTTTCATTTTAGATCTGTTACTTTGCTGTAAAAGTTTTCATTTAAGCTATTCGTCCTGCCTTTCATAATGTGCTTCTCTCCTCTTCCGCCTGGAGGGCTGGTCATGTGGCCTGTATTAATCTTGTTTCAGAAACAAGACAATATTTCTTTGTGTGTGTGTGTTTATCTTACAGCCACTACACCATGGTTTGAGACTTACCGTGAGAACTTCCTGCAGTCCATGCCGGCATCAGAGCATGAGTTCCTCAACCACTATCTGGCCTGTATCCTTTAAAACACTGAAAAACAACTTTCTTTGCCCCTCTCCTAATAACTTGACCTTGCTTCTCTTTTTATGCTCTTATTCTAACGTGACCGTATAAAATGTTCTGCCAAGAATTAAATGTAATATGAATGTAAATTATAATTTTCGATGTCCATGCAATGTGATGCAAAAAAAAATCTAAAATCTAAGTCTCTTATGCTCACCAAGGCTGCAATTATTTGATCAAAACTATAGTTTTAACAGTTATATTGTGAAATATTATTCCATTTCACATCATTATAATATTCTTACCCAGTCTGTCCAGAGTTGGTTTCGGGCAAGAATATATATTTCGTCACTCCTGTATTTAAAAAAAAAAAAACTTTGGTTCTATACCCTTTTTTTTTTTTTTTTTTTTTTTTTTTCTTCTTCTTCTCTCTCCTCCTCCATCTGTATTCTGTGAGATCTCCTGAACTCGGCTGCAGGTATGTTGGTGGTGTCGTCCCATGAGGCGGTGCCGACAGAGCAGTTTCTCAAGCTGTCCCAAGAACAGCACCGAATCCAGCACAGTGGAGAATACACCCACCCCAAATGGTTCATCCCCAACACGCTCAAATATTACGTTCTACTTCATGATATCAGTGATGGAGACGAGCAGAGGTGTGTGTGTGTAATATTTATGAGAATCTATTGACAGAAATGCAATATAAAATGCATAACTATGTTTTCAGTGGTGTGTAAAGACCTTACATAATGTACCGTTATGTTTTTATTACCTTAGAATGAGTCATTTCTATCTACATACATCATGGGTCCCCTTACAGTGAAGTCGTCATTTTGCACGTCATGTTTCTACAGTAGCCCTAAACGGACAAACTTCTCTGCAGAGCGCTAGTCACTCTGCTGTCTCAGGCGATGACATATTTTTCCTGTGTCGGCCGCCGTAGCTTCTCTATGTGCTTCGAAAGGAAGGGATGGGCGGTTGCAATTTGTAACCTCACCGCTAGATACTGCTAAAAGTTACACAGTGTACCTTTAAATCAGGGATACTTGGCCGTGTCAACCATTTTGCTTTTCTTGGACATGCCACACATGATGTTAAAAGGGATAGCTCACCCAAAAATGTAAATGCTATCATTATTTGAAAATAAAAATTATATTATATTATATATTATATATTATATTTTTACAGAATGTTGCAGGGTTATTATAAATGATTTATCCATGCATATTATTATTATTATTATTATTATTATTATTATTATTATTTATTTATTTTTTTTTTTTTTATTCATATGCCTTCGTAATAGTTAATCCAAAACCTTCCGTCCCCCTCAAACGTTTGTTCCTTTCATGTCATATCTCGGCGGAGGGTGGGACAAAATATAGTCCACAACTGACTTCAAGCTGGCATTCAAATCTGCCTCTGTTTAGTTAGAAACACCCATAAATCTTCACACTGATCCTTTCCATACAATATCGGTTTATAGTTACTAAGGTTGGTCAAGCTCCAAAAAGAACAAAACAGCACCATAAAAATAGTCCATACAACAATATTCCAAGTCTTAATTTTAGGTCATTATTTACTGAAAATCTTCCCCTCCAGTGAGTTATTAATTCAAAAAGTGCTGCAACTCGACCGATGAATCAGTTAGTTGAAAATAATGGGGCTGAGTCAAAAGTAAGTGGCATTTAGTGTTCCGAAGTGTTTTTTTAGGAAAATTCTTAAAGGCACAATATGTAATTTTCACTGCAAGAGGTTGGTTATTCAAAACAAAGGGATAGCTTTGATGACACCTTGATTTCGTGGAATCATGGGATTCGTTGTCTTCACCTCTACAGCCGGTGGACAAGAATCCGACGGGACTCGGGAAGAAATCATATTCATGGATGAGCTAATGTATTAAAGATTTATTAACATTACTGTAGTATGAAGCAGGGTGGGGCTGAAAGCTGGTGGAGCAGAACAAGGCCGCTGGAGCGATTACTAATGAGAGACAAGCATGACACAGCTTGAGAGCAGTGGAGCTTTTATTATGCCACAGACGAGCGCTTCCGTTCATGCGTATGTGGGGTAACATAGTGTGTTTTATCATATTAGATACATTTGAGTGTTTTGAAAGATATGTTATAATGCTACTGTGCGTTCACTCGGCGGCTACTATGAGACACTTGTTGCACACTGCAGTAAGCTAGATCATTATTAGGCATGGTCAAACATGGTACTCGCGGTAAATCAAGAAAACGAGATTTAAACAATAAGACTAACTGTTTTGAGTTCTATAACAATGATTAGTTTTCTGTCGATGACTATCCAAACAGTTGCTCATCTCTCTAATAAAACACATAATATATTAAAGCTTTTTTGGTGTTTCCATGGTTTATACAAAATAAAACTGGAAATCGAAGGGTAGTGTGGGTATATGATGCCATTGATAGGCGACGCACGGACACGGTCCGTGTCCTGGTTAAAATTGCCTATTTCCCTGGATTTATGCAAACATTTTGGATGATGTAAGTACACAAGTCAACAAAATGTTTTGACAACATCTTTATAGTGGTTTTTGCTTTTAATCCAAAAATCTTACATATTGTTCCTTTAAGTTCTCAGATATTTCCTTAGTGAAATCAACTCATTTTTAAGTATATTTCAGTATTGTTATAAATGATTGATGTGCACATCATTTTCATTTTAATTCATGTGCCCTCATAATCTTTAAGCAAAATAACTTCCACTCCCACACACATTCTTCTCTGATGATGTTTTACTGTCATGAGGGCGGGACAACCTGTCACTCACATGACATCACAGCAATTGCAATCCACAGCCATCCAATCAATTCCCGATTGACTAAAGTCCCGCCCTTGATCAGATTCAAAGTGAACTGAATGAAATCGAGCTTGTTTGAGAAGTGCCTTGCCTGAAATGTAGGTGATGGGAGGCGTGAAAAAAGTGCAGCCAAGTGGCCGCGAGAGTTTTTGACATGTCAGCATGACATCAGAGCAAATCGGACCACACTCGGACACATTTCTAACCGTCATGCATCTCGTGGCGATTGGTTCGGCGCAGATTTTGCTAATCTCAAACAGTACTTTTATTTTGGTAGTTATGCACAGAAATGCATTCATTTTAAATAATTTTGGTTTTCTTGCTATAGGCAGTTTTTAAATTTTTTAGGTGCTCAATTCAATTCTACTTTAATTATGTAAGCTAGAGGTCAAAGGAAACAGGGAAAAGTACTATTAGTGTGATTTGTGTGCGTTTGCATAAATCTACATGTACATGCAAGATTTATTCATTGTTACTGTTACTGAAACACGATTATTAATTAAGCCACTTCAGGATTCTAGCTGAACTGTGAACCAGTGCCGAGTGAATCATAAATGCTCTTTATTCCATATGCTGTTCAAAGCCGTTGATATTCCCACTGCTTGTTCTGGTTCTGCAATTAAATGAAAAGAGATTATTAACATTGGAAACATGTATCCAACCCTGCCTCAGGGATTATAAACGAAAGTGATGTCAGGAGAAAACATTTCTGCTTTTCTTTTGTAATTGCATACATTTAATTAGAGAAAGTATCATGAGTAGAATAAAAATGAACCAGTTAAAGACGACATAAACTGCATTTGCAATGTGCTTTTCTATTAATATTGATCTCTCACATCAGCTGAGCGACAGGCATGCTTGCTGTCCTATCCACTTCCTCCTCAGAGAATACTGCATGTAGATAAGTTGCCAATCACAGTAATGGTGTGCTGACTGCAGCCTCAAGGTCTGACGAATGGAAGATAACTTGACAATGGGGAGAGATATTAGGCTGTCATATGTATTTATGATGGTATAGAACAACTATTAATGTCTATCTCTTTGTCTCTCAGGGCAGACACCGTGTACGAGGATATGAAACAGCGGTATGGTACTCAGGGCTGCTATCTGCTCAAGATAAACTCCCGGAGCGGTAGCACTGGTGCGGACGAACAGATGCCGGACCCTTGGAGTCAGTACTTACACAAGACCAGCATGCACAACCCCGTAAGTGCAACAACCTCACTGCAGGCACTGAACATACAACTCATAAACTTCTGATTATCATCATAAAGTCTGGTCCACATTGCAGTGTTTTCTAGCCAAGAGCCAAAAGTTTTGATGCCGTAAACCAGGCATCCTCAAACGGCGGACCGTGGCTTGGTTCTAACCACACCGCAAGACATTTGACAATGGTAGCACCATTTTACCGTTCATAAATTACAGTTAGCAGCGTGTCAGAACAATGGAGCAATTGACACCACAAGCATTAAAGGGATACTTCAGCCAAAAATGAAAATTACCCCATGATTTACTCACCCTTAAAGGAACACGCCGACTTTTTGGGACTTTGCCTTATTCACTGTATCCCCCAGAGTTAGATAAGTACATACATGTCATTTTCATCTCGTAATTAAATATAATGATTTCTTTGTTATTATGATTTAAATATAAAAACTAATAATTATAGTTAAACATTTTCTTGAAGTAATAAACACATTTGCGTAACTTTGAAAAAACCTAAACATTTGTTTTATATTTTTAAATTTTTATTTTTACATTTTAATAATGATTTAATTGCTTTTTATCAATTTTTATCAAACCCCAGTTTGGGAAACCCTGCTATGATATAAAACGTTTGTTTGTTTGTTTGTTTGTTTGTTTGTTTGTTTGTTTATTTATTTATAAATTTATCAGAAAACAGTGTGAACTTGGTAAATCTAAAATCAGTTTTGATTTCCTATATTAATTGTTTTAGAATATAAAAGTTAGAGAGTTGTCTGATATGAAAAATGTAGAATGTAATGATTAAAATTATTTGTTTTTGTGGAAAAATGTGTTGCCCTAATGGTATTACTGTTGTTTGACTTTGCTGGATTTGAAAAATCTAATTTGATCTGCCAAATTAAATGTTCAAACTCTGGTGATGTTTAATAGGAGCTGTATGAAGAATCTGCAGTGAATAATGCAGTTGAAAACAACATCGGTGCAGAGGAAGATGGTCTTGATCCTTCAGCTAGAGGTTAGTCCATTCCAAATGAATCCCATTTTCAGGGATTTTTGTTATAAACCTCATATTGATGAGAAATGTTGGTCTAATGTTAATTAGATGTTCCACTCATGTTTGCAGACAGCATCTCAGAGACTCATCCTCTGCAGCTGGACCAGCCCACTGATGCCGGTTACCCCAGCAACAACCCCAGTCACTCTGTAAACAGTGTGGATGTGACGAAACCTCAAAAACAGGCCAGCTTGACCTCTCACAACCCCCCGACCCCTCGTGGAACCTGCCTGACCCTAAATGACCACGACCACATCCGGCAGTTTATCCAGGAGTTCACCTTCAGAGGATTACTACCGCACATTGAGAAAAACATACGGCAACTAAATGACCAGGTATGTTATCACACATAAATTATATGTTAGATCTGGGTAAATCTGGGTACTGTCTTACATTTTTAAATTTCGAACAAGGGAAGTTTTGTCCCGTCAGCGAGGCACGTAAGCATGACAGTTAAGTGGCTCTTAGACAGAAAGCTTTACTTTGACACTTTGCGTTTTTATGCTTGCGATCTTCTAACATTACACTCTGACAATGTATTTCTTGGCACACTCATTTTACGCATATTTGACGCCACATATTGTTGCGGGTGTATTATTGACATGTAAAAGTCTAGACCCTGAATATAAGACAAACCCGTTTTTTTCAGATGTATTTCTAAGAAATAAACATTCTTATAGATGGTTTCAACAGCAACAACATAAACAAACGTTACGCTTTTGTGGCCCAGACTTAACTTCCGGTAGACGTCCGCAAAGAATCAATAACAAAGGCTGCGTTATCTTTCTTATGCGTTATCATCTTTCATTTTAATTGTACAACATTATCTTAATT